>CM020520.1:1425000-1790000 GCA_009823395.1 Thamnaconus septentrionalis
CTCTAACTAGCTCGTCACCACCACCACCACCACGCTCTTCACTTCCTGCAGAAGGCAGGTCAGACGATGGAGCTCCGCCCACGCTGCCACCGGTGATGAACCGATGAAGATTTCCAGGCTTCCACAACTTTTCACTGTTTGCACGCAGCATCTCGGAGAAAAGCAACAACCTGCAGCCTCTTTAGTTCTGTTGTTTCCCCTCAGGGAGCCCAATTCATCAAATGGGAACCAACGCAATTACATCAGTGAGCGCCAGCGCCAGCAATGGATGAAATGATTTTTGACAAATTCTGCTGCTGCTGCTGCTGCTGCTGCTGCTGCTGCTGCTGCTGCCTTGGCTGGCTGCAGCCTGCCGGCTGTGAAGACCACCAAGTGGAGAACATCGGGATAATTAGTCCAGAGGATGAGCCGAGGCTGCTCCGCTCCGTGGCTCTTCTCCAGTACAGCACCCCCCCTCCCAACACACACACACACACACACACACACAACACCACCACAGCAGCAGCAGCCACTGCGCATTAAAGCAAACGTCTGTTCGGCCGCGGCGCTCGCACACAGCCAGCGAGCTTTATTAGACTCCAAATGTGGCGAACGAAGGCTCGCCGCCTAATTAAGGGAGACTCCAGTTCGCCTGATACCACGCGCCGTTTTCTACCACCTCCCCCCTCCCTCCCCCGCCCCCACCGCCACTCGCTACTCGCAGTGGGAAGCTGCCGCCGCCGGAAGAAATGGGCTCGTACCCCCGACTCGGCGGCCGAGGGTCAGCGGGGGGAGGAAGGGGAGGAGGGGGTAGGAGGGTGAGGGGGGGTGGGGGGGGTGAGATTGCGCCGGAGGCAAATCTAACTGCTGCCATCTCAGCCGTTTCCCCCCGCCTGTGCGGCGCAGGTGGCCTTGGCGGCCGGACGGAGGGGCAGCCGAGTCCTCAGACTCAGCAGATGGTGGAGCAGCGGTGCACAGAGAGACTGCTGAGCCCCCCCCCCAAAGAAACCTGAAAAACTGTGGGGTGGGGGGGGGGTTAATGTGCCGGGCCGGCGCTGGTAATGGGTGCTGTGTGCCGGGCCACAGAACCTGAGAGCGAGTCAAGGTCCAGGAGGTGGGACCGGGGTGCACAGTTTATTTACCCAGGCCTCCTGGTTCATGGGAAAGGCGGCCATTAGCACTGGCAATTAGCACTGAGCCAGTGCAGACACACCAGCGGCGGCACTGCATGTCATCAGGAGGAGTGAACTCGGGGCGGGCGGGGTGTCACAAACACACCCTGGGGTGCACTTCCTGCCCCCCCCCAGTGCAGCAGCATGGAAGGCACTGCTCCTCTCGTATTACATTATTATTGTTCTGACTTCTTCTTCTTCTCTCTGTCTATCTAGCAAGGGGGGGAAATGGGGCCGGCCGAGTGAAGTGCAGCGCCCCCTGCAGAGCTCATAAAGAAGATAAAAAACGGTCCATGCTAGTGGGGAGGAGTTGGCCGATAGCTGCACCTGATCAGCAGAATCGGAGGTGTCCTGTCGCCTCGCCGTCCGCAGCGGGGAGGGGGGGGGGAGGAGCCGCCGCCGCCGGAGCCGCCACCCCACCAGGGCGCTAATGAGGCGAGACCGCCTCCCTCTCAGCGGAGGTGCTAATTATGCATATTTATAGCCCAACACACCTGAACTCCAATAAACAGCCTGCCACGCCCCGTCACGCCCCCCTGTTGGCTGAGGCCGGCACTGCGAGTTAATCACCGTTTCAACGTCAGTGTGTAATAGTCTGACTGAGTCAGCGCACTAAAAACTGTCAGAGGCAAATAACTCCGGTTGGGCTTTCCAAAAAAACTGCCCCCTAGTGGCAATAAACAAAACACAAGTTATCGTAATGAGCTAGGTTAGCTTGTGTGCACGTGAAGGCAGTGGAATTCTTTTTTTACGGCTGTTTTTACCTTGTTTTCTGCCCCCTAGTGGCGAAAAGAGTACCAAGCCATGCAACTCACAGCAGTATTTTCGCTTAAACCACTGCAAAAAAAACTAATTCAGAAGCTAAATGAGCATCTTGAGAGCTAAAGCAGTCACACGGCAGTGATGTCAGAGATATGCCGACTTGTCTTCCCTCTCGACGCCGTCAAATTGTTGCTCAGGTGGTCAGATAACGGCGAGCGTTCCTGCCTGAGCAGCCACGCCGCGCCGCCGCGCCGTGTAATTATCCTCAGCCGCGGATAATCAGCGGTGCTAAAAAGGTGATGGATGGCGAGGGGAGCGCGTGGCAATAAAAGCGAGCGGCAGAACCTCCAGATAAGCTCAAGCGGGGCGCCGCAGAATCTGTCGGCCAAATCAAAAACAGCCAGCAATTAGCTGTCTGGCTCGCGCAGCCTCGTCGTCAGGGCCGCAAGGAAGGAAAGTTGCAATTTGACCGGTGGGAGACGACGACGAGCTGGACGGTCAGAGAAAAGTTCATTAGCCGCAGATGAACGTCGCCGCTGAAAGGAGGAGAAACCTGACGGGTCAAAGTCTTGACGCCGCTGCAACTTTTCTGTCTCATCATCTCAGCGATGGACCTTCACACAGTCCTGATGTTAGCTGGGCAGCCTGGTCCGAGCCGCCCAGCAGGTGCCCTCACTCTGGCTTTGTTGTAAATCCATCCACATGCGTGTTGATCTCCTGGCTGCGTCTCATTGGCTGGAGGATGCTTAGGCAATCACACTCTTTGCCGTTGCAGCTTTAATTGCAGCCTTGTCGACAGAACGCTGGCAGATCAACTGTTGCTGGAGAGCAAATGACAAGAAAAAAATCTTGTGTTTGCGCTTGTTTTGATTTTAATCACGTTCTCTCTGTGATCAACTCAAACGTGGCGGCTTCAAAGTGTATTTACACCACCAGCCACTTTCTGGTGATCAAGTGCTCCAGAGTGAGCCTGCGTGCCTGTTTTCTTTTCTTTTCCAATTCAAAAAACAATTTTAATGGCTCTCGTGGAGGCGGCTCTTGTCGGGGGGGGGGGGAATTGTCTGCTTTCCAAAGGAGGCGGGACAGGCGCTGGCGGGGACGAAACTCTTGTGAGAGACCCTCCAATAAGCCGCCGAGCCTCCTTCAGCTTCCACACGTTAAAGACGCACAAAAGAGATGAAAAAAGGAGAAGGTGTCGCCTGCCTCGAGTCAGCTTGTGACACACGGTCGATGTCTGTGGAGAGACGACTTCAGATATCGCTGGGTTTGGATCCATGCGTCCTCAACCACATGGCCTGTTTACAGTATATGTATATATACTGTATATACATATACATACATAAATATGTATAAATCAGAACCACTCTGAGCAGCGTCCTCCCTGCACAACCGACTCCTCCTCCTCCTCCTCTTTGTCCTCCACCATCCCATCCTCCTCCTCCTCCTCCTCCTCTTTCTCCTCCACCATCCCATCCTCCTCCTCCTCCTCCTCCTCCTCCATCCTCCTCCTCCTCCTCCTCCTCCAGTTGCTCTTTGCCGCGCTGACACTCGACCCTGAACGCAACAAGCGCCGCTTTTTTGTGTGTTTGAAGCTCTTCAAGCTGCTGCTGCTGCAGCGTGCCACTCTGTGTGTGTGTGTGTGTGTGTGTGTGTGTTTACCTTTTAAAGGTCGGCGGGCGGCACCGTTGAGAGGAGACCTTAAACGCCGATCACGCTCCGCCGCACCAACGCAGAGGTGAGGTTGAGGCCGCTGTTGGCGCCAGGTGAGCCCAGTCCAGTCTGGCCCAGATTTGGGAAGGAGGAGGTGTGCTTGGTCTTTGCAGATTACCCAGGATGCTGCAGGTGCAACGGGTGTCAATGACTGCGTTTCAAGGGTGATGGCGCCACTGTGTTGTCGTTGTTGTTGTTGTTGTTGTTTTTCATTTCCAATGCGTCCCATCAAAAATCTCCAAAACCTTTGCGGCTTTATTTCAATGTTTTGCCTCTTCAATGAACAGAATGAAGGAAGCTGCTCAGTGCTTGGAATGTGTGTATTCACACCAGGTCGGGGTTGTTGGTCGGATCTCCGGCGAGGTCTTAGACTGGGTTGCGTCACACTGCGGCACCCTGAACTTGCTGAATATGGAAATTCTGCCGCAAAGCGAAGCGCTGAAATATTAATCCGGGTACGACGCAGCAATCTCCCACCAGCGAGCCTCAGCATGCAGCTCCGCATCTGGCCTCACGTGGTTCCCCCTGAGTGGAGCTCCTTCCTGCAACAGTTGTCCCAGTTTTAATTGTTAATGGATTTTCTCCCGCAGTGCAGCGGCCGCCTCTGCAAAAGAAACTCCCGCAGGTGTTTCTCCCGCTCCTTTTCTGTGCATTGTGCTCGGCCTGCAGCGGTGTCAGAGGTCACCAGCTTGAAGGACGCAGAGTTAGAAACAGCTCCAAAGTTTGGATGCTGCTTTCCAAAAAAAATAAATAAATAAAAGTTTTGTGTCCCTCTGCTGTCCAGACTCGACAACAACCTCATTGAGAGACAAGTTGTGGACGTTGTGGACGCAGAGCCAAGCGCTGCTGTGTGAGGGCGCTAGAGGTCAGAGGTCACCCAGGCCCCAGATGGGATGATAACTGTTGACTCTGGAGGGGCCCCTCTTCAGCGGGACCAGCGGGTCAGCGTGGAGAGCAGGCAGGCGGCCGCTCGTCGCTCAACAAGCTTGTTGAACAGGCGCCGCCACCACTTCTGTTTTTTGTTCTTTTGTCCCATTTATTTGGTCAAAGCAAACAGGACGAAGAGGTGGAGGAGGAGGAGGAGGATCTGCAGGCTGCTTTCCAGAAGCCCCTTCAGTTCCCCCGACTGTTTTTCTTCATCCAAACAGTCCTGCTGGGCTAATAAAGCTTCATGGCGAAGGTTTGAAATGTCTGCCGTCTTGATCCTGCTGAGTTTTTCAATGCGGAGGTGGAGTGGGCGGAGACACTGCGAGGAGGGAGGAGTTTCCCTGCAGGGCCCTCAGAAACTCTGCTCTTCACTCTTCAATAACTTAGTTTTAAATTTACCCGCTCCGCCAGTGCTCCTCTCCTGCTAACCCCTTCCTGCAGAGGGCGCCGATTGCACTCCGAGACCTTTGACCTTTTCCCACTTTTATCCAGGTGCACACAAGGTTAAAAAAAGAAAATCCACTTTACATGAGCAATTCATCAAGGTGGCAGAATTAAAGGTGAATGACGTCAGAGGTCTGGTATCTTTCTCAATATCTTAATTGGAAATTCATGTTTTAAATTTTTGCAGCTGCACAATTAGCCAAAAAAAGAGACAGAGCTTGTTTTAATCTCCACAATCTGACTATGAGTATGGATCATCACCGTGAGCCCATTATTTAATCACTGAATCACCTCATTATCTTATTTTATCTCCCTGTTATTTAATTAACTTCCGCCGCTCTGTTTACACGTTTGCTTCTTTTCAGCAGACACAAACCTCCGCTAGGTTTGAGTCTGCATCATCGCACCTCCATGGTGATTGGTGCATCTATGAGTTCAGATGAATTCAGTTGGTTTAGTACTTTAGCAGCTATGTTTGATTTGACCTGTAATTAATATTGTAAATCTATGATGTCATCGGGCAACTTTTCTGTGAGCTGTGTAACAGAAGTGACTTCACATGACTTTTCCAGCCTGTTTGCTCAGCGAGCTGCACCGCAGTCACACTGACCTGCGACGACGGCGTTTCATCAAACATTTAGGGCCTCGTCGGGGTGTTGACATTATGAGCCCTGTTGTGTCGGCGAGGAGAGAGAAAAAAGCAGAGCAAAGCCCAGTGAAGCAATCACACAGGGCTTTTCTTGTTGTAGCAACGCTGTGCAAAAGAGAGACTGGGGGGTGAAGGGTGGGGGGGCGAGAAGACGGAGCGATGCACTGGGACTTCAGACAAGCAATCTGGCGACATCGCAACAACAAGAACCACAGAGAAAGAGGAGCTGGTGGGGAAAAAAGACGAGAGCCTCAGTCGCCTACATTCTGATGCAAGTGCCTTTTGTTGTGCTGAGCTGCTGCTGCTTCTTCTTCTTCTTCTTCTTCTTCTTCTTCTTCTTCTTCTTCTTCTTCTTCTTCTTCTTCTTCTTCTTCTTCTTCTTCTTCTTCTTCGTCGTCTTCGTCTTCTTCTTCTTCGTCGTCTTTGTCTTCTTCTTCTTCCTCTTCTTCCTCTTCTTCTTCGTCTTTCTTTGGGGGGGAGGATTTCAGATTTCTGCCTCTGCCGTGTGTGCACGTGTTCTTCATTCAAGAATAATAGATATGATCATTTAAATTGAAGATTATGCCGGCCGTGCATGAGAGGGGGGAGGGGGCAGGGTCTGGTTGTGTGTGTTGTTGTTGTTTCCAAAAACATACTTTTAACGAGATTAGAAAAACAATGCCGATTAATTCCAGTTGAGAGTTATTTTTGCTTCGCTCGGGATGAGAAAGGCGTCTGGAATAAAAACACACAAATCAAGACGCGTCACTTAGACGCAACGACATGAAAGTGAGCCGGTTGCAACTTCACTCGGCAGGTAAATTGGTCCAGGGATCCAAGGCTGTGTGTCTGATTGGAGTGCGTCTCCTCTCATTTTTCACTTCGACAAAACGGAATCTCCAGTTTGTGTCAGAGGAAGAAAAAACAACAACACAAACAAATAAAAACACATTTTGATTTGTTTTGTTTGAGTTGAGAGTTTTGGGGAGGAAATGGAAACTGTTGTAACCTTCCAAACACAAAAAAATAAAATCCTTCTCCCCATCAGTGCACACACACACACACACACACAGACAGAGACTGGTGCTGAGACGTCGGTGGGAATGAGCAGAGTTAATCTGAGCCGGGCTCACCGGGGGAATCAGACTCCCTCAGCTCATCACAGTTTGAGGCAAAGCTGAGGACCACACCTCCAGCAAACAGCAGCCACACACATCTAATATCAACCACGTGTGTGTGTGTGCGCGTGTGTGTGTGCGTGTGTGTGTCCCATCACTGGGAGGAAAACCAGGAGATTAGATCATATTAGATAGCAGGAGGGACAGATGACCGGCCAGGTAGGAGTTTTTGTGTGTGTGTGTGTGTGCAGCAACAACACAACTGCGACACACAGGGTTACAGCCAGTTAAAATACAGGACTGTGCAGCATCATTATGACTCCTTTGCATTAAAAAAAACTCCTCTTAAAAAAATAGTCTTGGCTGTATATTTGATGACAGGCGGCAGAAAAAACACACACACTCAGGCAGGTAGTGTGAATCCAGCTGACCCCAACAAACCCACGAGGACCAATCAGAGGGCAGCGTTGGTTGAATGGCCTACGTTGATTTGATTAACAATCAAATTTGCTTCCTGAGCACCAGAGAGACGTCAGCGCTTCTCACTGCGTTATTTTGCAGACGGCAGGGGGACGGCGTCTCACACACACACACACACACGCACACGTGTGCACAGTGGGACCGATGGACAACCAATCAGCATCTCCACATCAGAAAACGAGCAAAAGAAGATGAGCACAGACGCAGCACGAGCTGCTGGAAGCCTGATTGGTTGTGAAGGTTTCTCTCCTGGCCTCCAGGCTCCTCCCCCTCCGCCCCACACTCCACTTTTCCAAACACTTCCCAGTGAGGCTCCTCCCCTCCTGCCCCTCCTTCCCCTGGACGGACACGCCACATAAACCCACTGACTTTTTAAATAAACTCCAGCCCCCTGAAAAAGTGGCTCCTGAACTCCCAGCTTTTCTGTTTCATTGAATGCCTAAAATCCTCGTCAGCCTTTAAACGCTGCCTCACTGGCGGCGCCGCAGTAAAAAGAAAAACCCAGAGATGGACTGTAATTGTGACACACCACCGCCGCTGCTGCTGCTGCTGCTGCTGCTGCTGCTGCTGCTGCTGCTGCTGCTGCAGACTGAATTATGGGCGCAGGCGACGGGGACGGGGAGAAATATCTGTCCCAGTGTGAGCGGAGCAGCTGAGCTCCTTCAGGACCAGTCAAAGGAATTGGATTTATGTTTAATTTCACCACTTTCCCCCGTCGACTCCCTCCTTCTTCTCACACCTGACTCCTGAGAAATGACAAGGGGTGGGGGTGGTAGGTGGGGGTGGGGTGCCTGCTACAGCTGGGTGACTCTTTCCCAACAATAACTCAAGTCCTTCGCCATCCTGCCATCCGCCGCCGAGCGCCGGAAGACGAAATCTTTGTCTTTGTGCGAGAATGCCCCCACCCACCCAACCCCCACCCCCACACCCCCCCACGCCTCCAATTACAAGCGAGTTAAGGATTCTTTGTAAATGAATTGTTCCAATTACAGGTGCTAGCGATTGGCTGGCGGCAGAGCGAATGTGATGCTGACGTTTGTTTAGTTTGGAAACTTTTCATAAAATAATAAATATAAGTTTATTCATCTATCTATCTATCTATGCATTAATCTGTCCATCCCCCCACCTACCCTATCAACCTATCCTTCTATTCATCCTTCATCATCCATCATCCACCTATCTATCTATCTATCAATCTATCAACTAGTGATGTCTGTCAGCGAACTCTCACTCAGCCATTCAGCCAATCAACATCAGCTCCTCCGTACTTGTTTGTTCAGCATCCATCCTATGGTTCTGCTCCCTCCCTCTATCCACCCACCCATCCATCCATGCATGCTGCTTCAGTGGCCTGTCCTCCACTGTGACAGAGGCAGTGAGTGGAGTGGACGGCGAAGTGAGCGGGGTTGCAGCAGTCATTTCCTCCTCCTCCTCCTCCTCCTCCTCCTCCTCCTCCGGACAGCCGGACAGACAGAGGGTGTGATTGGTCTGTAATGGGAGGCCAGTGTCACAACAACACCGGCAGGAGGGGGGTGGTGGGGGCGGCTGAGTCGGTGCAGCGAGGGCCGGAAGCCGACAGGAAGTGGCTGGTTTTTCTGTGGCGAGGCCGCTGGCCGAGATGACGAGCAACAGGTGCAGCGGTGGTGGATTAGCGGCAGGATTAGCGGCGGCTAATTCTCCTCCTGAGACCTGAGATCTGCTCCTGGAGCAGCAGCAGCGGCAGCGGGAGGTGGAGGAGGAGCTGCTGTGTCAACTCCTGGTGTTATTTTTATCTTACAGGTGTTGCTGCTCAGATCACCTGTCTGTCACCAGTCTTTCATCTGGCTGCTGCTCCTCCCGCTCTCCACCACTCCTCTGCTCTCACTTCCATCAAGCCATTTCTTCACTGACTTAAAGAAAAAACATCCAGAAGCATCTGCACCAGGTATCAAAAGCATCCTGTGAAATTATGATTTCTTATCAATGATGATGATGCCTTCTTTCATGCACTCAGCTTCAAGAGTTTTCAGTGACACATTGATTTGGCACCCAAAAAAAAATCTGATGAAATCCTGGACGAAACGCTACAAATGCCACGTTTAAAGTAGAAACACTGTGCACTAAAAAAGGAAGATAAACAAATCAGCGCCGTCGCCGCTTTAAACTGCCGCTGAGGGTAAGATTCCAAGTTAACACTCTGAATAACAGCAATCTGGGCTCTTACGATTTGTTCTAAATGGGTTCAAAGTCTGGAATATTCCTGCCCGTCAGAATCGCAGTTCACACCTCTCATCGTGTGTGTGTGTGTGTGTGTGTGTGTGTGTGTGTGTGTGTGTGTGAGAGAGCGACTGAAAAAGCTATGACGTCGCCCACATTAGCGGCGGCGGCGGCTGCTGCTGCTGCTGCTTTTCTCCATTATCAACGGGCGAGCGCAGCTGCTGAAAATTAGGCAGTTTAAGTCCCGGCGGAAATTGGTGCAATCTTTGTGTTCCTTTCACATTTCTGTCTGAGTCCGTGTTGGGTTTTTTTCCCTATTTTTTCTCTTTCTAATCCCGCCGCCACCGACGCCGCTGCTGCAGCCGCCACTCAGGGTCCATAACAGAAAAAAAGGGGGGAAAAACAGCCACGGTGAGATCGATTGGGCGATTACCTTTTGTTAAATCTGCACATTATGTGTTGCATATCTGGAGTGCAGATGCTGCTGCTCTGCTCCCGGCGCTGCAGCTGACCGGTCCGGCTGAAGTTGTCGGAAGCCGAGAGGCAAACATGACTTCCAGTCTCCCACGCTGCCAGTGCTCAACGTCTCAGCCGGTGGCGTTTTTGGGGGCTTTTTGCACCAAAGGTCAGAGCCACGTTGGCTCTCCACAGTGGCATTTGGTGTGAATGTCTTGTGGAATCAGGCTGCGATCGCTGTCACTGCCTGGAAGACTTTCCTGGATGTGTCAGCCAGCCACACTTGGAAAGGACTGGGATCTCAAATTGTTGGCCAATTCTTTAGGAGCCAACAAAGTGGCCAGCAGCATCCAGGCTGACACTGTTCACACTGTTCACACTGCAGCATCCAGGCTGAAACGATTAACACTGCAGCATCCACGCTGAAACTATTAATACTGTTCATACTGCAACATCCACGCTGAAACTATTAATACTGCAGCATCCAGGCTGACACTGTTCACACTGCAGCATCCAGGCTGACACTGTTCACACTGTTCACACTGCAGCATCCACGCTGAAACGATTAACACTGCAGCATCCAGGTTGACACTGTTCACACTGCAACATCCACGCTGAAACTATTAACACTGCAGCATCCAGGTTGACACTGTTCACACTGCAGCATCCAGGTTGACACTGTTCACACTGCTCAAACTGCAACATCCAGGCTGACACTGTTTACACTGCAGGAGCATTTCAGGATGGATCTGCAGAAGTTCTTTGTTCAGGCTTGACTTCCAGCTGCTTTCCTGGTAAATATTTACTTCAGCTGTACAAAGCGACTCTCTTCTCTTCAGTCCCCCTTTAAACTATTTACGGCGCTATGAAAAAAGCACAAATTCAATTTGTTTTCACCTGTTTTTCCAACCTTGCACAACGTTATCAGCCATGTTATTTCCATCTCGTTAGGTAAGGGGCCATAATGTGATATGCAGAGCAGATTTTTTTTCTTTTTGCTGGTCCCCTGCAATTTCTGCTAGTAAATGTGAAAAAGTCATAAATTACGGCGCCCACCGGCTGCCTCGGAAAACCTGCTTTTCATAACTCCCATGAGGGGGTGTCACTCGCAATATGAAGCAGGCGAAAAGCGAGCCGGGAGAAGTGCACGGCGAGTCTATTAAGGGCAGAAGGTGAGTCATTTCCACAGCCATTCACACGCAAGCAAACTGCCACAGCTTGTTAGCTCTCAGGGCCCTGTTTTTTTTTTTTTTTCTATCCTACGTTTTGAAAAGGCTCCAACAAGCCGGACAGAAACCAAAATGTGCCCAGGGGTTGAACCAAGAGGGCGTCTCCGTCATTGGCGGCCAAGAAAAAAATACAAATTAAAAAATCAATTGCTGCCAAGACAACAACGGCATGAGAGATGCAGTGAGGAGCCGGGTGCAGTGACTGCAGTGCGGTGGCTGCCGTCCACCCTCTGAGCTGAAGCTCCTCCGTCACTTCCTGCCTCAGCCTGCACTCTTTGTTCGGATATATTCTAATCTGCGCCTGCCATGTGACTCACTTATGGCTCAGGTTCCCAGGCGGCGCCGACAGCGACGGCAGCGGCGGCGGCGGCACTCCATGCTGACCCCACCGCCCCCACCCCACCGCCCCCACCCCTCCCCCACCTCATTTCTGTACAGCTGCACTCAAGCGCACAGAGGGGCTCTGGGAGGAGGAGGAGGAAGAGGAGAAGCCGCTCGTCATCCTCCCTTCAAAATGGCAACTTTAAAAGGGAGCCTGGAAAATGGGACTGACCCCCCTCACCCATTCCCCCCTGTAGTTCCTCAGCAGCGCTGCAGCAAAGGAAACTAATGATCCCAGAGTGGAAGGAAAAGTGAGGAGGGGGGGCATTAACCCCGCCCACTCCAGGTGACCCGTCCTATGTAGGTCAGCGTGAATGGGTTCCGCCTCAATGCCGCCCCGCCGCCCCCCCACCCCCACCTGGGAATGACATCCTGCACCATCTTCACTCAAAGCAACATGACAACACAAAGTCACAAAGTCACTTTCCCCAAGCACACCACTTTGAGGCCCCGCCCCACCCCGCCCCCACCACCTCCACACTCTCACAATCTTCCAATCCAAGTCATGAAAATAGAAATAGTCATAGAATTGAAATCCCACCGCTGGGCGAACTGGAAAACTGCACAATGATTCCAGCATCATCTCTCTGTGTTCTGCTGCTCTGAAGACGGCCGATGGAAACAAAGGCCGCGTGCCAGAATCGAGGAGGAGCCGATCGGATCGTGAACAGCCTCCTCCGGTAACCCCGCCCCCCACCTCCAGGTAATAACGACGGCGTTTATTCATACGGACACGCTGCCGGATTAATTTTACAGCGATTGTGAACGATCGTCATGGTGAGAGGAGGAGATTCATCCCAGATAAACCAGCTGAGGGGAAGTCTGGCCGTCCTCCTCCCCCACCTCCTCCTTATTAAGCAACTGCTTCTAATTCGGGGAGTGCTTGCTCTCTCTCTCTCTCTCTCTCTCTCTCTCTCTCTCTCTCTCTCATTCATCATTCATAAACATTTGTTTTGTGCTGTGTTGTGTTGTGCTGTTTTTACTCCAGTATTTGTTCATTAAGCTCCATTTTTTTGGTTTTTTTCACCACCACCACCCCCCCCCCCCCCTCCCACACACACACACACACACACACACACACACACATGCAATAAATAATGAAGAGAGAGATGTGGTGGTGCGTGGAAGCCTCCCGGGTCCCCGCAGGACTCTTTACCGCTGCTTAGTAATGCAGCGTTGAAAAGATGATGCTGGCGACGCCCCCTGGATGTTGCTTGCCGGTCGCACACACACACACACACACACACACACACACACACACACACACACACCAGAAAATCCACAGTCAAAGTCGCACTCATCTCTGTTGCACGGCCTGTGTGACAGAAGCCTCCGCTAGCGCCACCCGGCTACTGCTTCCTGTCACGCCCCGCCTTTTATTGGTTGCCATGCCGATCCGCCGCCGCCGCCACCGCCGCCGCTAACCAGCGGGCTAATTAGCCACGAGCGTTGTTTTTCTCTGCGTCTTCCCTCTCGCTGCATCGCCACGCTGCCAGTCAAAAAGTTGCTGTCTCCTTTCTTACACAGTTTCTGGGCTCGCAACTTGTTTTTGTTTTAATGCGAGACGCAGCTGCGCGGCTGCACCAGGAAGCTCCAGCTTGTTTGAACGAGTCGCGTTCAAACAAGCTGGAGCTTCCTGGTGCAGCCCGGTGGGGGAGACTGTGGGGGCGTGGACTTTACAACAGAAAGGGATGATGGGAAAACCAACTTGGCACTTGTCGTAGATCCAATTAGGAAGAAATAAAGACTCTGATCTTCAACACTGGAATGTGACTGGACCAATCACAGACGACTCGCCTCTACAGGACAAATCTGATTTGCAACAACAACAACAACAACGCTCACTGCTTATTAAACACATTGTAGCTGGTTTCTGAGTGCGGATTGAATGGAGGAGGGAGGGGAGAGGGGATGGAGGGAGGGAGGGGGCGGAGGAGGGGGGTGTGGAAAGGGAGGAGAGGGGAGGAGGAGGGAGGAGGGAGGGGCGCTGGAGGGAGGGAGGGAGGGAGGGAGGAGGATGGTTTTTCCCCTCTTTTTTTCCTCTTTCCAGCGCAGTGTTTTCAGCGGCGCCTCTTAACCCTGTTTTGATGGCTTAATAAAGGTTTCTGGAGTCGGCTGCACGACCCATCAGCCCTGCCTCTCACATCACCCCCTGCCCCCCCCCCACCCTCGCACAGCTGAATTCCTCACGTCGGCTCCCGTTCATCTGCTGCATTGAAGTCGGACGAGAGCAAAGTGGGGGAGCGGGAGGGGGTGTTTGAATTTGTTGTCACTCAAAAATAAGAAAAATAAAAACACACATCATCGTTGCGCTCTTCCTCGCTCTCTTGCTTTTCTTTTTTACTCTTTTTTTCTCTGCGTCTTTTGAAGTGAAGAAGAAGGAGATGGAACAGAAGCAAACACGACCTCTCCTTTCTCTCTCTCTCTCTCCCCCTGAGCTCGTCTCTCAAGCCCAGCAGTTAATAACAGCTTGCCTTTGCTGTTGTGAGCCTTCATTTCGCTCCCACGTCGTCGCCGTCGCCGTCGTCAGCAGCAGCAGCAGCAGCAGCAGCTAAGTGCCTCAGAGTGTTTCCAACGCCGCCGCCGTCAATAGATGTGTTTAAGACCCCATTAATTGGCAACCTCTCCAATCTGAAATGCGTCTCCGCTCAAAAAGAAGAAGAAGGAGACGCAGTGTCTCTCTCAATTCACATCCTGTTGATTTGCCTCTTTTTTAAATTGTTTGTTTCAAATTTATGGCTGCAACTTGTTGAGATCTAATCAGAAAAAAGAAGACAGACGGACGGACGGACGGACGGACGGACGGACAGGGGGCAAAACAGGAAGTGCAGCGAAAGGCCTGTCTGTACTGCTGCACTCACACTCTGCCGTGTGTTTGGCGGAGATGTCAAACAGGATTTCCAGCTGAGAGACGATGCGGCCGCTTGGACGTATCTTGCGCTCACATCTGCGCCGTTCCCTTCCCTCCATACGTTCCCATGCAGCGGGCGGAGCCGGAGGAGCCGCTGCCACTCCGACGCTCTCGGCTGCGGCTGCGGCTGCGAGCTGCGTTTCACCTGATCGGCTGCAGATTATTTCCAGGGCCGACGGCCTGCAGCTTTCATCTAAATGTCAGCGGTGAAAGGCGTGTCGGAGGAGATAAAAGCCCAGATAGGGGAGCGACGTGGAGGCGGCGAGTGGAGGGTGGAGGTGGAGGGTGGAGGTGCGGGGTGCACAGGAGCGAGCACCTGTGTGAGGTATCGACGTCGCCTCTCTGAGAGCAGGAACGACTCGCAAAGCAGCGACGCACGCTGCGATTTTCCACCCAAATCTCAGGTCGCGGCATCACGTCTGAAACTGTCGCATTCTGACAGGGTGGGAAATTCTGCGATGACTGGGCTCCACCGCCTCTCCGCACTTTGAACCCGACCACCGCTAACCGACCAATAGAAACGCAGCAGGAAATGATCGCTAGACAGAAATAGACGGATGGACAGATTTTGCAATAGTCACGTCAAGTAAGCATGCAGTGGCTGTTGTTGTTGATAGCTATCAATTACAGCTGTGCTATCAAGAAACACATACACACCACCTCCTGCTCTGTGTGATATATGAGCACCTCAATGCTTTTTTTCTCTCTGCTCTTGAATGCAACTCTAAAAACGTCCCCAGCTCCTCTTTCTGTCTGTGTCGTACGTTGACGCCGTCATCGGCGCCATCGATCTTCTCTGATTTATTCTCCCGCGCTGCTGCTATGATCTCCCCTCATAAGATACAATGTAACACCATAGCGTGCAGCGTGACAGCAAGCGACACAGTTCGATACGATGCCGTGTGGAACGATGCTACGCACCATCGTTAGGACAACAGGTTAGCATCAGGGAAGGACTGATGGGAGGAAACCTGCAGGAGGGAGCAACACCAGACTCTCTCTCTCTCTCTCTCTCTCTCTCTCTCTCTCTCTCTCTCTCTCTCTCTCTCCCTCTGTCTCTCTCTCCCTCTCTCTCTCTCTCTCTCTCTCTCTCTCTCTCTCTCTCTCTCTCTCTCTCTCTCTCTCTCTCTCTCTCTCTCTCCCTCTCTCTCTCTCTCTCTCTCTCTCTCTCTCTCTGTCTCTCTCTCTCTCTCTCTCTCTCTCTCTCTCTCTCTCTCTCTCTCTCTCTCTCTCTCTCTCTCTCTCTCTCTCTCTCTCTCTCTCTCTCTCTCTCTCTCTCTCTCTCTCTCTCTCTCTCTCTCTCTCTCTCTCGCTCTCTCTAATCATTTCCATCCACAAGAAGAAGCTGCTGCTCCGCCACTTTATAAATAAAGAGCAAGGCGCTTGATGTGGTGAAGACGTGTGATTGGAGCCCTCATGTGATTGGAGCCACGTGCTGGCGCCACCACAGGGGCCTGGCCGTCCCTCCGTTTGACCCCCACGCTGCACGTGATGCGGTCGGCTCAGATCAGGTCTAAACCCGACTCCCAGGGGGAGGGGGGAGGGGTGAGGGGTGAGTGGGGTCACAGCGGCTACAGATGGAACCCCCCCCCACCGCCTGAGACTTTGATCTGGGAGGGCCACTGAGCTGCACTGAATCAGCGCAGAGCCACAGCTACAAAAAAAGAAAAAGAAAACTGTGTGTGTTTATGTGAAGTCACAATGATTGGTTTCAGTGAGCGCCAGGCATAATTACCAAGGGTTTTCCCTTATTGAACGGTAATTACAAAAGACAAATAGACTCCCAGCCAGCGACTTCCTGAGAGAAACAGCTCTCGCTCCCGGGGGAGCGGCGGCCACGGCGGCGGGAGTGGGGGAGGGAGGGGGAGGGGCAGTGAGCTCGGAAACAAACAGCCAAGAGGTGGCAGCTTAAAACAATGATGAAGAGACGGATGGATGGATGGATGGATGGATGGATGGATGGATGGATGGATGGATGGATGGATGGATGGATGGATGGATGGATGGATGGATGGATGGATGCATGGATGGATGGATGGATGGATGGATGGATGGATGGATGGATGGATGGATGGATGGATGGATGGATGGATGGATGAGGGGATAATTAGGCAGCTCTCCACTTCTCCCCTTGCCCCTCGTCAGCCCAGACGCCTCAACCACGCTCATAAATCACAAACTTCCGGAGAACCTTCCTTTTTATACTTGCCAACTTTCTTCTTTTTCATCCCAAAACCTTGGTATTAATATTTTAATGACCTTTGACAAGCTGCCATTTCTGGGAGTGTGGAGAAGGTGATGGCTGTAATTGACTCCTGTCCGGGCCTGGACTGAAGGTCACACCGTTAGCCAGACGGATGAGTAATTAAAAATCTCGCCGCCTCAAGACGCTCGTCCACGCCCCCCCCCCTAACAACTCCTCCTCCGCCCGCCGCCACACCATCAGTCAAGCTACGACGCTCCGTCACAGGATCTCTCCCTCTTCTCCCGCACGCTGTACAATCATTAGCCGTAATTAAAGGTGGCACTTGGGAAATGGTTACCTGACACTGATGGGTGCTGGCGGTGGAGGGGTGGGTGGGGGGCGGGGCATCAGTGAAGGTGCCAGACTCACTCTCTCTCTCTCTCTGTCTGTCTTTCATCCGTCTGCCAAAGAGCCACGAAAGAAGAACAAAGTTCAGAGACGTTGACTTCCCCCACCTCCTCCTCCCTGTGACTCCGCCCCTCCCCCTTCCTCCCCCCTCTTCCCTGGAGCTGCTGTCAGCCTGCACACCTCTAATCAAGGCATGATGCTGGAGTCACACTGGAAGCAGCGCTGGTGGATTTAAAAGCTGAGATGAGCGAATAGAATAGAATAGAACAGAACATAATTCTATTCTATTCTTGTTCTGGAGAGATTAAAAGTAGCTCCAGCACCAGTGCACAACAATTAAAGGTAGAACTTAGCGACAGAACCATAGGACATAACAATACACGGCTCCACCCTTTTGAAATATTACACATGTTCCGCTGATTAGTGGCTTTCTCAATGATCTCGCGCTGCTCCCTGATGTCATCGATGGCGTACAACACACACACACACACACACACACACACACACACACACACACAGTGGCAGCGGCAGCAGCAGCTCCCCAGTGTGGGACGGTTCTGCACCGGCGGCGCCGAGACAAACTTTTACCGTTATTGCACTTGGCAAACGCAGTGATTCGTGGCTCTGACTTTGGCAGCGGCGCAGCAGTAACTGGGGACGGAGGCGGAGAAAAAACACCGGCGTGCTCGGCCAATCGGGCGATCAGACGGCTCCGGCCCGGCCCGGCCCGGCAGGGGAGCCGTTCAGAGCGGCAGCGGCTCGCTGATTCAGCCGCTGGGTTTGTTTCCCGGGTGGGCAGGTGTCAGGGGGGCGGGGCCAAGGTTGGGAAACCCAACCAGGTGGAAGTGATGTGAGGCTCGTGCAGGAGACTGGTTTGGTCTGACGGACCAGAAGTGAGCATTTCAAGAGAGTCAGAGAGGATTTGGAAGTGGCGAACGGCTCAGTAGCAAGGGACGGCGCAGCCCCCCCACTGCACCCGCCTCAGACCACCGACTCTCCAACCTGGCAGGATGTCAGGATGACGGCCCAAAAAACTTTTATCCAATTAGCAAAGTGCTGCCTGGAGTTTGTGTGTTGCCACTTTTGTTTACGAGCACCAACAGTTGCTTCTAATTGGGCAGCACCCACCTCAGTGAAGAGGGGCCGGGGGGGCAGCAACAGCTTCAGCGCTCCTACCATCCATGGCAAATTGTCAAATTAAATGCATCGTATTTAAAGGGCAATTCTGCAACTTTGTTTCACAGCCGGGTGGAAAAAAACAAAAGAAGAAATCTGGTCCAAGAAAATGAAAATATGTGATGTCTGGGTTTGGTGGTGTGTGTGTGTGTGTGTGTGTGTGTGTGTGTGTGTGTGGGGGATGACATCCCGTGAATTTGAACATTTCTGAAGATGCTCTCAGTCAATCAGTGGTCGTGTGGGAGGTGAGGGAGGTGGAGGAGGGAGGCGGCATCCATTAGTTGTTCCCACCTCCCCCCCTCCTCCCTCGCCGTCACCCATGGACTTCCTCCCATGGTCCAGCAGCAGCAGCAGCAGCAGCAGCAGGGAAGTCTGATAATTGGTGGAACTGCTGCACCGTCAGAGAGGAAACGACGCTGCTCTTCTTCTTCTTCTTCTTCCCTTCCCTCATTAGCGGCGGCCGCACAGCTGCACTGAAATTTCAATAAGCTCCCTTTGACTCAATCTCTGTATTTCCAGGCGATATTTCCACGGTTCTGAACGCCTTCCCTTGGTCCTCCGGCGGCGCCGAGGGGACGAGGTGCAGCTGGACTTTGTTCATGGTGTGTTCTCTTGTGTCTGCTGGTTAATTGCCGCCCTGGTTTGATCAGAGCGCTAAGTCAGATGCGTGAAGGTCTATTTATCGGAGCTTTGATTGGCCCACGGCCGCATCCATCCATCCATCCATCCATCCATCCATCCATTCATCCATCCATCCATCCATCCAGGAGACTTTCATCAACCTACGCCGCCACTGTCGCCGCCGTCCTCGCCGTTTAATGGACTGGGCGAGTCACGGCACCGCCCTCGCTGGCCTCCGCCTGGTGGATGTTAACAAGAAAGCCCCCCCGCCCCCATCCCCTCCCACCACCACCCTCGCCCACACCACCACCCCACACCGACACCCACTAGCTGTGTTTGTTCTTTAAAGGTGAAGAGGAGTCGGAGTTTGACTGCCTTCCATCAGAGCGAAGAGGAGTTTAGACGGAGGAAACTGCTGCTGCTGCTGCTGCTGCTGCTGCTGCTGCTGCTGCTGCTGCTCAATCGACCATCAAAAGTGAAGGTGGAGGATTATTTGGCATTTGGGGAAAAATGGCACATAATTATAGCCGCATCAATACAGCTCATAACATCCAGGACCAAGGCTTTTATTCTGGTGGTGGTGGAGGGGGGTTGGTGGGTTGAGGTGGTTGGCCAGTGAGTGTTTGAAGGTTGAATGCTTTGAAAATGTAAAAACAGCCTCAAAACATCTTTTGAAAGCCGACGTCTGCGGTGTTTTTTTTTTTTGTTGTTTTTGTTTTTTTAATAAAAAGCGATACGCAATATAAATATGAAAAGTAAAACAACATAAAATGAAGAGGTTGCATAAATTCATGGCACAAACATGTTTTGACCCACCCAGCACCTCTCGTCCCAGTGGCCAGGGCCCGGTTCAGCACGGGTACGAGAATCAACTGGCGCTGTGAGATTCACGTTGGCCGGCTTTTAATACACGCGGCAACGCCATTATATTCTGAACCGCTTATTATTCTGAACCGAGAGGAAAGATGGTTTGCAAGGATGTCAGTGCAGCGGTCTCACTCCGATTATAAATGATAAAAAGCGCGGTTCATTCTGTTTCTGTAACAGGTCTTGTGAATTCTCTCCGGCAGGCAGACAGCAGCCGTGTGTTTTCCACCAGGGAGTCCATTCAACTCCGGCTTCTCTTTTAATCTTGGTGCTGATGCTTTGTACTGATTAAAGCAAACCACCTTACAGCCTTACATACATCTATATATATATATATATATATGGGGAAAGGTGTGGTGAAAAATGACCACCCACATCTGCACTGACACGATACACTACAGGAAAAAAAAAAACCCCGGCCCCAACTCATCTGTTTTTTTTTCACTGTGGACACTAATGGGGACATTTGTTTCCCCCACATGCTGGTGATTACGCCCCCCCCTGCCCTCCCCCTCCTTATTTTGCCCAGCCGTTCTCGCTCGGCCTTGTGGGATATGACTAATGGTTGGCGTTGTGTTTAAAGGACAGCGCCGTCCTGCTTCGACCAGGTCACGCTGAAGTTAATTACCTGGGATTGGACGTTTTCTCTCTGGCGCCCCCCTGGGGAAGGAGGCAGTGGCAGCGGCGGTGGCGGCTGACGGGTCGAGGGCGGACCCATGTGTCCTGGCGCCGGCGTCCGGGTCACTGCGGGGAGAGAAGAGACAAAACTGATTCATTTCATCATTGTTTCATTTATTTCTGTGCTGATGTTTATTTTGACCACGCCGAGGGAAAGTGCTCATTTGAAAAGGTTTGTCCCCCTGGTGGCTGGCTGTGGTATGTACTGATCCACTTCCCCCCTCAAACCCATTAATCAAAGATTTTGGACTTGTGTCAGTTCACAGCTGCTTGTTGAGTGTTTGTTTAGTGAAGGTCGGCCAGGTTGGCAGAACTCAGAGGTATCGAAGCAGCGACACAAGCGGCTGTGCTTTCTTCACAAAGGCAGAGAAATCAAGACGTCTCATTGTTGGTCATTAAAAAAAGAGAAAAGGCGGAATCACAATCAGCAGCTGTGAATATAATTAAGAAGATAAGTGCTTAAATTGGTGGCTGTTGGCCATTTTCTCGGCCCTGGACGTGGCTCCAGCCCCGCTGCTGTTATTTTGCCCACCGTCATTATGAACAAATGAGGATTAGAGACAGAAAAAAAAAAAAAATTAAATCCCGAAGTTCCGGCATTACGACGGGGCTCTTGCTTTACAGGCTGTGTTATTTCTCTGAACTCTCGGGCAGGATTTAAGGCGAAGAAGAAGAAAAAAAATACTATTCCAGGCTGTGGGGAGTCACATGAGTGAGGCAGCGACAGCGAACCAATGCAAACTGCTACAAAGTGGCCAATAGCAGAGCAGAGCTTCCTGCAGGGCCCCAAAGCAGCCAAACAAGCCGGCAGTGAAAAGGGCGACGGGTCCGGAGAGGAAACACGATTCCATATATTTACAGAGAGATGAGAGGTCTTAAAAAATAAATAAATAAATCATATTATTAAATGAAAAGATGAAGAAATCCCCATGAGCGTTGGAGCGTTTATCAGGGGATATATTTCCCCGACGAGTTGGCGAGTGCAGCGGAGCCTGCCACTGTGTCACGCCGCTCGCTGGCTTTTAATAGGAACACGGCTTAAGAGGCCCCTTACATCTTTCGTTTCACTTGAAGTTGTCACTCAGTAATCCCTCGCTCAAGTGTAATGCCGCTGGATTAGCGCCCGCAACCCCCAGATTTTCCAAATTATCATCTGAGGAAGAAAAAAATAAGGAGAAGAAGAAAAAGGAGATGAAAAAAAAACCCTCCGCTGAATGACGTCGCTAATAGGGAGCAAATTATGGAAACCAGGGAGCAGAAGAAGGAGAGGAGGAAGGAGAGGAAGAGGGCCAGTCCTCCTCCTCCTCCTCCTCCTCCTCCTCCCTTTATGCCTTCATTCACTTTGTCACGTCGCTGCCGCACTCCCTCTTTCACTTTTTAGAACGGACAGATTAGCAAACCGCTGCGTTTGTGTTCAGTGGAGGAGAGGAAAGGGAACGACGGAGAGGAAGATGAGAGGAGAGGAGAGGGAAAGAAAAGGAAAGAAGTGGAGATGATTAGAGGGGTTGTGTAGAGAGAAAGAAGAGAAACAAAAGAAGTGACGATGAAAGAAAGCAGGGAAGAAAAAGGAGGACAGAGAGGATGGAGGAAGAGGAGATCAACGAATGAAAGAAGAGGAGGAGGAGGAGGAGGAGAGGAGGAAGAAAGAGCTGCAGAGGAAAGGGGAAGGACAGGAGAGGAGGAGAGGAAACAGGAAAGGAGAGAAGGAATGGAAGAAGTGTGGAAGGAGAGAAGTGTGTGTGTGTGACTGTGTGTGTGTGTGTGTGTGACTGTGTGACTGTGTGTGTGTGTGTGTGTGTGTGTGACTGTGTGTGTGTGACTGTGTGACTGTGTGTGTGTGTGTGTGTGTGCAGCAGCAGTAGCGGTGAGCATCAGTTAACTGGGGACAGGGGGCGCTCCAGTCCCTCTAATCCCTCAGCAGCTGCCGGAGTGGGCGGGGACAGATGGACGGATGGACGGATGGACGGACAGCAAGTGAGCAGCAGTGGCGCCGGTGGAAAGAGGGAGTGGGCGGAGCCACAAGGAAAGAGTCCAAGGTCTCCGCCCACCCGCCACTCGCCCTGAAGCATCGAAGCCTGGACACACACACACACACACACACACACACACACACTTTTTTCTAATTGGTGCAAAGCTCCTCCTGCGGCTGATTGGCGGCTCAAACCTTTGGATAAAATTGTAAAAAGCAGAAGTGATTCTCTTCTTCCTCCTCCCTCCAACGCCCAGGTGTCACCTGGAGGAGAGGAAGTGGAGCAGTGGCGCATCACGCGCCGCCACCGCCAGAGCGAGAGAGAGAGAGAGAGAGAGAGAGAGGGAGTGAGAGAGAGAGTGAGGGGGGAGAGAGAGAGAGAGAGAGAGAGAGAGGGAGAGAGAGAGAGAGAGAGAGAGAGAGAGAGAGAGAGAGAGAGAGAGAGAGAGAGAGAGAGTGAGAGAGAGAGTGAGAGAGAGAGAGAGAGAGAGAGAGAGAGAGAGAGAGAGGGAGAGAGAGAGAGGACAGACGTGTTCCTCTTCTTTTTTTGTAGTCGTTCCACTTCCTCCCCCAGACGCCGCCTAGGGACATGGAGGGGAGGATGGGGGGGGGTCGGCCGACCCTCGCAGCACAACTGGGCCGCCTGCCACCAGCCGCCGTGTGATTTATGATCCCGTCAGAGCGACGTGCCACATCGTCTCTCCTTTTTCTTCTTTATCTTCCTTCTTCTTCTTCTTCTTTTATTTTTGCCCTCTCCTCTCCTCCGCTCCAGCAGGGGTCAGCACATCGACTTTGACGCCGCATTAAACTCCTCCCCCCTCACGTCGAAAACAACACAGCTCGTCTCCAGCCGTAACTCATCTCCCTTCCTCTTCTCCTCCTCCTCCTCCTCCTCCTCCTCCTCCTCCTTCTCCTCCTCTTCTTCCTCCTCTCCCTGTTTGTTAATCCGATACTCAAAACTCAGACATTTTTTTCTTTCTCTTTCAGATCTTTCAGATGCGTCTGATGATGATTACAGAGCCGGGTGAAAACATTTTTCAAACTGGACATCTTCCCACACATGGATTAAAAAAACAAAAACAAAAACTGTTTGGTTGGAAACAGGTCGCCGCACCCTGACGACGCCCCCTACTGGCCAAAGCAGAGACTGGGTTACCTAGTGGCGTCCGCTAAATTCTGCAGCCTGCAGAAGAATCACCACGAGTGAGAAGCACAGACCGCAGCAGCAGTCTGCTCACTTCCTGTTTCCCTTCTCTTCTCCGTCTTCTTCTTCTGTGGTGCTTGAGGGCGGCTCGCGGGTTCACTTGTTTTTATCTGAGCTGCAAAAACAGAGAGAAAAGAATCTTCCACCCCTGGAGCTTCCAAATGCGGCGGCTGCCCGGCGAGGTCGACTCTCTCGTTTTCACTCTTTCTTTTTCTCTCTTTATTTGTGGATCGATGGTCCAGCGGCTGCAGACACTCAGCAGCGAGTGTCGCTCTCGCACTAAAACGCCCTAAATGGCCAAACTCTCCAGCTCGTCGCCGTCGTCGTCGAGAGCGGAGGAGCTCTCTGTTTGTGTCTCTCCTGCCAAATTCCAGGCAGAGTCACGGCGTCCAAGACGACAAAGTGTTTAGATCTGCTGCACTTTCTTCCTTGGCTTCTCTGCTTTTGCCCTTTTTTGCCCAGTTATTCCGGCGGCGAGCGGAGCGTCTCGGGCCGTGACACGGCTGATTGGCCACGGCCCGGGCCAGCGTGGCCGATCAGGCCTCGGCCTCGGGGTGAGGGGGGCGAGGGGGGGGCGGGGGTGAGGGCGCTGAGGTTGCACTCCTGTAAACACGCAGCGTCGCGGCGTCATGCAAATCTAAACTCCCCTTTACAGATTTTTCCCGCCGTGTTGGACACACTCGCACTATTGTCAGCGTTGCCTGGAGTCTGCTGACGACTTTGGCCTTTCCCTACCCCAACCCCACCCCCACCCCACCCCACCCAACCCCACCCAACCGCCCCACCGCAGCATCTGCACAGCAGCAGCACCGCCTTTCTTTCCTTCCTTTTTTTCCCTTCTTCTTTTTTTAAGTTCTCGCCCCCAGATGCGGTGCAGTGTGAAGTGCTGGAGAGTTGGATTGAGTGGAGCCGTATCTGTGACACAGCAGAGCACTCGAGAAGAAGCCGCCGCTCCTGCTGTGCGTCACACAGCTGCACACAACTTATACATTCAAAAAAAAAGAAAGAAATATGCAGCTGGAGGGAGGGAGGAGGAAGAGGCCCCACCCACCCTCGGGGGACTCATCATCATCATCATCATCCTCATCATCATCATCATCATCATCACACCCTCTCATTTCTTTTTCTAGCGTCCCTATAAACACCACAATGGAGACCAGATGACTCAACTGGGTCGCCTCCGCCTCCACCCCACCCCTCCCCTCTCAGCCCCACCCTGCCCAAAAAAAGAAGTCAGCGACCTGCGACAGACGATGCGTTAGGAAAGCAGGCAGCGGAGCGCTGGGATGAATTAGCCTCGCCACTCGCCGAGCGCCGCTTTGAACGACCGAGCCACCAGGCGGCGAGTCTGCGGCTCAGCGTGAGGCCGTCAGCACAGAAATATGTTGATTACTGCACAATGGCAGAAAATAGTGTGTGTGTGTGTGTGTTTATGGCTGGGCTCTTTCCTCATCGGGGCTAATCACAATGTTTGCAGCGAGGCCTTAATCCCCACTCCGCCACTGGATGTGTTTAAATAAGAGGGGGAGAAATTAAATAGTGTCGGTTAATAAGTCCCTGCTGAAGCTGCTTTGGAAGGCAGCAGAAAGGTCATCTCATTATTGGAAATTACCAGTGGAAGCCCTGATGTTAAGTGTGTGTGTACACACACACACGCACACATGTCCACGCGCGTGCACATGAAAAAAAACAAGTGCAAAGACCTTATCAGCGCTCCAAATTAGCAGGCCGTGCACCACGCCAGCCACTGTTAGCACTGTCTGGCTGTTAGCATGACGACCCCGCCGTCTAATTGGCTTCATGCTCAGATGGCCGAGCCGCCGTCTCCCGCTTTAAAATATGCAGAAAAACATGTTAACTAGTAAAAGGAAAATATGAAGTTGCACCGCACTCCACGCAACTTTCAAAAAGAGAGAAAAAAACACAGCCCCCCCGATGCTTTTAAAGAGTCAATTAGTGCACGGTCTTTAAAAACACACACACACACACACACACACACACACACAGCGCTGGCAGGAGTTCTTTGACAGTCATCCTTGGTTTGATCTTCTTCATCTTGAATCAGTGTCAGCGAGTCCACAAAGTGGCCAAAAAAACCCTGAACGCTCAATTGAGAAAAACACACACACACACACACACACACACACACAAAAAGCCACATGAGAAGGAAGACGCAGTAGGAGGAGCCGTGATGACTCAGCGGCCACGACAAGGTTGGCTGGGTGGCTGATCCTGCAGATCCAGCAGACCCACAGATCCAGCAGATCCAGCAGACCCAGACTCTGTAGAAGGTCTTTTTGTTGTCATTGTTGATTTATTTTTTAAGGTCTAACAACTCTCACATCAGCAGCCGGTTCACGTGCACCCCAACGTGGACCTTCTCGGAGGCCGTGAACCAGTGTTTGGTCAGCCAGACGCAGGGCCACAGAGGCCCTTTCAAATGGTCATCAATTTACAGCGGCGCGGCGTGCACGCCTTGCTCACGCACGTGGTCTAAAACACGAAAGCCGTGTTTCAACACTTGGTTGTGTTTGGTGGAAACACCATTCAAGCTCTTCTTCTTCTTCTTCTTCTTCTTCTTCAGTTTCTTTTTATAAATAAAATGTGGTTGTAAAAATCTAATTTTCTTCTTCTTCTTCTTTCTTCTTACTTTGCTCATACAAAAGTTGTATTAATTTATTTCTGAACTGACTGGTTGTGTGGAGCTGTGTGTTGTTTCATGTTGTTTGTAGAATGCGAATGAGAGAGGCAATTAAATATTGATTTTCAAAAATGTATATCTTCTTCTTCTTCTTGGAAAAAACGTTGTGTCACGCTCGACGGAAGTCCCGAAGCAAAAAGGAAAAAAGAGAGAGAGAGGGTGGAGCACGCCATGGACGGTCCTGTGACCGTCAGCTGTTGGCGGTGTGATGGTGGGAAACAGCGCAGCCATTGACGGAGCGCCGCCGGTGATAATTGCACCGTGTATTTTTAATTTACTTATTTTTCTCCTCCTCTAACGAGCGTGCGACACAACTCCGACATCGTCTGCTGTCAAAGTCGCCGTCGACTTTTTCCATGTTTTATTTTTTTATTTTTAATGCAGGAGGTTGTTTACAGCGACGCAGGATGTTTGTGCCTGCGAGTCCTCCTGCTTCTCAACGCTGCGTTTTATTTCTTCTGGGAGGAAAAAAAAATAAAAACACGACACAAGAACTTTGTCTTTGCGACGGTGCATCTGATCTCTCAGTGTGTGTGTGTGTGTGTGTGTGTGTGTGTGTGTGCGTGATACAAGGGCGCCTGACTGGGCTCCGCCCCCTTGTTCCTTTTCCTGTAGCTTATTGATCCTCCTCTGGAAGTGTTTATGGGGCTGTGTGTCTAAAAGGAGACCTATCGATTTCCGCTCTTTATTTTCGGGGCTCGGCACCGGCCAGAGGTCCGTGTCTCGCCCGTAAAATCCAAAAAAAGGGAGAAATTAAAACCACATAGTAAAATAAGTCCGCTTAATCATACATAATGAGCGTTCAATATTGAACAATACATTATGTTTTTAATGGCTCGCCCTAAACTTTATGCCCCGGCCTGCTGAAGGATGACAGCCGCATGGAAAAATACTATCTGACCGCTGGGCCGTTTGTCACTTTATGATCAGGGAAGCTTGTTTTGCTGCCACATCCATTTGGAAATGGGGGCTTCGTGGCCACCAAACGCAAGTGAAGGCGCTGCAGGAGGTGTTGTCGTTGACGGAAATACACAGAGGAAGGTTGTGATGTGTGTGTCGCGACTGTAAGACGGAGGAAAAACCAACATTAAGCCAAAAAAAAGCAGCGTGAGTCTGGATTGGACGGCGCCAATATCAGCAGGCCAAATAAGAAGCTTCTGCTTTTATTCCATAACAAACTCAGCACGCACAGCTCCGCTAATATTCATGTTTTACAATCATTGAATTCCACAAAACTGAGGGTCAGGATGGTTCAACAACTGAAAATCACTGTGACAATTAGAACTAGACTAGTAGACGACTTGACGCCGTCACGGAGGTCCCACCCCGCCAGCAGGGGGCGACGCAGGGCGCCTCACCTTTACATCTTTACATTTCTTGTCTCAATCAACGCTTGCTCAGAGATCAGTCAGCCAATCAAAATACCGTTTTGATTGCCGGTTTACTTTTGCAAGCCCCGCCCCCTACACCCACGGCCCCCTCCCACCACCACCACCACCAACATCTGTGCGGCTGCCGACCAACCGGTGGCCAAATGCCAAACGGCTGACGTGTAATGAGCTCAAACCAGACCCAGATAATAAGTGAAGCTGGAGGCTGAGCCGCCGCTGGCACGCTTGCAGGGCTGAGCTGTGACTGGTGGACCACTAGCGGGGGGCGTCGCCCACTAGGCCCTGCTGTAATGGTACATATGTGTGTGTGTGTGTGTGTGTGTGACTGAGTCAAGGTGGGAGAGATTAGTGAAATATGAGTCTTCAGAGGTCGTCGCTGGGAGAAGTGGCGGCGGTGGCGGCGACAGACGAGACCGGATTTACAGATCTGATTCTTTGAGCGATCCTTCCCTCTCTCTCTCTCTATCTCTCTCTCTCCCTCTCTTTTCTTCTTCCTCCGTGACAAATCTTCATGTATGTGAGCTGTCAGCAATAATAGGGCTACAAATTTGTTCCGAGCGTTGCCCTCTGCATGGGCCCGTCTGGCCTACAAACGTCACTCCCGTCACTCCAAGTCACAGCGCCGCACACCAAATGGGAGTGGAAGTCCCGCCCCCCGCCCCCTGTGGGTGACACACGGCCATGACACGCAAAACAAGGAGATTTTTTTCAGTGAAATGTGGTGCCGCGCAGCCGGACGCAAGATCTCACACGTCTGCAGGAATCTTTGCTACATGGAGGAGCCACTGGCAGCCAGCTGGTCACAGAGGGAGGCTTCCTATTGGTCAGGAGCAGCCAATGTGGGTGGAGCTTCACTAAACTGCAACCAGTGAAGGGACTCGGGAGTGGAGAGTGGAGAGAAAAGACGTTTGCGCCGATCTTTTGACGCCATTCACAGCCAAACCCCCGGCTGCAGCCCAACTGGTCCGGTGGAAGCCTTTCAAAATAAGACGCAGCAATGACCCTTAAAAAGATTTGGGCCGTGCCTCCTGCCGTCTCACAATGTTTACAGAGACGTCTGAAACAGCAATAAGCTGGACAAACAGGAATTGACAGAATTTTACACGTTGGCGTTAAAAAAGCAAAAATCTTGGATGTGGCACTGGAGAAAAATCCTGGCACAGCGCTGGAACGTTAGGACGCGGCTCTAGTGGCGGGCACACACACACACACACACACACACACACACACACACACACACACACAGACAGACAGACACAGCGGAGGCAGCGTGAGCTGGCGAGCTGCAGTCAAGGGCAGCGGTGGTTATTCATCTGGGGCTGATCTCCTGATGGAGCGCCACGCCAGGCCCAGCGCAGCTCCCTCTGGCTCAGCCTGCTGCCGCTCTCCTTTCATTTATTTTATTTATTTTTTTGTGCTATAGGCAAGAGTTTGATGTTTGCTGGAGAGGACAGCAGCAGCAGCAGCAGCAGCAGCAGCAGCAGCAGCAGCAGCAGCAGCAGCAGCAAAGTGGATGCTTGGAGCTCTTCCAGGGATTAAACTCATGAATGTAACAGCAGCCAGTGGTCATCATGACACACAAACACTGCACTGGGTGCTGATGCATGCACAGCATTGTGAGGTTGGGTGGGGGGGTCGTCAGAGAGAAGGCCAAGAAGAATGTGAAGCCCTTAAACGCCTCCTTTGTAGCTGGGGCGGCGCTCTAAACGCGTGCCACTTTGTGTCTTTTTCCACCGTGTGACAGATGTTGAGTGGCTGCGGCAAAGATTACAGCCGGCACAGCCGCTAAAATAGGTCGTGTGTGTGTGTGTGTGTGTGTGTGTGTGTGTGTGTGTGTGTGTGTGTGTGTTGGTCGAACGGGAAGCGTGAACGATGTTTGAACAGCGAGTCGTGCGAGGCAGAGCGAGGCGTCTCATTGTGATTCTCTTTAATTATTTCTTTACATCTCTCGATCGCAGTTCAATTATCGCGTCATCGCCGCAGATTGCACCTTGTTTACACCTCATTACGATCTCAGCGTCATAATGAGGTCTCACCCACCCCACTTGAGTGTCAGGCTGATTCACCTTTGGCCCAAAATGAAAACCAGCACGGCTGCGTTGACAAGTTAGTTGTTGTTTTTTTTAGATAGGGTGCGTGTGGGGTGTCGGCTCTGCCCTCAGGGGGGCGCTTGTTTTTCTCAACCTGGTAGAAACGTGGCAGACAGACTCAATTTTAGCAGGAGGCTGTAAACAGATGGCTAAACGAGTGAAGCATAATGTGGGCGAGTCGCAGAAATGGGATGAAAAACAAAAAAGTTGAAAACAGCACATCAACTCCTCCTCCTTTTCTTTCCCCCCCTCCTCCTCCTCCTCCTCCTCCTCCTCCGCCTCCCTACAATGCATCGCTGCCACATCGCTAGCAACATGTCGTGCATTCTTTCCCCCTCATCGCAGCTCTCCCAGCTCCAGCTTAATAATAATAATGATGATAAAATAATGATAAATCCCTGTATGTACAGGAACTGGCAGGGGAGAATATATACTGCATCTCCATGTATGACGGCACACAAATAGCCGATCACAGTGTGTAATCTGGCCAGAGCACGGCCCTGGATGAGGCATATAAGCTGCATTAGTTTGATTACTCCCAACCCTGCAGCGCTGCTGCTGCTGCTGCTGCTGCTGCTGCTCTGCACACACACACACACACTCACACGCACGGTCATGCAGTTTACAGGCTCGCCCCATAATCAGATTTCTCTCTAACAGACTCTGACATCATTAGTGACCCTAAACGTCGGCCGAGCGTGTAAAACGCTTGTTTCCACTCGCAAAAGGTCGGAAAAGGAAGCCGTTGTCGTAAAAAGCCGCTTTTAGAAAATAATAATGCAAAAAAAAAACAAAAAAACTCAACGACGACAAAACAAAGAGGTGACGTCAAGGTCTGCGAGTTCCATCCCAGCAGCTGGTTAAAGTCACATGACTCAGGCTGAAACTTTTGCTGGGGTTTTCCCTGTTTTGTTCCGTTTGCTGAGCATTAGCGTGTTAGCGGCTAAGGTGGCTATCGCTAGCGGCCGACCCGCTGGTTCAAAACATTTTGATCAAAACAACCTTGAGCCTCTGACAGAGTGGGATGGAGCAGGGGGATTATGGGTACTTGCAGACATATGGGTGCATTTGATCATATTACAGCAATAATAGCGGCACTAATGATAAAAGCAGCGGGTTGCATTAGTTCTGCCGCATTTGGCAGGAAAAAGGCAGGGGCGCCGTTCACTCTGCATATTAATATCAATAATGACCCGTTTCTTGGCCCGGGGACACGTTTGGAAAGAAGAAAAGGGCAAAATTCCTGATCAAACTGTCCCGGTTGACTGGATGACATGGGCAGTGAGCTTTGACCAGCACACAGCCGCCGCCGCCGCCGCCGCCGCCGCCGTCGCCGGTTCTCCACCCAGAGAGACGCCGCTACCCAATTACTGGCGACAAGGAATCCCAAACACTGATGAGTCTCTGCCCCCAAAGCCAGAGTTTCCATACAACAACAATGAAGACCAGAGTGGATGGAGTCGGAGGCTCCACTCCACCTCTGACTCTGCCGCTGTTAATCACGGATTATGCAAATCGCTCGTTTACAGAGGGAAAAACACCAAGAAGAAGAAGAAGAAGAAGAAGAAGAGGAGGCGTTTAGCCCCTTTGCTCTGCCTTTATGTTTCCTAGTCAAACTTCCCATCACACGATGCTCTTATCTCAAATCCTCCCCTTTTTTCTGTCTCCTCTCCCCCCGACCTCCTCCCCCTCCTCCTCGCCGTGTTGTGCCTGGTGAATGGCAGCCAATGGGAGGGTTGAGTCCCCTCAGCCTCCCTGACATCCGCGGAGAGGAGGAGGGAGGAGGGGGGAGGGGAGGGCTGGTGACGATGCAGCGCCGCTGAAGTCGCGCACACACGGCTCGAGCTCGGGGAGCAAACGGGGCGAGCGGAGAGCGAGCAGGGAAGAAAGGAGAAGGACAGAGAGGAGGAGGAGGAGGAGGTGAAGGAGGAGGAGGACGGGACCAGAGAGAAGAAAAAAATCACCTTAATCATCATCATCATCATCATCATAATAATAATAATAAATGAAATAAAGCCGCGGCGGACGGATACACTGTGGCTCTGCTCTCCGCGCGGCAGAGGAGCTTTATCTTCTCCACGGCGCGAGGAGGGGAGCAAAAGAGAGAAGAAGAAGAAGAAGAAGAAGAAGAAGAAGAAGAAGAAGAAGAAGAAGAAGAAACTTCATCCACCAGGTTTGTTCTCCTCCTTCTTCTCCCTCTTCTCTTCTCCTCCTCCTCCTCCTCCTCCTCCTCCTCCTCCTTCTCCTCATGCTGCTTTCACAACTTGAGCCGATCGGCTGCTGCTTCAGTGGCGGAGGGCGCGAGGCGAGGAGGGCGCGAGGCTCCGCGTTCTGCGGCAGAACCCGCGCTACAAAAGCATCCGCGCCGGGTTACGACGAGAGGCAGGACGCAGGCGCGCACGCGCGCAGCCTGGCACAGCGACGCGTAATAAGTTGGCGCCTTCTTCGCCACTTTGCGCCGTCCAAAGTTGCGCGCACGCAGTCTCGGCTTCGCACGCGCCTCCGTCGCCGACGCCACCGCCGCTTCAACTTGGCGTGCGGTCCGCGTGTCCGTGCGCGTCGCCGCCGGTGCGGTGGAAGGAGGGAGCGGAAGCCGCGCGCCTGGAATGGCTTCCGTCTGTGCCTCCGTTATTATTGAAATATGGGGAGATTATAGCGCGCGGGGGAAACAACACTTGGCGCGGTTTGAAGATCTCACCGGTCAGTTCCGGTTCCCCCCACGGCCCCGGGTCTCAGCTGCGGGATGCGGCTCTGCTCGCTGCTCAGAGCCTCTCTGCTCTGCTCTGCACTGCTGGGAGGCGCGCGCGCGTGCAAGACGGGAGTTGCGTTAAGTTGACTGAAAATTACTATTAAAAAAAAGCAAGCACGCACGCGCGCGCCCTCCTCCTTGCCCTATTGACTGTGTGTGTGTGTGTGTGTGGCTGTGAATATTTAACGGAAGCGGCTGAATTATGCAGGCGGGGCTATAAAAGAATTAACTGGGCTTCTCCACTCTGAAGTGGCAGGTGCTGACAGTGTGTGTGTGTGTGTGTGTGTGTGTGTGTGTGTGTGTGTCCTGAATCAGGGATGCGGGCCAGGAAAGGAGAAGTTTTTGCTGGTGTTGAAGCCGGAGGGGAGGATGAGGATGGGCTCGAGGCGGCCAAGAGGAAAAAAAAAGTTGTGAAAATAATCACAACTTTGCAAAACACACACGCTTTATAATTGTAAACAAGGACCTTATCAGCTGGGAGCAAGCAGCGGTGTTGTTCAGCCGATTGATTTATTTGAATTTTTTTTCTCGCTTCGCCGTCTCCCGTCGGCAAAAACAAACTTCCTGCCTGACGTGACGAGGCAGGAAGAGCAGCAACACCTTCCTCCTGCTCTTCTCCTCTCTCTCCGCCTCTCTCCGCCTCCGTCTCTCTAAACTGGTCCAGGTTTTTCCAGCGCGCTCCGGGTTTTGAAGTTCAGAGATGAAAGGGACAGAGTGGAATCTGTGGCTGATCAAAGTCGTGCAGGAAACACGGCAGGTGCTGAATATTTAAAAAGCCTGCGCGAATGGAGTTCCTCTACCTGCGTGCGTGTGTGTGTGTGTGTGTGTGTGTGTGATGTACATACGGCATGTATAGGCGTTTCCGCTCCCGGCTGTGTGAAGACAGAGGCGGCTGTGACAGGGAAGCAGCAGTGGGCGGAGCTGGGGTCACCGTCGCCTGTGGATCCACACACAGGCACGCACGGACCACCCTGGGAGGGCAGGGGGAGAGGGGGGGTTGGGTGGGGGAGAGAAGGGTGAGATGTTGGGAGGAAAAAAACCTTCCTGCCGTGCGGTGACATCACAGCTCGCCAGGTTTCCCCGCCGGTCGGCTGGCGGCGACCCGCTGACCCCAGCGGATTGTATTATCGCTGCTCCAGATGGGCAGCGCCAGGCCCCACCGGGCCCAACAGACCCCGACCAGGTCCAACAGGCTCCGCCAGGCCCCGCCCACCCACATCAAGCGCTCACTGTCTGCCCTGCTCCGCATCTGGAGTCATTATGGGGGAAAATTCCGTCCTCTCAATTACCCAGAGGAGGTTCTGTGGCCTGAGCTGCTACTGTGGTGTGTGTGTGTGTGTGTGTGTGTGTGTGTGTGTGTGTGTGTGTGTGTGTGTGTGTGTGTGTGAGAGAGAGAGAGAGAGAGAGAGACAGATTGAATGATGATACATTATTTGTCAGACAGCTCTGAAATTTGTTCTGCGTCCATGCATTTGCTCCATTGACACAAACATGCAGCATTAAGTGTCTATACTTAATATCTACTATACTAATCAATTGTCTCTAATGTAGTGCGTTACATCACACACCACCAAAAAACAAAAAAGCACACATAAACAAATTAAAAACACAACATAAAAATCCCTTCACCTCCTCCTTGATGTAGAAATTGATTCTGCATTTTTAGCGTGTGTGTGTGTGTGTGTGTGTGTGTGTGTGTGTGTGTGTGCTTGCTCACGCTTTGTCTGAGATCCCCGGTGCGACACACACACACTGTGGCTGTTGTGTGTGGTCCAGATCCTTCACCTTGGATCTTGGAGTGTATCAGTGACGCTCGGCGGGACGATGCCATAATAAATCATCAGGCTGTTGTGTTGCTGCGAATTCCTCGCCACACACACACTGCCGTGCCAAACATTCATCCGCAGCACCGACTGGCTGTCTGACTGACTGACTGACTGACTCCAGTCCAGACAGACTGGCAACGCTCATCTTTTTCTTTTTCTTTTTTCGTATTTTTTTTTTTTTTTGCATTTCCCCCTGAGGCTCCTTGCGGCCATTAGAGCAAATTTCCTGCGCGGCACAATGGCGAGCTCAGACGGCCGGCCCGCTAATGAGACTGATTCCCCTCTGAGACGCCTATTTACGCAGCGGCCGGGCGCCGTGATTGCGGGGAGAAAAAGCGAAGCGCCAGGCCAGAACAACGTGACATTTTGTCACTCCAACGTCAGGATGAGCCGCATAATTCAAAAAAAATATATAATACAAGAATAAAGTCAGAAGAAGTACAGAGCGGTCAAATTACGGTGGAAGCGCAGCGCCAGGTGAAGCTAGCGGCGCCCGTCCGGCTGCCAGATCTCTGGGATTCCTGTCGTGGGTTCGGGAGACGCAGTGAATGGCTGCCAGTGTTGAATAATGCAGCCTGCCAACACATTCTTCCTCTTTCCTCCCTCTTCTCCTTCCTCTTCATCTCCTTTATTCCTACTCGTCCCTCAAACTGTGACTTGGCTCGGCGGCTCCGTCTAATTATTGAAGCGGCTGAGCGATGGCTTCACAAGTTCTGCGACAGCGAGCGAGCGAGCGAGCGGCAGAGCGGAAGCCGCGAGTGAAATACCGGCAGAGTCTGACAGACTGCTGGAGTTGAAGTGAACGCATTTTTATATATATATATATACATATATATTTTATATTTTTCCTTTTTTATTTTGGCGGCGGAGAAGAAAAAGAGGAAGCACGTCGGCACCTTAATGCAAGCAAAGCGGAACAAACACAGCTGCAGATGAGGTGTGTGTGTGTGTGTGTGTGTGTGTGTGTGTGTGTGTGTGTGTGTGTGTGTGTGTGTGTGTGTGTGTGTGCTCGTGCACAATTGAACAAGCTCTATTAGTGGCCTGGGAGGGAGCCAGAGTCATGCGGTGATTTACAGGAAAAAATAAAAAATAAAAAAAATTCCCGGCAGACGGCCAGTAGCAGCAGCGGCCACGTCCCATTTCGTGCACCGTGCATGTGGCCCCGGCGATGAGCTGAGCACCTGACCAATCCAAGCACACATTCAGGCCCGTCAGGCAACGTCGTTTACTGTGTGTCTGTGTGTGTGTGTGTGTGTGTGTGTGTGTGTGTGTGTGTGTGTGTGTGTGTGTGTGTGTGTGCACGTGATGAAATAGCAGGGAGGGGAAAAAAGTGTTGGAATGCCCACCAGCCCGTCTTTCTGATACGTTGGAAGGTGAAATCGATTTCTTGACCCTGCGAGTGTTGCGTCAGGCTTCGGATTGGATTTGGAATTAAATCTCTGTATCCAATGCGTACGTGTGTGTGTGTGTGTGTGTGTGTGTGTGTGTGTGTGTGTGTGTGTGTGTGTGTGTGTGTGGGTGGGGGGTGAAATGGAGAGGATGTGGTCGGGGGGAAACAATAATCATCTAATGGTGGAAATCTCAAATCCAGATCGCTATCAGAAAGCAATCATGCCCCCCCCACCACCACCACCACCACCCCCAGTGCTCGTCAACACATTTCACGGGAATTAGAGCTTTTCTCTCTCGTCTCTCCGCCGCCGTTCCGATTCACTGACTGACTAACGGAGGCAAGGCGACGCCCTGGACGCAGCTGAAGATCTGACTGGAGTCCACCTGAGTCTATTGGAGTCGGTCTGATTCCTTGTGAGTCCATCACCCCCCCGCCTGCCGCTGCTGCTGGAGTGGAAAAGTAGGAGCGGGTTCGTCCGCCCCCCCCCGCCATTCTCCTCCTGGTTGGATTCCTGTCGGTGCAAAGCCCAGAGGCTTAACTGGGGCTGCAGTAAGTGGACTGAGGAAAACGCTAAACACTGTCTGGGGGAAGAGTGCTGAACATGACAGCCAGTTAATAAGTCGGAGCAAGACGAGCAGGCGGGCGGGCGAGCGAGCGAGGGAGTGCAGGGAGGAGGGGAAGGAGGGTGGAGGTGCGGCATTGTCTGTCTGTCTTTTGTGAACATCAGCACGAGGAGAGGGAGAGAGAGAGAGAGAGAGAGAAGGGGAGCAGGATGGATGCAGGCAGCTTGTAATATTGACGGTAGGATGACGAGGGCAATAGGAGATCAGAGAGTCCAGCCACAGCAGGACAGGCTGACTGGAGCACAATGAAGACGGACTGGAGAGTGAAGAGGGTGTGTCTGTGTGTGTGTGTGTGTGTGGGGGGGGTGCTTTGCGCAGCAGCAGCAGCAGCAGCAGCAGCAGCAGCAGCAGCAGCAGCAGCCATCGGCTGGTGGCAAGATGACGCCATCGATCTCGGCTGGTGTTCAGTGTGTTTGCGGTCGGCTCTCGCTCGCTCTTCCCGGGACTACTCACGGCGCGTCTCTCTCTTTCACACACACACACACACGTACACACACGTACACACACACACACAGAGTGGCGACCCCCTCCTGACCTCCAGCAGTGATGATGGAGGTGATTGTCGATGATGTGTGGCAGCTCACTGCCTGTCCTCCTTGGTTTTACCCCATGTTGACGTCCTACACCCCCCCCCCCCCCACATGGCCTCCTGTCTGTTTTTCTTCCTCTCTTGTGAATGATATCAGTGCTGCATTGTGGCTGGTTTGCTGCTCCGCCATTGTCCCGCACAAACAACACTTCTGTCGCTTCTGTCACTTCTTTTCTTTTGTTTCCTGCACGCTGGTGCAGGTGTGTCGCCGTGGCGGCGGCGGCGGCCAATTGTGCCGGCGGTTCTGTGAATGATCAGGCCTCGAACAGCAAGAGAAAGAAAAAAAAAAAAACAGTGGGCTGTTTGCTTTGAATTCCCTCCAGAAAATGTTTCTGCCATTGTTCCACTGCTGCTGCTGCTGCTGCTCAGGACATGGAGAGCGGCTGACTGTGAGACAGACAGACAGACAGACAGGAAGTGGTACCTCCACCAATCAAAGTCTCATTCTGGGACTGCCTTCATTCCGCCGGGAAGGACACAGTGCACACGCTCCCTTTATTGCAGCAGCAGCAGCAGCAGCAGCATCATCAGGCTGAATGTTACCCAGGATGCCTTGCAGCAGTCAGTCAGGGGAAAAGGTCACTCTTTGAGAGAGCCAACAGCTGCACCGGAGCGCTGCTTTGACACCAGAAGAGAAGACAAGAAGAAGAAAAAGAGAGGACGCTGACAAGCGGACGTGTTGGGGGTCTCGCAGGCCTCCAATTACGCTGCGACGCCGCAACACCACCGTCACAACTCACATGACGGGGAGCTGGAAGCTGGCGGAGGAGGCGGAGAGGGCGGGGCCTGGCGCTGCAGCTGGCAGCTACACTCATTGAGTTTGATCTCATGAAGGTAACGGCAAACTTGGGTTATTGTTTGCCCGAGGACACAGAGAGAGAGAGAGAGAGAGAGAGAGAGAGAGAGGGAGAGAGAGAGAGAGAGAGAGAGAGAGAGAGAGAGAGAGAGAGAGAGAGAGAGAGAGAGAGAGAGAGAGAGAGAGAGAGAGAGAGAGAGAGAGAGAGAGAGAGAGAGAGAGAGAGAGAGAGAGAGAGAGAGAGAGAGAGAGAGAGAGAGAGAGAGAGAGAGAGAGAGAGAGAGAGAGAGAGAGAGAGAGAGAGAGAGAGAGAGAGAGAGAGAGAGAGAGAGAGAGAGAGAGAGAGAGAGAGAGAGAGAGAGAGAGAGAGAGAGACCAGCATCCAGTGTTGAGGGAGGAAAAGAATGCCGGGGGAGTTTCTTTGAAATGGAAAAATTTCATTAAACATTCCATTTGTATTAATTATTGTGCGCCTCTTATTAGCGGTGGCCGTGCTCGGCGGCGCCCCCGGTGGTTTTCCAGCTTTAAGCGCCGCTCCAATATTAGAGGAGCAGCCGCCCCAGGCCCCGAGGCACGGCCAGGAAAAAAAGACCCAAAAAAAAAACACCTGTGATGTCACTGATGAACAGACGACTTGCCGTCCTTTGTTCCTCAGCAGCAGCAGCAGCAGTCGTGGGGGGGGTCAAAGGTCAGCGTGGAGGAGGCAGAGTGGAGCGGAGCTGTAGTGAGCGACAGCAGCTCTGTTTTGGCTCGGTTGTCCAAGTGAGGGGGAGTGACTTTCAATTGTGGGAGGATCCAGGAGAGGGGCGGAGCTTTGGAGCAGGAAGCTCCACCCACCAACTTCCAGGTCGGGGTTTGAAATCAGAGGCTCGACATTGGAACGAGCCAGTCTGTCGCCAGCCTCTCCTCCGACGTGAGCGCAAAGCACAAGTGTGTGCCTGCACACACACACACACACACACACACACACACACACACACACACACACACAGAATACAATGTCAGGCGTCGACCTGCAGCGGCGGTGGCTCTTGTGAAATGCGCCGTGTTGCCTCCTCGCTCTCATAAATAATGGACGTCGGCGAAGCATCCGTCAACTTTTCTGTGTCGGAGCTGCTCCAGACGGACGCTGTGTGTGTGGGTGTGTGTGTGTGTGTGGTGTGCAGTGTCAAACACACACACACACCCAGAGAGACCTGAATGCACAGCGGGCCTGTTCACACGCTGTTTACATCGTCGCCCCGACACCTAGTTCTCACCTCGACACCTCCACCTTGATCAACCTGCTCCACTTCTAGCTAGTACACCTGACCCCACACACACCTGACCTCTGACCCCACACACACACCTGGAACTTGCTGTTTGTTAGCTCCTCTCTGGCTCGGCCCAGAAGCTGCTGCTCCGTCTCAGTCGTGCTACTGGTGCAGAAGTTTCCCAGCATGCCGTGGTCACGCTGGCTCCGCCCACTGAGCCACTACATGGCGGTTGGCTCGTGCGCCAACTGGCCAAACTCTTGGACGGCAGCAGATGTTTTGTGTATGTTTTTTCCTCCCTGTGATTGACTTTCACGTCTGAGCGCTCGGCCACCCTGAGCCTCGGCTGCGTTTTTCTTTCCCCTTCAACCAACACGTTAAATATTTGGCTGCGCCGTCCGTCCGTCCGTCCGTCCGTCCAACTTTAAACCCTCGCTGAGCTCCAACACTGGCTCACAGCTTTCCGGGGGATCCGACTTTGGAAAAGATCTGCCTTTCGCAGGAGGCCTGCGGCCAAGGAAAGAGGGTTTTTCTCTCTCTTCCTCTGCCGAGGAAGCGCTCGCTGGCCACCGAGGCCTCCTGGCTGCCAGGGGGCGCTGACTGACTGCACGCAGGCATGTGGTGAGGGAGGATTCAGCTCGTAAAGCAGAGTCGGAAGAGAGTAATGAAGGTGTAAATCACCCCAGCCCTGCTTCTTCTTCTGCTTCTTCTTCTTCTGCTGCTTTTAATCTCACACTAGCAGCCTCTTGCCCCCCCACCTTCTCTTTCTCCTCTGTCTGCTCCCTCCCCCAACTCCTCCCCCACCTCCCCCTCCTCCTCCTCCTCCTCTTCCTCCTCCCAGTAATGGGCAGCCTGGCACTGCTGCAATAAAGCCGAGTGAGCGGCAGCATTAGTAAACATTCCCCGCCGCCGCTCCGGCGCTGCTGCTTTATTTGTGGTTGGTGTTTGTGTGCGTGAGGCACTCGATGCCTCCAACCTCCGTGTGGTCTGTAGGGGTTGAGGGTGTTGTGGACTAATGAATGAGGATGGAATGAGGAGTGTTTAATTCCGGGGAGGGAGGGGGGCTGGGCTGGAAGGGCGTATCTTGCTGGGCCTCCTCATAGGAACGCTTTTGTTTCCTCTTTTTTTTTCTTTCCCGCTGAAAACAAAAAAAGCCTTTTTCTCCTCCGTGTGTGATGTGCTGGGAATGTTGATGCAAATGTTGCAGCGGGGGCTTCGTCCTCTTCTGGCGCCCTCTGCTCTCCCTCAATGGAGTCGTCATCTTGGTGGGGGGGGGATTGTAAAAAAAAATTCCTCTTTTGAAAGGCAGCAGCGAGTCGGATTGGAGGCTCCAACGCTGCTCCCAGTTTTAAGTGGAGAGTGAAAAACCTGCCTTCCTTCCTGCCTGGTTCCAGGAATCACGTTCCAAAAAAATGAAATGTCCATTCCTGGGCCCAGAGTGGCCGGCGTGGCTGCCTGCTCCCCGTGTCCACGGTCACCTCTGCTGTAAAGTCGGGTATTACTTCTCTAATGCAGCAGGATTTCCAGGAAGGAATCTGCTGACCTCAGACACGGAGCCGCGATGCTCGCCCATATTGAAAGACAGTGCAGGGGCCCATTTTTCTTTTTTCACTCACTCACTCACTCCTGCACACGTCCAGATGTGTCTCTTTATTGCTGCTTGTTCCACTGTCATGAGCCAGATGAGAGCTGAAAGATATTCCGCCTGCACCGCCGCCCTAATGCACTATTGATTGTTTATCTGTAATAACAGCACGCCGTGGCTGACACAGTGCGGGGGCTGGGTGGTGGTGGTGGGGGGGTAGGCGGGGCCAGATAACACTGTCCCCTCTACTGACTGCTGGCCACAGATTGAGAACCGTGGGGTTACAGTGAGGAGGAGGCTGGATGCTGCTGAAGTTTCCTATCTGGTGACAGTCCAGCTGTGAAATGGGAAACAGAAAAAGGCAGAGTGGCTCGATAAGCCCACCCCCCACCCCCCAGGCCGTCTGCCTGACCAATCAGGTGGCTCTGAGTCACAGGCTCCGCCTCCAGGCCCCTCAGAGCCCATATGGTGGGGCTGCGGTGTGTCAGGGTGACCTCTGCTTGTTCAGACGACCCCCCTCCCCCGTCCTCACCCTCCAACCCCCCACCCTCACCCCCTCCTCCTCCTCCTCCTCCTCAGGGGGAGCTGGGTAATTACGCAGTAAGCTGGGAGGAGCAGCGGCGGCGAAGTTCAAGTCCTGAGATGTCAAGATGCTCCGACTCGACTCCGGAATCAAAAACCGCAGCCTGGGATCAGGAGGGAGTGTTTGGTCAGAGGGGTCAGAGAGGTCAGAGAGGTCAGGGTCCTCAGAGAGGAACGCCGGCCTCGTTGTGATGTCATCGGAGGGAACAGCGACGCAGAAAACCCATTTGTAATGTGTGGTTTGTTGTTGAGAAGCTTCACACTTTTCTCCTCTGAGTTCCACCTCCACATGAGAAGCAGTCAAAGCGCCGTCCTGCCATTATTCATGTAAAAGCAGCTGCTCCCCATCGTCGCTCTGCTGTTGTTGTTGCTGTTGTGTTGATTTTTGTGTTGCTGCGACGGGCTTCCTTCCAGGGAAGGTCATTACTCTCAGTCGCAGGAGAGAAAACACATTTTCCTTCCCGCCGCCGTTTATTGGGGCCATATTTTTAAGGTGTGATGTCTTTGTTTTGGCTCTGTGCATTATTTAGAGCTGTGTGTGTGTGTGTGTGTGTGTGTTGGCGAGCCGTGTCCTCTGACACTGGGCCTGCTGGGATAAACCTGCTTCAACACCTTGTGTAATTGGTCCGGGACGCCACTCCTGCACTGATTTTCAATTCAGACCGTCGAAGTTTAACCTTTATTTGTTTTTGTTTTTTTATTGCGTTTGCAATCAGCTGGTGGAGAGCGAGCAGGTTTGCTGGGCGGGGGGCAGTGTGAGCTAAACATCCTGCTGCTGGATGGACGCTACCAGGAGGCTTAAGTGCACTATTGACGGAGGAGGAGGAGGAGCTTTTAATCAGCAGAGTTAATGCCTGCATTATTGCACCGCCGACGTGGACGCAGGCCGCTTCGACCTTTCAGCTGCAGACTGTGGCGGCGGCGGCGAGGGAGGTGGTGGTTGGGGGGGGGAGTGACTCGGCTGCACAAACAGTCGGCCTGCAAAACATCAATTTGCATAGAGACGGAGGCTCCAGCAGCCACCAGGGTCCCGCCACAAAGGCCACAGGGGGGGTGGAGGGTGGGGGTGGGGGGGGCAGACAGCTTCTCCCCTGAGTCTCCCTCCTCCCCCATTCTCTCCCACCACCACAACACAGAGCAGTGAATGCAGAGCAGAGCCGCAGCAGGAATGTCTCATCTGCTCACGGCCGTCTCGGCCTCCTCGCTTTTGTTCTCCATGCAAAGGAAACATGTCTTGGGCCCATGGCTTTTGCTCAGCCGTTGGAGGTTGGGAGGAGGGGGGGGGGGGGTGGCAGTGACCACATCTGCTTGCCACCAGGGTCCAGGATCCGTGATTATTCATCTCGGTGAGAGAGAGAGAGAGAGAGAGAGAGAGAGAGAGAGAGAGAGAGAGAGGCGAGAGAGAGAGAGAGAGAGAGAGAGAGAGAGAGAGAGAGGACATTTTGGCCAAATCAAAGCTCCATTTATTAGCCGGCGGCTCAGGAGGGCAGATAATGACTTTAGACTCCCCCACCACCACCACCACCACCACCACCACCCCACCCGGCCCCCATTCAGTCGACTCACTGTGAGAGGGTGAGGAGCACAGAAGGAAAGAAAAGAAGAGGTGGGAGTGGCTGTTGTTTATGGTGGCGCACGCTTCAAAACCATATTCCAGGCCTGGAAGTCATTATGTGGCCCTGGAGCAGGAAGGAGAGGAGGCCTGGGGGGGGGGGGGTTGTGAGCAGAAGAGCCGACAAGCCTGGCAATTTAGTCCAGACTGTGGAGATGTTGAAGGGAGCAAAGAAAGAATACGAAGCAAGTGCACTCGAGGAAGAGTTACAGGAGGAGGAGGAGGAGGAGGAGGAGGAGGAGGAGGAGGCCTCAGTGGAGTCTAAACTGGGCCACTCTGACAAAGCAGCCCAGGACTGAAGGATGTGAGGCAGCGCTGAGTGATGGCGGCCGCCGTGGAAGTGTGAGAAAACAGGAGAATGGGGGGTCTCATTGACTTGGCCCAGATTGTGTGATTTATACGGGTTATTTGCTATGCATTTGGGCAGCCAGGCAGGGTAATGTGTCTGCAGCGGGCCAGGGGGGCGGAGCTAATTCCTCCAGATTAGTGTCGTCCAGTCGACGGCGGGCGCGGTCAGGAAACTGACGAATGTTGCACCTCCACCTCCACCACAGGATGTTTGCACTGACGTGACTCCAGGCAGACCAGCCGGTGTTGACTCCCTGGAGATGATCCAGATCCCACCCAGCACCCAACATCCACCCATCAGCTCCGCTGGAACTCCACCCATCAGAAAGCTTCACCTGCAGGTGGAGGAGCTCCTGGTGGCCACGCCCACTGGGACACCGCAGCTGTTCTTCCTGTCGTCACGTGATCTTTTTAAGACTGGAGATGTCGAGCCAGGAAATAGAAAAAGTCAGGAAGCTTCTTGGAAAAGCGGCTGTTCCTCCTCCAGTGGCTCAGAGACCCGCAGTGGAACTTTTTTTTTCCCCCTGCTGAGCAGATTGTGTCAGAGGAGGAGCCGAACCTTCGCTGCTCTGCACTGGTTGATCCTGATGCCAGACACTTGTTCCCTCCGGCTTGCCGTCCCAGTGAGACTCCAGCGGGACTCTGTTCTCGTCACATCTTCTGCCCTCGGCCGTCTGGAGACGCTCAGGGACTTTTGCTCTCTGTGTTGTTGTGTTTGTTTGTTTTGTTGGTGGCACCAACCAGCGCTCTGCCTGTCTGCCTGCCTGCCTGCATGTCTGTCTGTCTGTCTGTCTGTCTGTCTGCGTGCTGGGCTCAACTCAAGACAATGCGACGGTGTGTCTAGATGGCTAAACAGAAGATCAATATTTATTGACAGGCCATCATCGGGGGGGTTTTCTTTTTTTGTTTTATTTTTCATTTGATAGCAACTTTGCCGCTGAAGGACGAGGAACCAGCTGGAGAGCAGCAGTTCACGCTGCAGCTCCTCCTCCAGAGTTTTTATGGACTAATTTGCCAGCAGGAAGTCAGACTGTGAGCCACTAACCCACCTGGGCTTCTAGACTAATGGACGGCCACCGATCTGGGTCGAACAGCACCGACACCAGCACCACCACCTCCTCCTCCCTACTGGGATCCGGCTGGATACATTTCTCTAGCGAGGAGGAGGAGGAGGAGGAGGAGGAGGAGGAGGAGGAGGAGGAAGGGAAGAGGTGGGCAGCTTGTGACACCGGGTAACAAAGTCTGGAACAGAGGAAGAGGAAGAGGAGGAGGAGGAAGAAGCCAGGAGGCTCCAGGGAGCAGAGTTCCAGCCTCCGTGTGTTACCTGCGGTACCCAGTGACACCAAGCCTTCCTCCTCCTCCTCCTCATCCTCACCCCCACTCCCCCCTGGCTGACATTCTCTCCTCTCGGCTGTTAATTGCCCCCCAGGGGTCTTCCTGCATGTGTTGGCGTGGTGGAAGTCTTTGGGCGGGACGTGGTGCGATAGGCCCCCCCGCCGCCTCACCCGTCTCCCTCGTTAGGAGGGAAACAGGAGGGGGAGGGGAGGGGAGGGGAAGGGAGGGGGGGGTCAGTCCCCAGTCCAGATGAGGCTAAAATGCCATCCAGGCTGCTGCTGCTGCTGCTGCTGCTGCTGCTGCTGCTGCAGGCCATTAGGCGTCCAGATCCAATATGTATTGACTGATGCGTGTGCGTCCCGTCTCTATCCCGCCGCTCGATACAACCGATAGACGCATTTAATAGCTAATTGTTCCGATTCAGAATGTTATCCTGCCAGCACGGAATCACAGCGTGTCGGCCGGGAGGCGGGAGGAGGGGGAGGAGGTGAGGGAGGCAGATACATTAATCTCGCTTACACACACAATGCACAAGTCTTATTGCTCCACAAGCGACTCCACACCATCTTTGACAGGCAATTTAAAGCAATTTGCTTTTTCCATTTTTCTTTTAATTCACCATCAAGGAGGTTTTTTTTTTTTTTTTTTACAAACGCAATTAAATGGCACATGATATGAAGTGAAGACGAGGCGGGGGGCAGGGGGAGAGCGGGTCACTGCGGGTTGTAAACACGCCTCCTAACTGGAGGGAAAATAATTATGGTGTCATGTTCGATTACGCACCTTCATTATGATGGTAGCGGTGGCGACGAAGAACACAGGGTGAGGAGGGTGAGGAGGGTGAGGACGAGACCTGTGGCTCCTTTTCACAAACACACCAGCGGCTGGAAGGAAAAAAATAAAACAACACTTAAAATGAAAAAGGGTCTGCACGAAGGAAACAGAAAAAAAAGATTTTTCCAGCTTCGTCCCCTGGATTGCTGTTGTTTAATTTAGGTGGGAAAAATGAAAGAGCTGTGAAATACAGTATGTTCCACACGTTCCAGCAGTTCCAGAGGAGAGCACTGCCCACACCACAGAAAACTGACTGGAAAAACATTACAAAAAATGACCCTTTCTAAGACCATCATAATAATAATAATAATAATAACGATAATAATAATGATAATAATAATAATAATGATACAGCCCGGCGATAGACCTGCTCTCTTCAGAGCAGGTCTATCGCCGGGGCTCAGTCCCAAATAATAATCCCACTTTAATCAGGGGACTATCAGTGGTTAAAGTGGAGCTGAACTGGGGGGTGGGGTTGGGGGGGCGGGGCGGGGGTCTCCAGAGAGCCGCTGGTATTTGCAGCTGCGCTGAATGAAGCCCTGCAGCTGATCAATAGCTGCTCCATCCCACATCTTCCTCTCCTAGCGCAATTAAGTAAATTCATAAAGTGGAGAGTGTGAGAGTGCGAGAGTGTGCTGGGGGGGGGGGTGGGGGTGAGAGAACAGGAACAGGAAGTGGCAGCGGTTTCCGACAGTCCATCTGACTTCCACCTGCCTCCATCAGCACTCGCACTGTTGACCCAGGAGTCTTTGCCTGCCCACCCCACCCCCTGCCCCTCCCCTCACCCACCACCCACTCACCCACCTTCCCCCCTCCCCTCTCCTTCCCTCCTCCCTCCGCGGTGCTGAGCCAAGCAGAGGACGCATGCAAAGTGACCGTCGTCTTGCAGCCTTTAATGCATATGAGCTGCGGCTGGCGCAAGCAAAGTAGGCAGTGCGCGTGTGTGTGTGTGTGTGTGTGTGTGTGTGTGTTGGGGGAGGTTAAAACAGCAACTGCATCAGTGACCCCCCCGCCTCCACCTGTCCCAGCTTCAACCAATTGCAATTTGCCTCAGAAGGGCGAATGTTGCAGCCGAGTGCTGACGCTGCTCTGACAGGACGTCTCCGCCTCCTCCCCCGCCCCCCGCACCCTCCCACCCCACCCCCCCACCCCACCCCCAGTGCAGCTTCACCTCGTCGTCCTGGTGAATCCATGACCTGCAAAGAAGCACTGAATCTTTTTTCTCTCATTTGTTGTTGTTTGTTTTGCTCTCTTGTCGTCTCGTCTTTGTGCGTCTGCTATGACACACTCACACACACACACACACACATACAAAACTGCTGCTCGACAAATAAAGTTCTCCTCAGCTGTAGTTTGCTAACCAGCCTGCTGTGCTTCACTTCCACAAACATCTTCACACCCTCCTCCTCCTCCTCCTCCTCCTCCTCCTCTGCAGCAGCAGCAGTGAGAGCAAAAGACGCAGTCAAAGTCTTCTTCTCTGTTTTTTTGTTTGGGGGGGGGCAAGGGGAGGGGGCGGAGCAAAACCCGCTGAACACGCACAACTGCATCAGAACCACGCAGCGCCTTTGAACCCACTTCCTTTATCTGGCTCTGACGTTTCAGACGCAGCCTGACGGGGAGCAGCGGCAGCGCCGGCTACTGTAGTTTGTTTATCGAGCCGAGCAAAGACGCCCCGCCGACATCAAACCACACCCCCCACACACCCCTCCCCACCACTACCAGTAGCCCCCCTCCTCCCTCCCTCCATTCAGTGGCTCCCTCCGATGCGGTGAGACATCTGTTTGCTGAAGCCCAGCAGTCGTCCTGTGGCTGAAGCGTTTCTTTGTTTTTTGTGGCATCAACATTTTTCCACTTGAGACTTGAGAGGCGGGATCTCACAGGCTCCGCCCACCTATCACATCCCTCCTCGCTTCCGAGCCGAAGGCTGACAACTGGCAGCAATCAGGCAATTTCAGTGATGCGACGTGTTTGCCGACTGGTTTTTCTTCTTCTTTTAAGAAAGAAAAACCAGCATGAGATGATCTCTGGCTGCCTGTTGACCAGGTTTCTGACTGTCAGGTGACCAGATCTCTGACTGTCAGGTGACCAGATCTCTGACTGTCAGGTGACCTGACCTCACGTCCATCACCCTGATAAGGTCTGAAACCAGATCTATTTTTTGCCTGCATGTAAATGGGCCTTAGCCTGCTTTCACCTACTCCGTGCCCCCCATCACCGCCCCCCACTCCCCCGGCCCCCTCGCCTTCCTCCAGAGACAATGCGATACAGTGGTGGGGGGTGGGGGGCCGGGCTGGGGAGGGGGGCGGTGCTGCAGACGCTCCCCTGATAAGGAGGAACACTGGCGGTCCAGATATCTTCCAGCCGGGGAGGAATACTGGGAACAAGAGCGCCATACCCCCCCCCCCACACACACACACACACCCCACTACTCCCATCCTCCGCTGCGCTCACATTTTCAACCTCCTTTGCAAACAGTCACTTTGTCCTCCGCTATCCTCACACTGATCTCCAGGTAATAACTGAGGCTGGACGTCGTGCAGAGGCCTCGGCTCTGATAACACAGTGTGTCGAGGTGATTGGCTGATAGAAGAGCGGAAGCGGCGGAGGCGGCGCTGCAGCTCCGGTGGCCCCCGCCACCCCCCCCGGCCTCTCTATTGGATGGTGATTCAGGCGCAGGATGCAGATAAAGTGGCTGCGCGGCAGTGAAGGGCTGTTTGCACTGACGGGGGTGCATTCCAAATCTGATAGGGCCTCAAGTCATGTGACTCCAGGTCCCGGGCATCACCCCCCCTCCCTCTCCTCCCCCACTGCGTGATTGACGCGGAAGTGCGTTCACGGTTCAGCAGCCGCTGATAGCAAGTGGGGGTTTTTTGCAAATGGTACCAATGCTCCCAGCGACGCCGGTGCCTCCAGAGCGTCCAGCACTTCTTCTCCTCCCACTGTTGACCTTCTCTTTCTTTCTGTTTCTCTCCTTCTCTCCAAACGTCCCAGGTGCTGCTTCCTGGGCCCGGGTGAGCAGGAAGAGCCGCTTTCCCTCCCGACGCTGGCCTTCAGCATGAGGGCTGAGCTGATCCTCTGAGCAGCCAGCAGCTGCAGCGCTGGTGGTGGTGGGAGGAGGAGGAGGAGGAGGAGGAGGAAGACGAGGAAGGAGAGGAAGGAGAAGAAGGTCGGCCATGTACGGGAGGAAGGTGGGCGCCCTGCTGCTGCTCTGGGCTCTGGTGCAGCTGCCATCGCCAGGCCACGCCCTCAGGGCCCTGAGGAGGAGCGGGGCGGCGGCAGGGGGGTGGCGGGCGGCGCCGGCGGGGCTGACGGGACAGGACGCCAACGGCGTTCCGCTGCGGCGCTCCAAGAGAGGCTGGATGTGGAACCAGTTCTTCCTGCTGGAGGAGTACACCGGCACCGACACGCAGTACGTGGGCAAGGTGAGTGTGCACCGCAGCCGGCTCATCACCAAGCCTTGGGAGAATCGGTCGCATCGTTAGCACCGTTAGCACCGTTAGCACCGTTAGCATGGCCGTCCGCAAGGCGTGGCAGTGCAGTGCAACACTTCCTGCCTGATCGTCACTTTGGCGCATCTTCTACACCTTCTGCTTTTATGAATTGGACCAAACTGACCAATCACTGTCCTACAGCAACAAGGTGTGTGTTTGTCACCGTCAACCACACTGTGAACCTCAGCCGAGGCAGAAAAACCATCCCTGCTGGTGTCAGCGGAGGTCACCAGGTTTCAGCCCACTTCAATTATTACTGACTGGCTTTTCTTTGGGTTATTTGTTTGCCAGCTGTCCCTCCCACTGCAGCCAGATGTGATGCTTTCAGCCCGGATTACGTGCATCTGTGTGTGCGTGTGTGTGTGTGTGACTCTGCTCACATTTGTCCGACAAATGTTTCCTGCAATGCATTTGCAAATTTGAATCAGTTGGATCCGTAACCTTGGGTCAGTTTGTGCGAGGAACTCGACTCCACACTTTGACACCGTTGAGGAGTCACCACTGATGAAGTGACAGGGCGGCTGGTGTGTGACGAGCAGCAGCAGCAGCAGCAGCAGCAGCAGCAGCAGCAGCAGCAGCAGTAATTGCTCTTTACTTTAATCTCAACTTTGGTTCACTTCCTCGCCGCTAATGAGCGGCCATGTCCGGCCCTCCTGGGAGTCGGCCACAGCCGCAGAACGTCATGGACATTGACAGCAGTTTGTTTGGAATCAATAGAATAAAAAAAAGGGACATGAGAGAGTGAGGGAGAAGAGCAAAGGATGCTGGGTAACTCTGTTAAATTGATAAGCGGTGGCGTGAGAAGTGAAAACACCTGGGCTGAGACAACAGTGGTGACAGGAAGGGAGGGAAACAGAAAGAAAGAAAGAAAGAAAGAAAGAAAGAAAGAAAGAAATTGGGATTCTGCTGCAGTCCACTCTATTCCTCCAGGACAGTTCTCTCTCTATCCATCTCTCTCTCTCTCTCTCCCTCTCTCTCGTTCTCTCTGTCTACTGGCCAACATTTGAAACAGGGTTCCTTCCCTCATTTTAAAAACCTGACGGGACAAAGCTTGAAAAAAATCCAATTCAAAGAAAATAATAAATAAAATATAAAATGTAAATGTTAAAAACCCTTCCCATCCATCCATCAGTGAGTCGGAGAGAAATGCAAATTCCAGCAGCTGCTGCTGCTTTTGAGATTTGCATTTTTAAAGCGCCGCAAAGTTTCCATAATGGCCACGAATGACACGGCGACGGAGCAGGATTCCTCATCCATCCATCCATCCGTCCATCCATCCATCCATCCATCCATCCATCCATCCATCCATCCATCCATCCCCACATCCGTCCTAGGCCTCAGTTTCCTGTCGTCTTTCTGATCCTCTGTCTGTCTGTTCCTCGCCGTCCCCTCGGCTCTCGTCAAAGCTCGCCGTCGCTCCCCGCTGTGACTTCCTGTGGAGGAGCTCTCTCTCTCTCTCTCTCTCTCTCTCTGTCTCCGCTCCGGACAAAATGGAAACAGCAGCGACGAAGATGACGGCGGCGACCCAGATAACATTCACGGCGGCGGCGGGGGAGACCAGGGGGAGGAGGGGGGAGGTGGGTGATGGGGGGGGTGACATGCAGGAAGAGGAACAATGTCGTCTTTAAATGCGGCGGAGCGGAAGCAAAGAGGCGGAGCCACATCCCGGCCCCCAGGCTACTGTAACTGAGGAGATTGCGGGGGTGCGGGGGGGGATCCAAGGTCAGACGGCCAGGAAGAAAGAGCGTTTTTGTTGCGAGCAGCTGAATGAGGAGGGTGAGGGAGGATGGGGGGGGGGGGCGCTTTGCATTCCTGCGGCGCCTCCTGCAGGACAGAGTCGTCTGGCCAGGATGAGATTCCCAGACACACGTTCCCAAGTTGGCTCCACCCCGTTCTTCTTCTTCTTCTTCTTCTTCTTCTTCTTCTTCTTCTTCTCCTCCTCCTCTCAGGGCTAAAAGGATTACAAGCCCATGAAAACGGAGAGAAGAAGAAGAAGAGGTGGAAGGAATGAAGAGCAAAAAAAAAGAAAAGCCAGCCATGGTGACAACCCTCCTGTTTGGGCCCATTGAAGGTCAACGGAAGAAGAAGAAGAAGAAGAAGAAGAAGAAGAAGAAGAAGAAGAAGAAGAGGAAGAAGGGATTGCGGGCGGAGCCAGGGCTGCATTTCCTCAGTTCCAGGGCAGGTGGCGCTGCAGCAGGAGCACCGTGCAGTGTGTTGATCTTCTCTTGGCTGTGGTTGTGTGGTGAAGACCTGGTGTCACCAGGCTGAGGGTGAAACCATGAAGAGAGGAGGAGGTGTTTTTGGAACTGAGACAATCGCATGTTTTTTTTTATAGTGCAGCGAGGGCGGCACTAAGAAAAGACCTGATGGCAGCACACTCCAGTCTTCCAGGAACTCCTCCTCCTCCTCTTCCTCCTCCTCTTCCTCTTCATTCCTCCACTCGACCCCCTTTTATCGAGTTGTGAAGTGCGAACAAATGAAACTTTAATCTCTCCTGAACGAGAGGAACGGAGGCTGCGGGAACAGGAAGGATTAAGAAGAGGAGGAAAAAAGAAGAAAAAAAACCCTGACTGAGGCAGCGACTTCCTTCTCCTGCAGCTGGTTGGCTGATAATCTCACTCATCTGGTGGCAGCCAATCAGCATTTTTCCCTCCTCTTCCTCCTCTTCCTCCTTCTACTGCTCCTCCTTCCTGCAGGAGGGGAATGATTTGCAGGCCAGCGGCACACAGGTCTCGGAGGGTGGTGGTGGTCGCCGTGGGGGGTGAGGTTTGTTTATTTCATTATTTGCTCGTCTCGCGAAAGAGCAGAACATCCACGGGAGGAGGAAGAAGAAGAGGGAGAGGAAGAGGAAGAAGGAGCAGCAGCAGTTTAATGGCCTGTGGTTCAGTGAGTGTTTGTGCTCAACTATCAGATCTCATAAAGTATTTACGGCGGCTGATCGGCCCCGCCGGCCGGCCGCCGCTGCCTCTAGGGGGGGCCGACTCCTCCCCCTCTGTCCCCGGTGAGCGGGCGAGCAAGCGGGCGAGCAAGAGTGCCGCCGTGCATGCTAACTGGGGAGGAGGGAGCGGGGGGGAGTGGAGAAGGGGGAGGAGCAGGAAGAGCGAGCCTGGTGGGAGCAGCTGCTCACATTGGCAGCCAGGCCGCGAGGAGGCGGAGCCCTGACGGCTCTGTGGGAGGAGCTAAATCACACCTGCTGCGTCCAACTGAGCCACGGCCACAGTCTCCAGAGTTTGTCGTGATTTGAGTTTTTCGCAAAACCATTTTTTTGACAAATTTCCTCAGATTCAGATGTCGCGGTGCAGACGAACATGGATGAAATGAAATGTTCAGGAAGCAGAAGTGAAGCGTGTCCAAGGCCACGCCCCCTGACCCCTGACCCCACCTCCACTCAATTTACACAGAAACACGATCATCATATGTCCACTCAAAGGAGAAAAACACGCGAGGCGACTCCGAACGCACCATCACGTCAACACACACACACACACACACACACACACACACACACACAGTTCATGTCTATTTTTGTGGCCGGTCCGTGGCGACCATCTGGCCCTGGTGGTGGTGGCCAGTTCTGCTGGGGCCTCCCAGGCTAACTGGCTGAGAGCCCCAAGCCCCCCCCCCTCGCACACACACACACACACACACACACACACACACACACACACACACACATACACACTTTTCCGGCGCCATCTTTTGGCCTCAAGCACAAACTGCGTCGCGCGCCAACGTTTCACTGCACTCGAAAGGCCGATTAATGTCTCTCTTTAACTGCGTCAAACAGAAAGACAGAGAGTCGTCACTCACTCGCTCGCTCGCTCGGCACGCTGATGTCTGAGGAGCCTCTTCACTGGAGGAGATGAAGGACGTGGGAACGCCACCCAATGTCTTCTCCTGCGGGGAACGAGAAAAAAAAATGGGAGGATGAAGAACTGACGGAGAGGAAGGATTTGAAAAAAAGAAAGAAAAAAGAGGAGACTGATGAGGGAAAGTTGCGTTGGAGTGGCGCTCGGACGTTCCGGCTGGTTTTGCGATGCAAATCAGCTCGTTTCAACTCGCTATCAAAACTCTTCCCGAGCGCCGCCTGCGTTCCTTTATTCTCTCCCAGCGAGAGAATAAAGGAACGTGGAGGAATGAAACGAGCAGCCAACAGTTTGAGACTCACAGGAAAAGTGTCTCATCTTATTTTTAATGCCAGTTGAGTTGCGGCTACCGCTAGCGTTAGCATCCAGCCCTGACACATTCAGCAGCAAAGTCATTGAAAGTGTTTAAGTGGGGAGAGAAAAAAAAATAAAAATTGATATTTTCTTTTTCTTTGACCAAATGACTGGTTTAAATGGATATTGCCCCCCCCCCCTGCCCCCCTCCCCCTGGTGGCCCTGCAGTGGTGGTGCAGTTAATGGATATGGCGTCATGCTCCCTGCCTCTTTTTACGATTAGTTACCGCGGGAGGTTCAGGGGACAAAAGGCCAGCTATCGACGGGGCCGGGACCTCGGCGGTGACCTAGCGGCTCCCTCTGGTGGCCGTCCCTCCACCCCCCACCCCCACCTGCGACGCTTTAATTGTATTTTCAATATAAATTGATCTGAGGGGCCATTGTGGATGCACGTGGGGCTGCCACATTGATCTCAGCGAGCCATTTCTCCTCCTCCTCCAGCCTTCTTAATTAGAGTGGGAGGGGCAGCGAGAGGGCGGAGCCTCCGGCTGGGCAGGGAAGAGAGAGGGGGGGTTCCGGGGTCAGAGGTCGGCGCCGCAGGGGTCAACGTGGTCCCTCAGAGGAGAGCCGAGCAGAGACTCTCCAGCTCCAAGATCGCTGCCCGTTTCCATAGAAATAACAGCGTGTGTCAGCGCCGTCTGTCTGGCGGCGCCGAGAGGCTCAACGCTTATTAACTGAATTGTGGTCGGCGGCGGCGGCGGATGGGCGAGGCGATAGACAATCAGGGAGAAGGACATTGCAACAGCTCAAACAGCGGGAGAAAGATAATAATGTTGAAGTGGATTGTTTTCATCCCGCCAAGTCGTTGCTGCTGCTGCTGCTGCTGCTGCTGCTGCTGCTGCTGCTGCTGCTTGGAAGGGAGAAAAGCAAGACCCACAAAAACAGGAAACAAATGGAGGGGGAAAAAGCAGCAAGTGCAGAATTTTCTCTTGGTGGGGTCAGAGAGCCGGAGCAGCGAGGCGGGAAACAGGCGCATCAAAAGCGCCGCTTTGACCGACGTTCAAGTGGGTTCGTGAAAGCGGCGGCGAGGATGCAAAAACAATAAAGAATAAAATAAAAGAGGCTAAATTAAAATGAAACACAGCGGCGCCTCCCTGATTGGCTGCCTCAGGTTTCCACAGAGAAGGAGATGAAGAGAGGACGCTCGTGTTACTGCTTCCTGTGTTTAGAGCAGCTGGAAGGAAACAGTGTTGAAGACCATCAACCACTAAGATGCTGCCGGAGCGACGGCACGATTGGGAAAAATTAATAAATAAATATAAAAAACAGGAGGAATTAGTGGAGCTTCCCAAGGACCTGCCGCCCAGAAGCTCTTCAATATATGATGAGAAGGGAAATTCTTCTCAGACATCCAAGTGTACCCCCCCCCCACCACCACCACCACCAGAACGCCACCGCTCGAGCCAGCGGCAAAACCACATTTCGTGTGTTCGCCACAGAAACGCCCCCCTCTACCCCCCGCAATTAATAACATGTCCGCAGCTATTAAGGCAAGGGAGGGGGGGAGGGGCGGGGGGAGATGGAAACTGCTGGAGGAGCTTTTGATGAGTTCTTTCCGTGAGATATGTTTGCGGTTTTTTGGAGGAGGATTTGGTGGCAGAATTAAAATGTCAGCAGACGCTAAGCGGCTCTGCTCATGCAGACAGGGGGGTGGGGGGTGGGGGTGGGGGGGTTGGTTGGGATTAGGAAATGATGAGGACAAGTGGACCAACTGATGGGCCAATCGGGTGCCGGCAGCAGCAGCAGCAGCAGCAGCAGCAGCAGCAGCAGCCACTGTCTCTCCAAAAGGGCCTGAAATATTGAAATAAACACTGAAAAAAACTTGTCTTAGTGTTGACTTTTATACCACTGGGTGGCGCAACACAACTCAAGAGGTTGGTAAATCTGACCGTGAACCAAAGAAGAAAAAGAAGAAGAAAAAGAAAAAATCCTCTCACACAGCAAAATGAAAACATTGCAGTCGATCCGTTGAGACGTTTCCCTCCAAACAAAACAACATCCAGCGTCTACTTCCTGAAACTCACTGCTGCCTCCGCAGGCCGGGAGGAGTAGGGCTGTTTTCCCTTCCTCTTTTTCTTCTGCCTTTTCCATCTTGACAGGAGCGGATGTTGTTGACCAACAGCAGTGAAGTGACAGTTTACTAAAGACGACGTGAGCGTGTTCAATAACAGCCACGTTCCTAATCGGAGCCGTCTGAGCGCCGAGTCGAGGCCGAGCGGTCGCAGAGCCGCCGCATCACAAAGACTGAAGTGGAAACGCCGCCGTGCTCCTTTTGAAAGATCATTTTCTTGACGTCTCTGGTACAAAGTGCTCGTCTCGGCACTTTTCCCCTCCTCCTCCTCCTCCTCCTCTTTTTTCTTCTTCTTTTCCCTCTCCACTAAGAGACCCGCTGTCAATCACAGCCAGTGATCTTCCTCTCATCCTCTCTTGAACTTTATGCACATGAGGGTTTTTTTTCTGCTGGCGGCAGGAATTTCTGCTGGTGCTAACTAGCAGCTAGCTAACTAGTTAGCTGCTATTATTTGGGGAACCAGATGGGGATTATTATTGAACTATAGGCGCACAACCAGAAAAAGCTTTTGTATTTCAAATTCAGGGTTAGGACTTTGGAATGGTTTTATAGTGGGACTAAAGACTTGACAAAATGAAACAATTTCAAATGAAATGTGAAGAAATGACATTGATGAGCAACTGGAAAGAAGAGGTTGGAAATCACTCAGCACATTTCACTAGGTTCTTTCTTGTTGATGTAGAATTATGGTTGGTCTCGTAAATATGTAAGTGTATATGTAGGTATGTGTGTAATGTGAATTTACAATGGATGGAGAAGGGGTGGGAGAAATAAGCTAAGCTTCTTCTCACTCCTTTTCAAATAAATATTTTTTCACTTTTTTAAACAATCAATCAATCAGTCAGTCATGTTTCTCTCTCTCTCTCTCTCTCTCTCTCTCTCTCTCTCTCTCTCTCTCTCTCTCCAGCTCCACTCGGACTCGGACCGCGGCGACGGCAGCGTGCGCTACGTGCTAACAGGCGATGGCGCCGGCACGCTGTTCAAGATTGACGAGAAGTCGGGCGACATCCACGCCACCAAGCGGCTGGACCGGGAGGAGAAGGCCTACTACATCCTGCACGCCAAGGCCGTCAACCGCTTCACCAACGAGATGCTGGAGGGCCAATCAGAGTTCATCATCAAGATCCACGACATCAACGACAACGAGCCGCGCTTCACTCGCGACGTCTACCAGGCCCGGGTGCCCGAGATGTCCGACATCGGTAAGGCTAAGCTGGGCAACAGGAGCAGTTAAAAAAACGGTTTCATCCGCTGTTTCCGCTGGCCATTCAGTTTTACACCACTAGGGGGCCTAATATTTCAAGGCCACTTAACTGCTCTGATTTAGCAGGTGAAATAAGTTTGATGTCTTACGTTGGAGATTTATTGACGCTTCTCGCAAAGACTCGACTGGCTGGTGGCTAAATCATGAATTTGTGCCATTAGATGGAAAATTGAGAGACTTTTCGGTAAAGGTTGAAAAACCACCAGTTGCAGAAACATTTCAAAGTATTTTTTTTCCCGTCCAGTTTCAGCCCTTAGCCAATTGAAGAAGCTCGATCAATTAATTACATAAACAAATACACAAATAGAAAGAATAAAGAGTTAATAAGCGGCGACTGACTGATGTGTGTGTTGCGCGTGTTTTAACTGGTGGATGGGCGTCACGACGGCGTGCGAGAAAAACAGCACGGCTGGTGATCGCACACAGCGAGACGACGAGCAGCATTTAGAGAGGAAAAAAGAAAAAGAAGCAAGTAACGCCTGAAGATGCCAGTCTGACTGGAGGAGTGGGACTTTATCAATCATAATAATGAAGGAGAAGAAGAAGAAGAAGAAGAGCCCGACTAATTAACTGGGAGATTCTGAGCTGCTGCTTTTTTTTTCACCAGTGGAAAAATAAACAAGGTGAGGCGTCGCAGCCGCGGCTCACAGCAGATAATCTTTTAAAGACGGAGCGCCGCCTTATTAAAGCGCTCAGTAATTTAATTACCGCCATTGTCGGCTGTGTCATCGCACCGGATTATTCCGTCTCCTCCGCAACACAGCTTTCATTTTTTCTGTTCTTTTTCTTTCCTTCTTTCTTTCCTTCTTTTCTCTCTCTTTTTCCTTTTCTTCCTGAGCTCCATTTGCCTTTTTTTTTTATTGTTTTTACTATTATTATGGTTTCTTCTTCTCCTGCTTTTTGCCGGCGCTCTGTGGAGAATTAAACTTTAATTCACCCTGCACCACTCCAACTCCGACTCTCAGTCTGAAATGTGCACAGCAGCAGCAGCAGCAGCAGCAGCAGCAGCAGCAGCAGCAGCAGCAGCAGGACTCATGAATATAGAAGAGCGATGCATTCTGGGTAAAAAGAAAAGAAAAGGAAAGAGAGAAGAAGGCGGGGGTGCTCTTGCGATCAATAGTGGCTCTTTAAAAGCGGCGAGTGAACTCTGCTGCCACTTATCTGGGGGCAGCAGGGCGGCCGTGGCGACCAGCGGGGTGTGATGTCACCGCTCCGCAGGTCATGTGAGCAGCAGCGCCACCGCCGCCACCGCCGCCGCCGCCGCCGCCGCCAACCACTCCGAGTTCTGACTGCGTGACGTCCAAACAGGCCGACGGCTGCAGGATGAGTGGAGGAAAAAATAAAAACAACAGAAACAAAAAGCCCTGATTATTTCTGAGAATTTCTTCTTCTCCTCCTTCATCTTCTCCTCCTCCTCCTCCTTCTCTTTTGTCTCCTGCTCCTCCTTCATCTTCTTCTCCTCCTCCATCTCCTTCTTCTCCTCCTTCATCTTCTTCTTCTCCTCCTTTGTCTCCTTCTTCTCCTCCTTCTTCTCTTTTGTCTCTTGCTCCTCCTTCATCTTCTTCTTCTTCTCCTTCTACTCCTTCTTTATCTCCTCCTCCTCTTCCTCCTCCTCCTCCTCCTGCGGTGAGTGCTGGTGTGCTGTGCCTCACTGCCTCCTCAGTCTAATTCCTGCTAGTTGAGGGTTTTATCTCCGAGCTCGGCTGAGTCTTCATCCGCCGCTGTCACTTAGGTCACATCACGCCGCCGCCGCCGTCTCTTCCCCTCCACGCCACGCCGCCCCCAACCACCCCGACTCCCCCCGCCCGCTCGCGGATCACAGCTGACGTCCAATCAGGAGACTTTTTTCTTTCTCGCAGCAGTTCTATATTTAAAACTGTGCTGCCATTAAATATTTCTACTCAATTAATTTTCTTCCGCATGTAATGAGGCAACACCGGGGGGCGCCGTGTGGGAGCTAACGCCTGGCTAACCACCTTCCTCTCTCGCTCCCTCTCTCTCTCATTTTGGATAAGGGAGAGAGAGGGAGATCAGAGTCGGTCGCCCGTCCTCAGATATTTGGCTCCCTGGAGGGGAAGGGGGAGGGGCGGGGGCGGGGCCTATTGATCAGCCCAGAAAATCAATCATGCAGTCATGGTGAAAGCAGATGAGGAGTCTCTGGAGGGTGGGAGGTGTGTGTGTGTGTGGGGGGGAGAAGCCACAGGTGAGGTCACATGATGGGTCATGTGATCAGAGGAGGATGAGCTGTTGCTGTTTTTCAAGTGTGTGACTCTCTGCTGTTGTCCTTCCTCCCTCCCTCCCTCCCTCCTTCCTTCCTTCCTTCCTTCCTCCTCCTCCTCCCTCCCTCCCTCCTTCCTTCCTTCCTCCTCCTCCTTCCTCCTCCCTCCTCCCTCCCTCCCTCCCTCCTTCCTTCCTTCCTCCTCCTCCTCCTCCTTCCTCCTTCCTTCCTTCCCTCCTCCCTCCCCCTCCCTCCCCTCCTTCCTCCCTCCTCCCTCCTCCCTCCTCCCTCCCTCCCCTCCCTCCTTCCTTCCTCCTCTTTCCTCCTTCCTTCCTTCCTTCCTTCCTTCCTCCCTCCCTCCCTCCTTCCTTCCTTCCTTCCTTCCTCCCTCCCTCCTTCCCTCCTTCCTTCCTCCTCCCTCCCTCTCTCAGGAACGTCAGTGATCCAGGTGACAGCCATCGACGCCGATGACGCCACCTATGGCAACAGTGCCAAGGTGGTGTACAGCATCCTGGAGGGGCAGCCCTACTTCTCCGTGGACCCGGACACTGGTGGTGACTGGTGGTGGGTGGGGAGGTGGGGGAGGGGGGACAACCTTCTGATGGGGCTTTGATGTTCAGATCCAGGAAGTTTTGACGGAAAAAAAAAAAAAAATCCCAAATCCAAAAGATCAAGCGGGAATCTTTCAGCGTTGAAACTCTCCTGTTTTCCCAACAAACTTTAAGTTTTTAAAACTGAAAACAAAAACAGGCGGTAGGAGAGAGAAGTAAATAAATATACAGCAGCGTCTGATTGGCTGATTTTTGGGAGCAGCAGCCGTTCAAGGGAATCTCCATCCAAAGTCCTGATTTTTGTTCTTGCTGCTTGAAGGACTCGATAGAAAAACCTCATCCTAATCTGCTTCAAACACTCCAGTGGAGCCGTGTGTGTGTGTGTGTGTGTGTGTGTGTGTGTGTGTGCAGCGACTCGCTCCTCAACCATTGTGATGTTTGCTAACAAGCAGCATCTCCTCTCACTTGTCGGGGATCAAGGAAGAAGATCTTTGGATTTTCGCCGCTTCACCAAAGCGTTTTGTTTTTTTTTTTTTAGCGGCGCTCGAGGAGGACGTCCCCTCTGGCTGGAGCCGCACATTACAACTCCTTTTTTCATTGTTATTATTGTTTTTTAACATCAGCACTTGATGCCGGCTGCTGCTGCTGCTGCTGCATCCTGCTGGTGGCGCCGCAGGAGGCCTTTATCTCTGCTCCTCCTGCGTGGGCGAGCCATCCTGGAGGCCTGGCAGGCCACAAAACCACCAACAAAGAAGAATCTCTTTCTTCATTCAAAATAATAACAAAATAATAACCACGTAAAAAAAAAAGAAAACCCCTCCAAAACACGTCTGGGCGCCTCCTCCTGCAGGGAGAAATCAGCCCAAATCCATCCAGCCTGCTAGTTTTAATCATTAATGTGAGATTTGGAACACGTCCCGCTCGCGTCTAGTTGCATTTTTTTTTTTTACATTTCCTGCTCAAACAAAAGAGGAAGCTGCAAAAAAAAAAAAAAGCCATTTACAGATTAGCGCAGGGATTAGCGGTAATATGGTTTATCCCACATGTGCTATGTAAGCTGACATCCCCCACACACACACACACACACACACACACACACACACACAAACACACATGCCTGGACGCTGCATTATGAGCAGGATTTGTTTCTCCTCGCCCTCATTCGGGAGAGGGGCGGAGGGGTTATGAGGTCGGGGGGGATGAAGGGACGCCCACTTCCTGTGCGGGGTAGTGGGGGGAGGCGGGACGGAGGCCTCCGCTCCGTCTCCATCACCGCCGTTTGACGCACGGACCTATCAGCTGCTCCGCCTGAAGCCTTGTCAAAGCAGCTCATCCGCAGTGAAACAACAACAACTACAGCTAGAAAAAAAAGAAAGAGAGAAAGAAAAAGACAAAGCCTGCTGTCTTCCGTTCTCCCGCCGCGTCCCGTTTCCTGCCCTTTCATTTCATGATGCCTCAGATTTAAGAGCGGAGACGCAGCGCACCTTTGCCAGCGCGCTGCCAATTACTGGTTTGACATCCAAAGAGCCGTGGAGGAAGAGAGAGGAAGGAAGGAAGGAAGGGAGGAAGGAAGGAAGGAAGGAAGCGGAGGGAAATACTGGGGGGAAAAAACGTCGGCTCCGACGTGTCGGAGCGCTGAGGCTCGGCACTAAACACGCTTCTGATTCCAAACGGCGGCTAAATGACGGCGGCGCAGGAGGAACTCAAACTGTGGAGGAGAAGATGGGTTTTTAACCTTCTTGTTATTGTAGCTTTTGATTGGCCAACTGCTCCTCATCATCGCGGTTTGTCTTGTCGGTGCCGTTTTCCCTGAAAAAATCCAAAAGTTCCAGAATCCAATTTCCAATCTCCAATGCACTTTGCCAGGAGAGCTCCAAGCTCTTAAAAAAACAGACCATGACGATAAATCAATGAGATTGGGCTCATCCTTGTGGGCCTGGACTCCTGCGCTAGGCCAGGTGGTGGCGCTGTGGTGCCTCCAGTTCCAAGTCCGTAAAAATGGAAGAAGAAAATTGTTGAATTTCCGCTCCAAACCAGCTGTGAGTCTGATTGATTTCTGTGCTGCTAACATGACCCTCTGCCTGTGTGTGTGTGTGTGTGTGTGTGTGTGTGTCAGGCCTGATCCGGACGGCGCTGCCCGGCATGGACCGGGAGGTGAAGGAGAACTACCAGGTGGTGATCCAGGCCAAGGACATGGCCGGCCAGATGGGGGGGCTGTCGGGCACCACTACCGTCAGCATCACGCTGTCGGACGTCAACGACAACCCGCCGCGTTTCACCAAGAGTGAGTACGGAGCCTCAGCTCGCCGCTGCCCCCTGCAGGCTGCAGCTGGTGATTAAACACACAGGCTCACGTGACGGAGCGACGCAAAGTGCACAGGATCAGAGGTGTAATCCTGATGAGTGACCAGAGGACATTTAACTGGCTGAGCTTTATCCCCCGCACGACCCCCCCTCCCCTTCCTCCTCCCTTTGTCTATTACTACATCCCTCTTCTGCTGCCGTTTACACCATAAAGACCTGGGTTTTTCCCTTTTGCACTTGATGTGATTGTTGCGTCATCAACTAAACCACACCCCCTCCCTTCCCGCAGCGCTCTACGAGTTCCGGGTCCCCGAGTCGCTGGCGCTCGGCTCGGCGGTGGGCGTGATCCGGGCCATGGACGCCGACATCGGCGAGAACGCGGAGATGGAGTACCGGGTGACTGGCAGCGAGGGGCCGGGCGTGTTCGACATCGTGACCAATCAGAGCAGCCAGGAGGGCTGGTTGGTGCTCAGGAAGGTGGGACCAACTTCTAACATCCACCAGTGGCGGCTGTGTTGTTGTTGTTGTTCATCTTGCGAGGATCCCGCCAAGAGAAACGCTCAGTCCGTCCCGCTCAGACGTCAGCTTAGATCAGGGTTGAGCAAACTTTCTGACTGATGGGTTCTACAATGTGACAGAGGGGCGGAGCAGCAGAAATCAGTGTCTTTGAAGCCCCCTCGGTGTTCAAGTAGCTCTTTGTAACTCTGAAAACACTGAAAACATGGAGGAAATACAGCTGTTTTATAACTGACTGACTGTTAATATCATTTCCTCAAGTTTTACGGGCCGGATTAAAAAGCTTCACGGGCCGCATATGGCCTCCAGGCCATAGTTTGCCCACTCTTGCCTTAGACACTTCATGTTTTAGGCCTTTTATCGCTGAAAAAATTCCTTCCTGAGACGTTTTTCATTTTCTTCCTTTGTGGTGAAAATCCCGTCCTGGTCTGATTGAAGCAGCAGCTTCTTCTACTTCTACTTCTTCTTCTTCTCCTCCCTCTTCCTCCTCCTCCTCCTGGTCAGTGCATCCTTGTCCACTGAGGAATCTGATTGGCTGTGTCGTGAGCCGGGATTGTAAGATTTAAAAAGCGCCATCTATCAAAGCTCGGCCAGATGGACAGGCCAGATTTCTGAGCTGAAATGGGAGCCGTTCAGCTTCTACTGATTCTAAAGACTCACATGCTCTGGAGCCTCTGGAGTCACACGGCTCGGCGAACACTCACTGACTCAGAGACACTCTTCTATTTTAATCACGGCAGCCCGGCGGCCGCCTCACATGTCGCAGGAAATTTCCACTGACGCACAAGGAAGCCGTGAAAAGTTGCAATGATTCTGATTTGAGTGGCGCCGTCACGCTGCTGGTCACCTGCGGCGTTGAATGACTGTAAACTACGCCCCGCCCCACCCGCACCCCCCGGAAAGATACGACGAAGGAGCATCTGGTGCAGGGGAAAACATGATGCGTTAGTAGAAATGATAAAAAGTCAGTCAGCCGTCAAAAGGGAGCAAAAAAAAATCAATGCAAGTCCCTTCAGGCTGCAGGAAGTCGGCATCGTCGTTAAAAAAATTAAAAAATAAAAAGTTAGCAGCAGCGCCACCGCCGCCGTGTTCATCGAGTGCGACTAACTTTTGAGTAACGGCTCAATATTTCTCACTGCTGCTGCTGATTAGTGATCCACTCCAGCACCAAGCTGGGGAAGGAAAAAAATAAAGGAAAAAAACGGGAAATAATTACAATCCCACCATTCTACAAAATAGAAAAAAAGAATCAAAAAAAGAAAGTCCAGCCCTCCAGCTGAGTGGAAGCCAAGCAGATTAATTATGTCCAGTGTTTTTTCTTATTTATCTGTCTTTCTATCTATCTATATATTTATATCTATTCATTGTGTTGAATGCTTTGCCGCATCACTCACCTCATTAGGGCCAAACAAACAAACGCAGCAGCGGTGGTGAAGGAGGAAGCAGCACTGAGCAACACAAATCGATAACAAGAGGAAGAAACTTTTTTCTTCTTTTACTTTTTTTTTGCTTTGCCAATCCGCTCTCATGTTTCCTGACACGGTGGGGGAGGAGTGAGGGGGAGGGAGGATGATAACTGATTCCAGCTGCTCCAACTAGTGGGAAATATTGATGATTGGCTTTCTGTGGCGGTGGGCGGGGCCAAGCTCTGCCCACATCCCCAATCTCCTAATTAAAGGACCCAGTGGTGGAGGAGGAGGTGGCGGTGGGTCCTAACGAGGAGCAGCAGCAGCAGCAGCAGCGGTGAAAGAAACCACTGACTCACGTTCTGCTGTTATTCATGGTTGTGGAGAAAAAAGGAGATGAAGAAATTTAAAGCCCTCCTTCCTTCCTTCCTTCCTTCTTTCCTGGTGGCTTTTCTTGAAGCTTTTCATCGGCCGTTTCTTCCCACCTTTTATCTGGCACAGACGCAGCGGCGGCGGCGGCTTTCATGTGTGTTTCAGCGGCAGCAGCGGCAGCGGCGGTGGCCATTAAAAAAAATGCAATGCGGCTGCAATTATTCTCTCACCGTCGGGCTCTAGGCCACGCCCCTTTAGCGGCCGCGGCTTCAAACGCTTCCAGAAAGGGAGGACAAAGAGGAGAGTAAGAATGAGAGAGAAATGAAGAGAGGTGTGAAGGAAAGAACTGGTTTGCAGGCTGGAGTTGAGCTCCGAGCTGCGGACGCCACTGACTAGTTTATGAAATTTACTCCTTGTTAACACATTAGCCAATGGCAAAAATTATTTCAAAAAAAAAAAAAAAAAAGCTTGAATATGGATTAAACTACTGTGATATGTAGAAAATCTTGCAGTTTAAAAGTCTTTAACATGCATTTTGAAATCACTGCAAGGTGATTTTATTTTATTTTTTAAATTTTATTTCATTTTATTTTTGAAGTGAGGGCAGTGAAAGATGTGCAGCCCCTCCAGCAGATGTTTGGCACGGCGCTTCATGTTTTTAATCAAAGATGCGGGAAAATGTGAGTTTTCTTGTCCTTCGTCAGTCGGAGGAGGAGAGGCGGAAAGATTCCAGCAGCAGCGGCGACGCCGTTGTCCTTTTAATTCTCCTTTCATTTCCAGTCGCAGACTCAACAAGCGACCTTCAAGTTGAAGATATCAGTCGCAACAGCGTTTCAACAGCAGCGGCCGCTGCTGCTGCTGCTGCTCACTTGACTCTGAGACTTTTCTTTCATGGATTGAAAAGCATGAACAGCTTCGCGAGTGTTTTTTCTCAGCATTTATGTTTTTTTCCGCTCCCTCCGTCGTCTGGACGTCACATGACGGCAAGGCGGCAAGGCGGCGCTCAAACCGCTGCAGCCTCCAATACACCACATCAGTCACCAACTGGTGTGGGCGTGGCCTAATGAAAGGCCTTTAACAGGTCCAGAGGAGTGCCAGTAGAGGGTGGCGTGTGTGTGTGTGTGTGTGTGTGTGTGTCTGTCAAAAGTCTTGTTAGCGTCAGCGGTGAGAAGAAGTAGAAGAGGAAGGAGCCGTCTCGCACGCGCTCATTAGAGGCGGTCGGAGGAAAATCTTGTCAGTTTAATGAATAAAACTTTCAGAGTTTGACTCAAAACGCGACAAGATTCCTCCTTTTTTCCCTCTAAAAGCAAACAGTTAATTTTGAGAAGAGTCAAGAGAATCTCCTCCTCCTCCTCCTCCTGCAGCCGCTGGACTTTGAGAAGAAGCGTCAGTACAGCCTGAGGGTGCAGGTGGAGAACGTCCAGGTGAACTCTCGCTACCTGTCGGCGGGGCCGTTCCGGGACGAGGCCAGCGTCAAGGTGGTGGTGGAAGACGTGGACGAGCCGCCCGTCTTCCAGCGAAGCAGCTACGTGATGGAGGTGAAGGAGAACGCCGGCCGCAACACCGTCATCGGCTCGGTCGGCGCTGCCGACCCCGATGACAAGAGCAGCCTGGTCAGGTGAGGACCACCATCTTTATACTCAACCGCTTCAATTTGAATATAATATGTATTTATATTTAATGTTTTTTCAAGCGTTGCTAATATCTTTTTAAAATTGGAATAAAGAGTCAGGGCTGCACCGTCTCAATAAATGGCAAAGAAAATAGACTTTTGCAAGAAGCAAAAGTGGATTGTAGGTTAAAGGTGGTTTAAGGGGGTGATTTTGTATCCGTGTATCGTCATTGATCACGGCTCCAATCAAAGTCAGCCGCCGTCCCTCCGTCACTCCTCATCAACACATCCTGCACGTGCTGCTCAACTGCTCACATCCAGCAGCACCAGCCACTCAACAACAGTGAAACTACAAACATGGCTGCTCATCCCAGTAAACACACACACACACACACACACACACACACTGAAGAGAAGAAGGTCCTACCTGCACTGACCTCCAGGTGTCCACGCAGGCCTTCTGATCCACCAGCTGCTCACAGCTTCTTCCCTTTTCACTGCAGCTGCAATCACTGTCGTTTCTCCCTCACTTTGGCTCTGCAACACCGCTGGTCTGTCTCTGAAGCTGCAAAACCTCACCACACTGAGCCTGCTGCTGGTGGAGGTGGTGGAGGTTGCAGCTCCTGGTGCTAGCCTGCTGCTGGACACTTCCTGCTGCTGGGGGAAGCAGCTTGGTGGTGTTTGTGGTGGCTGCTGCCCCTAGTGGCTGCCTGCTGGTGGAGGTGGAGGTAGCAGCTCCTGGTGTTAGCCTGTAGCTAGCTACTTGCTGCTACTGCTGGTAGAGGTGGAGGTAGCTCCCCAACACTGCACCCAGTCTGCAGCTTCTGGCCACGCCTCCTTTGCACCAGATGCTGAGTAAAGGGGGAGGTGATTGGCTTTTCAAACAGGAAGTGGAACACAGATGAGTTTTATTTTGAAGGTCTAAAAAAACTGGACCTCACCTTCCTCCCAGGACACTGCTCCTTCTCTCCTCCTCCTGCTCCTCCTCCCCCTCCACTTCCTTCTCCCTCGCCTCCTCCTCCTCCCCCTTCCCCTCTAAATGCCAGGCAGCTCCTGGATGATGGGCGATAAAAGAGAATGATACCATATTTGACACCTGCAGTAAAGTGGTGGAACTTCAACCTTGAGAGCCAAACTCCCTCAGTGCGTCGTAAAAGTGAGAAAGTCTCCGAGTGGAAGTGGAAGTGGTTCAGCCAACTGCACACCTGCATGTGTGAGTGTGTGTGCGTGTTTTGTTTTAGTCTCGTCGCCCTGATGCGAGTGCATCTGTCTCAGCCGGCCGCTGTTTGTCAGCAGCGAGGCTCCTCTCATGCATTCTGCATGCAGACAAAGAGCCTTTTAGTTCATAATGAAATAAGTTGGCTAATGGCGGCGGCGGCGTTGCTTAAGTATGAAACCTAATAAGCTGGAGGAGCACCGTGCATCAATAGTTTTCCCATTAGAAGCCCCTTAAACTGATTAGAGGGCATCCGCAGATAAATTAAAAAGTTCTTTTTCATAATTATTGAATGAGGAGCTGCTGTAGCTCAAAGATAAGTTAAAAAAAAATAAAAAAATAATAATATATATATATATAACATGTGTAAAGTTATAACCTCCTGACGCGCCGCTGCAGGTCTCTGACCTCTTGGGGCAAAATAAAAGATGACATTAACGGAATATTTCTTTCATAAAAATACATAAATAAATAAATGGCTCTCAGAAGTGAATATTTGTCCCTTTGTTCAGACGACCTTCACGTGTCCCTTTTCAAAGTGGTGAGGACTCCTCGCCCATCCACCTGCTTGTCATCCACAGGGTGAATGTAGAAAAGTCTTTTGTGACTTCTAGAGAGTTTCTGTTCCACGCTCAGATCCTGCGGCTGTCAGTGGTTGTTGGGCTGCGGAGACACAACGGCTTTTTCACCTCGGCTTCTCAAGCTGCCTGCTCTATGGTTTTCAATGCAGCTGGAACGCTACGTATGGCACGCTGGGCCTCGGAGCGGAGCTGAGCAGGGGGCGGGACTACTGGCACGGGGCCGGCGAGGGGGCGGAGCCTGGGGCCGTTCATTTCTGGGCTGTTAAGCGGGAGGCCGGCCGGGTGAATTATTGGGAATATTAGAAAAGCAATTAGCCGGTGGGAGCGGCCGACTGGGCTTTAACGAGGCCGGAGTTACTGCCACACCATAGAGACAGTAAAAACGGCAGATGTAGGAAGAGCTGGGGCGGGGGTGGGGCGAGCAGCGGTGCACGGAGAGAGAGAGAGGGGGGGGGGGCGCCCTCCAGGCTCTTCTTCTTCTTCTCCTCCGTGACGGTGACGACTCCATTAATCAGCCTGATGTACGGCAGGACCTGCGAGAGTGGAGACAAACAACATGACTGGATGACCCCGCAGTGTTTGTGTGTGCGTGTGTGTGTGCGTGTGTGTGTATGTGTGTCAGGCGCCGGCAAACACTGGGGATGAATTAGCAGCGGTGGTGGCGGCAGGAGACACAAGATGAAGCAGCTTGGAAACGTCTCGTCGCTTTTCATTCCGCTGCTTATTTTTCAAAAATAATACAAAAAAAATGAAATGAAATGAAGAAACAAATAAAAAAAAATTGGCACTCGAAAAAACCCACCTCTTTCATTGTGTCTGCTGCTGCCGGCGCTGAAAGGCCCGTCATGCTTTAATGCTCCTCTGCAAATTATTATCCTGTGAAAGAAGGAGGAAATAAAAAATAAAATAAAATGAAAGTCTTTGTGCTGAGTTGAGCTGGTGAACAACTTTTTGTTCATGGGAAAAATAAACTGAAAAATGTGAGAACAGACGGTGTCAGCAGGAGTCAGCAGAGCGCCGGTGTTGTGGTGGAATCTGTTCCCCCGTCACTTCCTGTAGCAGGTTGTCTTTCTCAAAGACACAAAGATCAAGAATCATGCACATTTTTTAAGATTTTCAGATTATTTTAAGATACTTTGCTTGGAAAACAGAAAATTGAAAGAAACCAGCGCCAACGTTCTGGCCAAACTGTCAGCTCGCATCATATGTGAGAACTTCCCTCCAAACCAAGCACCCCTGGACGACCTTCACCTGCAGGTCGGGACCCCCAGCTGTTGTGGAGGTCACTGCGCTCTCTGAGCTCACTTGCTGTTTCAGAGATTGTCAGATTTTGTTATTTTTGGCCTCTTGAGGTGAAGCTGCTGAGCTCTCCAAGGTCCTGAAAGATCCTTGTTGTCGTTTGGTTGCCTTCTGCCCCGAGGTGAAGCTGTGGAGCTGTCCAAGGTCCTGAAAGATCCTTGTTGTCGTTTGGTTGCCTTCTGCCCCGAGGTGAAGCTGTGGAGCTGTCCAAGGTCCTGACAGGTCCACGTTGCCCTTCTGCCCTTCTGCCATGCACTGTAGACCTCAACAATCCTGCAACACACACACACAAACACGCATGCACGCACACACACACACACACACACACACACACACACAATATTGTGATTATGATTAAATTTAGAGATTTTGTTTTTTTTATGATATTGTGATGACTGAAGGTTGACGGTTGCTCTGAAAGGTATAAATAAGGTAAACGGTGTCAACACCACAAAAGACCATAAAATCTTTTCTATGGAAATAAATTAAAATGAGAGCAGTTTGGCCTCTTCCCCATGAGAGGGAAATTATCCACAGGCAGAAAATAATAAAATAAATATATAAATAAAATACAGCCAGCTGCAAAAGAAAACTTATTTTCATTTGAAGGTTATTGTGCCAAAATGATTGAGCCGCTCTATTATTTAAAAAAAAAAAAGAGAGACGAGAAAAGGTGGATTGAAAGGACAGCGTCCAGTCTTTCTGCTGTGGTGGAACGAGGACGGCGGTGCCGCAGCAGAAACTCTGAGGGCCAAGGCAGCGACATCCTGCATCTGCTGAAGTCACTGAGCTGAATCGACACAGCTCTCAGCCAAGTTGTTAAAGCGCCAGTGTGTAAAATTTGGCCTGATTTATGACTTCTATTTTGGAAAAAGCCAATCAATACATTAACAAGAGTATAATCACAGCACAATTTGGTTGCTGTTGTTTTGTTTAATCTGCCTCGATTCTATTTTATTGTTTCAAACATGTTCAATAAAATTACTAACTATTTACACATACTGCATGCTGTAATGTAGACTTACTGTATATAAGAATACACGTAGGGCAATAAGGGTCTAGCTCCTCGTTGAACAAGATTCAACCTCCTCCCCAGTTCTCCGTTTTTGATTTCTCTCCCCCTTGTGTGCTGTGTTGCAGGTACACCATCGACCGGCGCACCGACATGGACCGAGTCTTCAACGTGCACGCCGGCAACGGCTCGGTCTATGTCCTGAGGGAGCTGGACCGCGAGGAGAACGCCTGGCACAACTTCTCCGTCATCGCCACCGAGTTCAGTGAGTTCACACGCCGGCCGCCGCCGCCACTGGGACTGTTGTCTGTCAGAGTGGAACCAACACAGCTACAAGCTGTTCCTCCTCCGTCTCCTCTCTGCAGCTCTGATTCCAGCAGCTGCGCTCTCTGCTTCCGCCTGGTTGCAGGAGCAAAAACCTGCAAACGGGGAATTTGACCTTCCTTTTCTGCGCTTCTTTCCCCCTCCAAATGGGCGTCAGTAATCCGGCCACTTTTACTTGAAATGTGAAATATTTCCCTTGAAGAACAGGAAGCTTCTAGGTGTTCTTGTGAGAAAAAAGGAGCTGAAAAGAATAAAAGAGACGCTAAACGAGGCCGCTGTCTGCCGGCCTTCGTGGTGGCCTGTTCAGATGAAATGCGTGCAGGAAGTGATGTCGCCGCACCAGCAGTGGCTTCACTCCACGCTGGCCGTGACAGACGGGCGGCCAACGATCCGGTCCAAACCGGCCAGGGGCTTTATTTTCTCCTCCCACCAGTAAAACAAAATAACCCTCATAAAGAAACACAATGTGGGGAAAGAAAGACATGAATGTCATCAAACATTGATGCCTTTTTATTCACACACAAACAATAATTAATCGTTGTGACGACAAATCAGACACTGAGGGTTTAACGAGGAGTCATAATCACACACACACTGAATATTAACTATTTGAAGCCAAAGACGACGAGATGTGAGAACCTCTCTCTCACACACACACACACACACACAGGCACATGTCTCACTTCCTGTTTCCTGCACCCAGACAACCCGCGGCAGACGAGCCGCGTGCCCGTCTACGTGCGCGTGCAGGATGTCAACGACAACGCCCCCACCTTCGCCGCCAACTATGAGACCTTTGTCTGCGAGAACGCAAAGGCCAATCAGGTAAGGGCTTAAAAAAACCTTTGGTTTGGTTGCTCGAAAAGAGACGTCCCTAATTAACCTGACCAATCAGGAGTGACTTCTGAGACTTGGCAGTGCAGCCTGCGTGTTGTTAGATGATTAAAAATGACTTTACTCCAAAAAATCCCCTCTGTTAATGTATTTATTGGCAGTATGTCAAAGTAATATTACCATTATTATTTACCAATAATCCAGGCCAAATATCACACTGGGCCTTTAAGGGGCGTTTGTACCCCCTGCCTCCCCGTGTCGGCCACTAGATGGCGCTCTGCTTTCTCACCTGGCCGTCTCTCTGCAGAGGATCCAAACGGTGAGTGCCACCGATCCCGACGAGCCAATCGGAGGACACCGCTTCTCCTTCAGCCTGGCCCAGGAGGCGGTGGGGAAGGCCAACTTCTCCGTCCGAGATAACAAAGGTGTGACACACAAACAGGAAGAAAGAAATGTCCCCCCTATGATTGCGTCATGGTCACCTTCACGCCGCCTGCTCTCGTCCCCGCAGACAACACGGCGTGGATCCTGACCCGCCGCAACAGCTACAGCAGCCTGCACCGCAGCGTCTACCAGGTACCGGTGGTCATCAGCGACGGCGACCCGCCCATGCACAGCAGCACCAGCACGCTCACCGTGCGCGTCTGCACCTGCGACCGCGAGGGCAACATGAAGCTGTGCAACGCCGAGGCGCTGACGGCCCGGGCGGGGCTGAGCACCGGGGCGCTGGTGGCCATCCTGCTCTGCGTCATCATCCTGCTCAGTGAGCGCACGCGCACACACACACACACACACACACACACACACACACACACACACACACACACTTAAACGTCATCTTCTCTTCCTGCAAAGTTCTGTAAAAATGTAAAACATGTTCAAGGTTGCTCAGGGTTTTGTTTTTTTCCGATAACTTGACTGGAAGGAAAAGAAAATTAATATTTGTGTAGTAAAGCTGCTGCAAAAATGCACGTACGTTTAGTACATTTAGTGATGGATGACCTTGAAATGATTTTAACGTGACTTCAAAGTGGTTTTATTATTTCAGTTGTAAGAACTTTACTGCAAGGAAAATAGAACAAAAGAAAAGATAAACGATAAAACTGCTTCAACAATGGACTTTTTTTTTTTTTTTAATTTTCCAAACTTTATTGACAAGTTAGTCATAAGACAATCATGTTTTCAGACAAAAAGAAATATGAAACAATTTAATAATCGGGAGAAGTGATCACAGAAAAACAATAACACAAAAGAAAAAACCTGTTTGATTTTCACTATTCCGCGCACGTCCGCAACAGCAGGGGGCAGCGCTGAACACCACTGTCTCAGCCTCGATGTGTCTATAATGCTAACACTGCGCTGTCACCCGCCAGTGATCGTGGTGCTGTTCGCCGCCCTGCGCCGCCAGCGCAAGAAGGAGCCGCTCATCATCTCCAAGGAGGACGTGCGCGACAACGTGGTGAGCTACAACGACGAGGGCGGCGGCGAGGAGGACACGCAGGCCTTCGACATCGGCACGCTGCGCAACCCCGAGGCCATCGAGGAGGCCAAGCACCGCCGCGACATCCTGCCTGAGGCCTTCTACCCCGCCACGGCGGCGGTGCGCCGCCCCCCGCTGCTGCCACCAGGGGCGCAGCTTGCCGTCGGCGGCGACAACAACGGCGACGTGCGGGACTTCATCCACCAGCGGCTGCAGGACAACGACGGCGACCCCACGGCGCCGCCCTACGACTCGCTGGCCACCTACGCCTACGAGGGCAGCGGCTCGGTGGCATCGTCGCTCAGCTCACTGGGCTCGGCCGCCAGCGACGGCCAGCAGGACTACAACTACCTGAGCGAGTGGGGGCCGCGATTCAAGAGACTTGCCGACATGTACGGAGGCCACGACGACGACGACGACGATGACCAGGAGGGCGGCGACAGTGACCCAGACTCCTAACGAGCGCCCGACTTCAAATCACAGTATAAAACTCTGTTGAGTTGGGGGGCGGGGCCACGATAGAGAGAGAGAGGGAGGGAGAGAGAGAGAGAGAGAGAGAGAGAAGGAGAGAGAGAGAGACTCTTCTGCCCCACCCCCTCCGGCGAGCAGACCTTAGGCTTCGTGTGTCGAGTCAGTGTTAGTTCCTTTTGTTGCCGGAGGGGGGCGCCGCCGTCCACCCACAACTGTTTCCTGTACGTGTGTGTGTGTGTGTGTGTGTGCGTATGTTTCTCAAATATAGCCACGCCCACATTTTTTTCTTTTCTTAATTTTTCTTCTTGGGATTTTAATTACCCCCTCCCCCACCCACCAAAAGCTCAGTGACGAGAGGGACACGCCCACTGACACGCCCACTGACTCACTCACTGACTCGCCTCACTGACTCTTGGGTGTCTGTGGGACTCAAACGACTCGCTGCATATTGTGAGTTTTGATCCTTTAGCTTGTGTATGTACGGTATTATGATTCAACAACTCTGTGTACAGATGTTTGGACTCTGTGGGTGGAGCCAATTAACCCCTCCCACCACCACCTCCACCTTCCCAATTACACCCGTCGCAGTTGAGCCACAAGTGCCGGAAGAAGAGAAAACCGCTGACGTAGTGGGTCGACTGGATGGAGGAGACGAGCCTCGCTCGCCGACGTCGCACTCACACTCACACACACACACAGAAAAAACAAACACACACAAAAAAACACATATTTCTTTCATTTCAGTTTTTTGGTTTTTTGTTTGTTTTCCCGTTAATGAGCTGTAGCTACCAAATATTTGCGAGCTGAATGTCTCCAGAGCTGTCTTTAGTTTGTTCTAGCGTACACTGGTGAAAAAACATGGAAAAAATAAACACCAACAATGCAACAGAATCAGATTTTTTTTTTAAAGCGAGTTTTTCTGTCTTATCGTAATAAAACAAATGTTTCACTTTGCGCCACGACAGCCGACAGTCCGCGGCTGATTTTATTTCATTTCTCGCCTGGAAGCCTGGAAATGTTTGGTTTCAACTGGTTTGATGAAAAAAAAAAAACAAGCGTCGGAGACGTCGCCCTGCGATGCTGAAGGCCTCAAAGGTCAAAAATCTTATCTGTGACATTTTAGTGTTTTATTTTTCTTTTGAAGTCACGTGGTTGGTTGCAGAATCTGTACGTGTTTTCTCTCCGCGGCCGAATGTACATTGATGGAACGTCGCAGTTTAGCAACGGAGGAATTGTGCCAAAAAAAACCCTGTTTTGTTCAACCGGACCTTCAAGTGGACACTTCCTGTTAAGGGGGCGGGGCTTACCCAAGGACCACCTGACCTTCTGACCGCCTGGCAGCACTGAAATCTCACATTTCCCGCCAGAACTTTGTTGGCTGCTTTGGTTGTAACGCCACCGACAAGAGCGACGACTCGAAGGCGCCATCGTCCAAAGACTGGGCTGCTTCCTGTGTTGGGGAGTGGGGGGTTTGGGGGTGGGGGGGTGACATCATGGAGGAGGCGGGCCTTCAGCACAGGAAGCTGGAGGAGATGGTTTCTACCTGGGCTTCTTCTCCTCCCTCTGTGTGCGGCGGCTAGCTGTGTGGTTGTTGATGTGTAGACACAGCGCTGTGTTGTTGGTGACCATGTGATCCAGCAGTGGAGTTCTTTTCTTTATCTTCTTCTTCTTTTTTTTTTCTGTCAACGTAGAAATGACCGCAAGAGGGGAGGTGGGGGGGTTAAAAAAAAACCCAGAAGAAACAAAAGAAAAACAGGAGGAGGTTTGAGGTAGTGCGACGACACGGCCGGCCATCCATCGATCTGCTTTGTAAAACGTGATATTTTGTACTGAATATTTATATGACACAATTAAACATCTTTAAAAATCAACGGCTCCCTCCACTTCTTCTGAAAATAATGAGAAAAAAACAAGAGAAAACCAGAACATCAAGCAGACCTCAGGCTAGCAGACAGTTAGCCTCACCACCAGATCACCTCAATACAACCACAATGAAGTGCAGGCTGTGAGTGCTGCTGTCTGTCCCTGCCATCCGCAGGCTGCACAGCCCAGCACATTGTTCATTAGTCACATCTATAATTAAGATCTGTCAGGGCGGCCAATCGGATTTGGAGCGACGTCACATTTGGATGATCAGCGGCTGAGTGGCAGATGTGAGACAGATGTCCACGTCTGGGAATAATTGACTCTTTCTGCTTCGGACGATCATTATTATTTTAATTATTATTAATTGCAGGTGATAATTAGAAATGAAAAAGAACAACAACACTTGAATAGCGGTGACTCGAGAAGACAATCTGTGACTTTATTTACATTCACATTTTCTACTTTTACTTTTTTTTATTCTCTATGTCTTGTTTCTTAAAAAAACATCCATCCTCCTTCGCGTCACTTCACTGAGTCACCAGATGGCACTTCGATGGTGGAGCGACTGAATGACCTTTGGCGACCTCAACAGCCAAAAAAATCACAACCCTACACTTGATACAGCAGGAACTACTTCTTTTGTGTATAACTCTGTCGAAGGAAGGAGTCTATTGTGCCCTCTCCCTGCGTAGTGATACGTAAAGAAAGTAGTCCCTGCTGCCAAGAGTCATGTGGAGCGACACGGTGGTGAGTTTTGCTGCTGAGTGTTTTGAACGTCTGGTTTCTGTCTAAACTCCACCAGTGAACTTCCATCTGGCTCCTCCACAAGCCTCCAACTGACCTGTCTATCAGCTGGACCAGTAGGGGTCGCTGTTCCCAGACCTTGGCTTGAAAAACACACCTCCAGGAGGCCTGCACACCGTCCAGATCTCTGGAACAGAGCTGTGAATGTGCACGAGGGTACTTTTGGGTTTCTCAGGAGAACTTCCAAGTAGCTCCACTAGGGCAGAAGACGATGGAAGACACACGGGAGGCGGGGCTTTCCAAAGGCGGAGAGAAAAAACGTCTCAAGGAGTAAAAAACAAAACAAACAAAAAAACCACACAAACAAGAAAAGAGGCAGGTCACTTCCTGGTGTCGTCCGCCTCGTCGCCCTCCTTCTCCTGCCTCTCGCGCTCCCGTCTCATCTCCTTCAGCTCCTGCCGGTATTTCCGCTCGATGAAGCGCTTCTGATGAGCCATCTGAGGGAAGTTATCTGCAGCCGGGAGGAGATACCGAGTCAGACAGGGAGAGAAGATAAGACAGAGAGAGAGAGAGGAGTGAGGAGGAGGTGGTGGTGGAGAAGGAGGGGGAGGAAGAGAAGAAGGAGGCGGAAGAAGAGGAGGATGAGGGGAGGGGGATGGAGGAGGTGGTTCAGGAGGACGAGGAGGAGGAAGAGGAGGAGTGTGGAAATTGTATCATCAAGGTGTTTAATTTGAAAAAAAGAGACAATTTCAACATTTCATCATTTAAATTTGGCATTGAGACAGCAACATTCTTATATATTGTTCTCACATTCACAAATACATAAGAATTTTCATTATTTATATTTTTTATAAATAATAATAACATTAATACAATATCTCATATTTTAACGTAATTTAATTCAATTTAATGTAATATAATATTTATTATTTATGTCTTCCTCCCAGGAGCCATTCAAGAGACCCCTCACAGTGAACCCAGCAGTTTAATAGGAGAAGAAAAGGATGAAAGAGGAGATGCGAGTGGGAGAACAGTCTGACAATTACAGCTCATCAACTCTAAATCACAACTAAAGTCTTTTCACCGCGTCCCTCCACCCAGCGTGTCGCTCTGGTTCTGAGGCTTCTGCTGGACCCGCCAGCAGAAACCAGGAGACCAGGCTGCCTTCACAAGGTGGAGCCTTCAATGTACCAACCAGACTTCATCAGCTGGTGACTGATGCTGCTGCTCTTCCTCCTAATCCTCCTGCCCCTCCACCCCCACCGCCCACTCCTCCTCCTCCTCCTCCTCCTCCATCATCCTTTCTTTTCTATCTTTCCCTCCACTGTGTGCTTGCTATCAGACCTGGGCTCCGTCTATCACCTGGAGCTGCACACGTCAGTCTGTCTGCAGTCATTTCCAAGTGATTTCCCCAGCAGGCCGGCAGGGCCCAGAGGAAAACACACCAACCACAGAGGATGAAAGGGAGACGCTGAGATACTCGTCTTCATTTTGCCTCCGTCCATGAGGAAGAGGAGGAGGGGGAGGGGGAGGGGGAGGGGGGTGGAGCTACACTCAGCCCTGCAGCTGAAGGCCACGCCGGAGCTCTGGTCCAACAGACAGTTTGAGAAACAAGCAGCTGCAGGAGTGAGAGGAGGCCAGGCTCCGCCATCAACATCAAAAGGCATCTTCAACGTTGCTGAATCAGTTTCAGCTCCACCAGCAACCAGAGAAATTAATAACTTTATAAAACATTGCTGCTTTTCTTTTCCTTTAGCCGTCGATAAAACCTGGGAGTCTTAACAGAGACTGACCCCCCCACCCACCATGACACAAGTCACATGACTCTCAGCCCCTCCCCTCGCACTGAGTGAAATTAAAGAGCAGGAGAAGGAGGAGGCGTGTTAACCTCTCGAGGGAGCCGTTGAGTCAAGAAGAGGACGACGAAGAGGAGAAGGAAGAGGAAGAAGAGGAGGAAGAGGAAGAGAAGAAAGAGGCGGAGGAGAAGGAAGAAGAAGAGGAGGAGAAGGAAGAAAAAAAGGAGGAGGAGGAGAAGGAAGAAGAAGAGGAGGAGGAGGTGCTTTTAAATCCCAGTGACCTTTTGAAGAGGCGCTGCTAATCTAGCGGCACCGAACGGTTCTTTATGAAGAGGGAAACGATCCTCCAGTGGGCACCAAACGTCAATCAATCACTGGCCCCACCCACTCACCTAACACCCCCCGCCCCCTCCTCCTCGTTCACCACCAAGTGTGGTTGTTTGTCTCCATGTGGCCCTCATAATGTGACAGCAGACACCCATGACCTTGAGCTCAGGAAGAAGCAGGTATTGAAGATGGATGGATGGATGGATGGATGGATGGATGCATGGATGGATGGAAAGATGGATGCATGGAAGGATGGATGGATGGATGGATGCATGGATGGATGGATGCATGGATGGATGGAAAGATGGATGCATGGAAGGATGGATGGATGGATGGATGCATGGATGGATGGATGCATGGATGGATGGAAAGATGGATGCATGGAAGGATGGATGGATGGATGGAAGGATGGATGGATGGAGTTCTCATGAAGTTTAAGGAGCAGACTAAAGAGGAAGAGGACGTTGAAAAAGAAAGTGTCTTCACGCCCCCCACCAGACCAGGCCTCATGCCGCAACTCTGGGCGAGGACTTCAAACGCCTTCACCACCCCCCACTCCCCACCCCCCACGTCCCACATGTCACCGCCAAGCCGGGGCTGGCCAGGGGCCGGCGCTCCCTGCTGGCCGTCCTGCAGCACAGCGCCGGCAGCCAAGGCCCATTTTCAACGGCAGAGCCAGGAGAGAGCAGAAATACAAGGCTGTGTGTGTGTGTGTGTGTGTGTGTGTGTGTGCGAGAGACTCACATTTTTCCAGCGCGTCCATGGCGGCTCCCATTTCCGCCTGCTGGATGCTAGATTAGAGACATTTTAAAGGGAGAAGAAGAAGAAGAGGAAGAAGAAGAGGAGGAAGAGGAGGAAGAGGAGGAAGAGGAGGAAGAAGGTCTTAGCTCATTCAAGAAGCAGAAATTCCGTCTTGAGCCGATTATCGCCGCCACTTTTTTCTGTTTGTTCCCAAAGAGCCAAACAATCCCAGGTAGCGGGGAGCAGTAAGCTTGTCGGGCCGCGGCGGCCTCGTAACCATCATATTATGGGATGTGTGTGTGTGTGTGTGTGTGTGATTGAGCTTAAGTCATGTACATTGGAGGAAACAGTGAGCTGTCAGAGATCCTGCCGCAGCGACAAACTTATCGCCAGCTTAGAGCGACAGCGAGCGCTTTCAAGAGTGTGTGTGCGCGCGCGCATGTGTGTCTGTGTGTGTGTGTGTGTGTGTGTGTGTGCAGGATTGCGTTTTCATTTCTCGCAGGCTTTAGCTGCAGCTTTATTGTCAAACCCTCCGAGCGTCACCCTGACGCCCCTCCCACCACCACCATCGCTTCTTCTCCCATACAAAAGGTGTGCAAACACACACGCACACACACACACACACACACTGATCCCCCTGTGAGCTGTCAACACAGCAACACAACACGTGACGTCCCTTCACTTCTCTTGTCTTTTTCCACCTCTTCACTCAAGGGGGCGGGGGAGCCTTCAGCGGCACCAGGCCTCCTATTGGACGGTGACGCGGCACTCACCTGGGCCCCTTGCCGCAGCCGATGCGCTCCCCTTTGAAGTAGACGGCCACCGTGTAGGTGCGAGCGTGGGACGGCCCCACCGTCTGCAGGGTCCTGCAGAGAGCACACAGAGAGGGCAGGGTCGTCAGACACACACACACACACACACACACACACACACACACACAGGTAATGCCATTGAATCAGTTTTTCTGTGATTGTAGGAGAGAATAAAAAAGCAAGAGGACAAGGACGTCTGTGTGACGTGAGTCCTTCAGAGTGATAAAGCAGGAATAAAAGTGAAGCAGAGCATCATGGGAGCAGGTTAGAGGGGCTGGCGGACAGGAAACAACTTCAAGTCCGTTTAAAAAGAAAAGAAAAGAAAAGAAGAGAAGAAGCCATGAAGTTGGTGCTGGAGCAGCGTGGAGGTGGACGGGGCGGAGAAGTTAGAGAGTGAACTCACCTCTGGAGCAAAGAGACAAAGAGATGTAATAAATAAAGTGTCTAAATAAATCATCAAATGGAGCCCCGGCGCCAGTGTTTGAAATGTTAACATTAGCATAAACATCTGGGAGATCCGCCGCCGCGGCTGAATTATTCACCCACAATTTACTTATTTCAGCAGCAGCCATTCATTTTTAATGACGTGTGGTCACTTATGACACCGCTTCAATAATTCAGCCGCCGCCGAGGACGTTCTTCTCACTTCCTGTCGCCTGCGTGTGCGACAGGAGGGTCCCGCCGACCAGGCGGAGCTGATATAGCAGCAGGCTGTAAACAGAGGGCTAAATATGCGTTTTTCTGCGCGTGTCCAGAGAGCCGTTCATTTTTGTTTGTTTGGGATTTTTTTGGAGAAATTTTTGGGACAAATTAAAAGACGGTCATTTTATCAGTGTGGTAGTTAAAGCAAGGACGGACAGACAGACAGACAGACAGACAAGATAGGCAGAGGCGAAATCTGCCTTTTCTTTCTTTTTTTTTTTAATTAGAAAGGAGGCTGTAAACAGAGGGCTACATATGCTGTTTTCCGGGGGGGAGGGGGCTATTTTTTCTTTTTGCTTGTTTGGCATTTTTTTAGTGAACCCTGAAAAACTGTAAGAAACTTTTGCGAACATTTTGGGACAAATTAAAAGACAATACATTTTCTCAGAGATGAGACTCCCGTCACTCAGCCAGAGGGCTAAATATGCTGCTTTCTGTTTCAATAGATCAGGTGGGCGTGGCCTACTGGAGTCCATCTGACAACTGGTTTTAAAAACTAAACTTTAGTCGATGGGTTTGTTGAGTTTGTGTGATTTGCCACTTGAGGTGATTTTTTTGTACACCTCCACAACTTCCTGGCGGGTTAGCCGAGGCTAGCTGCGCTGAAAAGCTGCTGAGCGGCGCCGAGTTTGATGAGGTGAGAAGTGACCTCGTCCACTCAGGAAAAAGGAGAAAAACACACACACACACACACACACACACACACACACACACACACACACACACGGCAGTGGCGGTGGCGGTGCTCTTCCGTCCGTTTCCATGGCCACTGATTCTCGGCAGCGCTGTGGCCAAAACGCCACTTGCTCCTTGACCTTTCCAGTCACACACGAGGCTCCGTGGGCGCCTTTATTTATCCCAACAACAGGGACCTTTACACGGCTCTTCGCTATGTTCCATCGCCGCCACAGAAAAGAGTCGGCAAATAATTTGAAAAATGCCTGTGTGAAAGCGCATTGTGGCGGCGGCCTTGCGCGGGCCGGCTGAATAGTGATGGGAAGAAAGAGAGGTGGCCGGGGCAGCGCAGAGAGGCCCAGGTGGCGGAGGGGCCAGGACACACACACACACACACACAGACACACACACTGTTGCAAATTCAATAGTCCTGGTGAGGAAATAAAACAGATTTTGTGCAGCAGGAATTGGAATTTTTCCACAAAGGTCCTTTTTTGTTGGTTGGTTAGTTGTCCTTTTTTTTTTTTTTTGCTTATGAGCCCTGACAATTTTTGAGGATAAATTAATAAAGACAATAATTCTCGTAAGTTACACGATTATTTAAATTTTTAGTAAAATGTATTATTTATATTAATTTATCAGAGATTAGATTAATCTGTTGCAGTTAAAGCGACATTTAACCTGCCTCTTAAATTAATAAGACCACTTTGTTCAGTTTTAAGGATTGTTTGAAATGATAAAGGAGTAATAATATTCCAATTTTTGCTCCTTGACACAGGGGACAGTGACTTTAAAATTGAAATTAAAATGCTCATAAATCAAATGTAAATCATAAAAATAAAAAAAACAAAAAACAAAATGAATAAGCAGTGACTGAAAATTGTGTGAAATTTAACAGTCAGTTGAAAAAGAAATCTGTTTGCAGAGAGGATCATCATCATCATCATCATCATCAGCTGCTGCTGCTGCGGAGATGTGAAGATGTTTGTTGGGAGCTTCAGTCTTACTTGTACAGCGGGATGTCGGGCTCCTTGCCCTCCGTCCTCAGCGTCAGGCAGCACTGCTGCAGCTGAGACTTGGGGTCGTTCCAGTCCTGGTTCAGGATGAACTCCTGAGACACACACACACACACACACACACACACAGAGAAACAGATGGAATAAAGCTTTAATAAAACCTCTCAGGCTTCCACTTTCATCGCTCCCCTCGACCTTTTTCCCTGCACTTTTTATTTTATCACTCAGCTGTGCTCCGCGTCTCCGGCTGCGTCTCGTGCGGAATTGCAGGGCTACTTCTCGGCAGCGGCCAATCAGAGGGCGGCTCCGCAGAGTGTCTGGGAGCGTCCCAGGTGTGCCGCCCTGATCCGGCTCTCCGATCCGAGGGGGAATTCTAAAAGCTCTTCCATTAATGGGGGAGAGGAGACCCATGGAAAGACCGCCGTTGGCTCCCATTAATTCTCCCCACCCCCCACTAAACCCCACCCCCCCCTCCTCCGCCGCCAAAAAATTGCTACAACTCTGTTCCTGCTTTTTTTGTGCTTTGCTTCCCTTTATTCTTCTTCCTCCTCGCCGCTCCTTCTATCCTATCTACACCCCTCCTACCCCATCTTTCCACTGTTAGATGTGGAAGGGGAGCAGGGGGGTCGTCGGAGGGGTTTTTTTTTTGGCCGTTGCTACCTCCAGCCGCCCTGGACGAGGTGATGCCGTGGTTTCCCATGAGGAGGTGCGAACAAACACCAAGAAGAAGAAGCGCAATCACGGGGAATCGCCCCCACATCTTCGGGCTCCGGCAAGATGCCAATTAGCACAGCCGCCTCTCAGCAGCGGTGTGTGTGTGTGTGTGTGTGTGTGTGTGTGTGGGTGTGGGGGGGCAGGTCATCGGAGTAGGTGTCCATCACCCCCACCCTCCCCACCGTCCCATCCATTAAGGTAGAGGGAGAGAGAGAACTTCCTGAATGTGATGCCTGCAGCTGCTCATTAGCGGCCACTGGAGTCGCTGCTGCTGCTGCTGCTGCTGCTGCTGCTCACCTTCAGCCGAGGGAAGAAGCAGACGTTCATGAAGGTGTGGACGAACTCCAGGTCCTTGTCTATGTAGAGCGCCGCGATGAAAGCTGCAGGACGAGGAGAAGAAAAAAGTTGGATGTTGCTGAATGACAGGAAGACTGGAACCATCCAGCAGCTCCAGTAGCGTCCTTTCTCTTTTTTTCACACCAACTTGAATTTAGAAGGAGGCCTGGGGTAAAAATAAATAAATAAATAAAATAAAAATAAAAGATAAATCTTCTTGGCGTTTCAACTATGAAAGATAGAAAATAGAAGTTTGCTTGTGCGGAAGGGTGGATCGATGGCAGCTCTCTGACAGTGTTATCGCTCCTGCTCACCGCTGTTCTCCGCCCTCGCCAGCAAACCCACTTCCCAAACAGATCAATGACGGAGGCTTGGCCCAAGAGAGGACGCCAGAAATAAAACCTGACAGATCCGACACGTTCTGGAAGTGCAGAGACAGAGAGATCGCCTCCTGGAGGAGGAGTACGGGGAGCAGGAGGAGCCCATCTTCTGGATTAACATCGCAGCTGAATGAGCTGATCAGAGATGAAATATGAGGCCGAGACACCAGCAAGGTGCCAACGTTAACCTCAGTGAACCCTGGCCTTTGATCGGTCGGTGGATTTTCCCAGATTTGGCCCATTAAAGCGGAGGGAAAAAAATATATAAGAGCAAAATGTTGGAAATCTGCAGGTGTGACCAGTAACTGGGACCCACAAGCAACCTTCTGCAGAATAAAGCGTTTGTTTGCTTTGCTTGATTGTTTGTTTGTTTGTGGGCCAATCAGGGCAGAGCGCTGAACCTACACTCCAGCAGGTCGGCCAGCGTCTTGGTGCGCAGGGCGACGGGCCTCTTGGTCTTGTCGTTGGTGATGGCGAACTCCTGCATGCCCAGCTCCTCGGCCACCTTGGCCTGCGTGCGGTTGTTGACCAGCGAGCTGCGCAGCAGCTGTGCAGGGAGGACACGCAAACACACACACAAACAGACAAATAAATAAATGAATGGATGGATGGATGGATGGATGGATGGATGGATGGGTACAAAATAAAAACGATGGAGGCTCCTGTGGAATAATTCATGGCTGCTTAATGCAGAGTAAATGTTTTCTGCGTGATTCCACGTGGCTCTGCTAAATATTGCAGCGGAACGAAGGCAGTGACAAGACGTCTCACCAGCGAAGGTACATTTAGAGGCCGTTGAAGTCGTTGTTGGAGGGGAAGGAAAAACAAAAACATGTTAAATTTAGCAGCGAGATGCTGCTGGATGCGTCTTGCTGCGCCGTGGCCTCCTTTACGGAGGAAACACGCAAATGGCAGCGGCGGCCACCGGTTGAATCAGCACTTTTTAGCGCCGCTCTCAAGTCCATTTCAGATGTGCACCACCACCACCACTCCTGAGAATTGCACATTGCCGGGGCTTTCAACAGACAGGAAAAAGAGCAAAAGCAAAAAAAAAAAAAGAAGCAGGCAGCAGGAAGCTTTTAAACAAATGCACCGACCAATAAATGTCTAGAACTGCAGAGTTGCAGTCCCCGCGGTACCTCCACCAGGAGAGTGGAGATGGTGGGGAAGGTGGAGATGTAACGACATCTGACGCAGCTTTGTACCGGAGCTCGGCAGCTTTCAGCGGAGACGCGTGTGTGAAACCACGTGCAACGACAGCGTGGTTGCAGAGAGAGACAGAACGAAGGTGGGAGGGAACCAGCGAGAGACTTACAGTGAGGTGTCCCTCATGGTGGTCGGGGAAGTGGATGAAGAGATACTCAGTGGCCACCAGCTGCATGATGGAGTCGCCCAGGAACTCCATCCTCTGGTTGTGGCCCCTGGAAGAAGGAAACAGCAGGAAGGGAGGATGGAGAAGAGAAGAGGCGGGGGGCAATGATGTCAGCGGATGGTCGCAACATAAAGCATTCGACTGGACTTCCACAAAATCACAATAAGAAAAAAGGAAAAAAACAAAGCCAAGACCAAGGAAGATAAATAATAGGAAATGCAAATTATGCCACGTTGCCCCCAATGCTAATCTGGAGCTAGCATAGCGGCGACCAAACAAACCCAAGGCAGTGGTGCGACTACAGCAATATTGAGGATGACCACTAGGGCGGTGGCCCAACAGCTGCTCCCAATGAGACACCAGGTTGCAAGTGCAGCGGCACATCCAGCAGGACTCCACCACCACCACCACCACCTCCACCTTCACCACCTCCACCAACTCCTCCACTACTTCCACCTCCTCCACCTCCAACTCTGGAAGCCTCCTTGTGCTCTCACTGGGATGCAAAGCGACTTCCTGCGTCTCCACATCTCTCACTGATCCAACAGAATTAAAGATCAGCCCTGGCAGGTGTGTGAGGCATCAGGTGAGAGGCAGGGAGGCGGGGCTCTGGGAGCGACAGCGAGCAGGGAGGCCGACTTCAAAGCTCTCACGCCGCCTTTAGCCAATTGCCTCCTGCTTGGCTCTCCAACCCCCGTGTTGAGGGACGTGAAGTAATAAACGGAAGAATTAATTGGCGAGGAGACTTAATTAAACAATTATCTAAATTGCTTCTCTCGCAATCGCTTCCTTCCCTTCAAAATTAATTATTCCGGCACTAATCTGAGATTCCCATCGCTGGAGTTTGAGGAACCAGGATTTGATTTTTTTTTTTTTTTGCAGGGGCGGGGGGGACTTTGGAGGCAGGCGGAGATTGTGAAGAGTCGTCACCAAGCAACTTCTGGAGAACTCTTGGCAAAATTATCACGCCCACGTTTCTTCACAAAGGATGGCGGAGGAGCAACACATTCTTCAACAACAAGCCGGCAACAAGCTAACACAATCACACCGTCTCTGCATTGATGCAAATACAAGAATAAATAAATAGATTCATAGATAAATGAATTAATTGATAAGGTTCAGAAACTAACGCGGAGGAAGCCACTTCTGGGTTCCTCACACTGCTCCACATCTGAGGGATGTTATGAGGGATAATCTTTATGACGAGGCTCCTCCTCAGCAGCATGAGGAGGTCTGAGGTCTTAGACGAGTGGAGCTCCTGATGGAAGATGAAACCAAGTGGCTGTTGAGAAGAAGCAGGTCAGGAAGGAAGAGTGGCGCCGTACTTTGATGGAGATGGAGGAGGAGGAAGGAATGAAGTGGGCCGATGGAACAAACTGTCCAACTTGCAGGAAAACTAAGACAAAGATGCTTCTGCTCCGACACTCAGGAGTCTCCGACTTCCCCTCAGAGGCTTTCCCCTCCTTTTCTTCCGTGACCTCACCACTAAACTTTCCTCCAGACGTCTGACCTTTAGCCCCGCTTGCCACCTCCTCCATCTCGGCAGCGGCGGCGGCTCGCCCTACTTCTGGATGACCTTCGACCCCGACCGGCTGCCGCTGCTCCGCTCCGACTTTCAGGTCAATCGGTTCTATTTCTGGTCAAAGCTGAACGTAAACGTGAAATCTTCTTCTTCTTCTTGTTTCAGCCCCAAACAGCCTCTGAAATAAGGCTGAAAAAGGCGACGAGGAGTTGGGAGTTTGGGGGTTGAGGTCACTTTGGGATCAACCTTGGAGTTGGAGAGTCCTGAAAGTCCGACTCAGTGGGAGACGACCCGGCGCACCTCTAATTGACTGGGGCCTGGGGTGGGGGGGTGGGGTGGGGTGGGGGATGTGTGTGTGTGTGTGACGCGTGGGTGATGGATTAGAAGATGCACCCTGGTGTAGGAGTGTGTGTGTCGGTCGATCTGTATACATCGTACACACACACACACACACACACAGCGTCCTTGTGGCAAACCTCTGCGAGCAATTACAGAGTGCAGCCTGCCAATAAGATATCAGAGGTGCTCTGCCAAGGCTAATTTGCTTTAGCTGTCAAATTCACTATTGTGTTTGTGTTGTAAAGCCTTCGGAGGAAGAGACAGAAAGAAAAAGAAGGAAGAAGAGGGGAAAAAAGGCAGATAGGCTCTCACCGTGAGTGACGACGAGACGGAGAATAATAAATAAATAAAAACACCTCACGTTGGAGTCAACGGCCTCGTTAGCCGATGCTCTTCACGGTGAGAGGATTCCGACGTGTTTGTGTTTGTAGAGAGACGGCGGCCAGCTGAGGCCCCGGCTATTGAACAAACGTCAGTGGCTGAGCCGCCGCCGCCGCGGCTAACAACCCCAGGGAAAGTCGGGGAAACAGGTTGAAGCTCCAGACGAGCTCTGCGTGAGTTCTTTTCAAGAAGAAGAAGCAGAAGAAGAAGAAAAAGGAGGTGGAGGAGGAGAAGGAAGAGGAGGAGGAGGAGGAAGAGAAGGAAAAGGGGAAAAGGGGAAGGAGGAGAAGAAGAAGAAGAAGAAGAAGAAGAAGAAGAAGAAGAAGGAGGTGGAGGAGGAGAAGGAAGAAGAAGAAGAAAGGAAGAAAGGAAGTTGAACTCAACATGGAAAGGACAAAAATAGACCCCCCATCCCCGCCTGTTTCCCATGAGGCAGTGGGGCTGTGGCCTCACCGCCCCTCCTTCTTCTCCCCCCCTTGGGTTCACTTTGAACAAGACATCAGTCGCTGCAGAAGCGTCCGCCGCCGCTGCCAGGACATAGGGGGCGGGGCCACTGCAGAACTCGGGAGCGTCCCAACTGTGTGTGTTTGTGATAATATAACACATGAGAGTGAAGCAGTGAGGAGGAGGAGGAGGAGGAGGAGGAGGAGGAGGAGCGACTCACAGCGTGAGGTGGTTGAAGCCCACCGTCCTCAGCGTGAAGGCCCTGGCCAGGAGGCGCACGTGTGTGAAGAGCACGCCGATGGACTCCTCGAAGGTGGTGAGCTTCTGCAGCACCGGAGACGTCTCGATCAACTGCCGGTCCGACTGGGGCTCCTGCACCTGCGGCCACACACACACACACACACACACACACACACACACCAACATAACCATAAAAACACATCAAGAAAACACACAAAGAAAACACACACCCACCCCAAGCGAGGTCCAGTCCACCATCTTTAAAGACTTTTGCAAGACACCGACACCATGTGACTTAAACCTTGGACACTCTTTGTTTTTAATCTTCTAAAAAAACACCGCCACCTACTGTTGATGAGGTCAAAGGTCGGGCGGGCAGAAAACACAAAGCCCAGTCTGGCGAAACCTCTTTGGCCCGAGGGGAGGAAAAAATACGTTGCGGGGCAACAAGATATGCGTGCGAGGATGTTTGTGAAATAAATAGATGTTCTTTCAAGGAGGAGCTAATAAAGGAAGCCGGTGGCTAATTGGTCTCGGCTGCCGCTGCACCAATGCAACGCTGCGCTCCACATTCCTTCACCAAGGAAAAACACAGCCGTAGTTTGGTGCCGACGCTCAGCAGTCGCAACTACAGGCCGAGACCCAGGCTGGGTGGAGGAAGGGAGGCAGGGAGGCAGGGAGGCAGGGAGGCTGGGAGGCAGGGAGGGGCCTCCTCCATCCTCGCTGTCATCTTGGTTCAGGAACTGACAAGTAAAGTCGAGTCAAGTTGTTTGTCTGCTTCTCACAGAGGCCGGCACGTCAAGGCGCCGCGTCCACATCTGTTTGTTTTTTCAATTCTGCATTTTCTCTCTTTTCTTCTCGTATTTTTTTGTTTTTAATTGGAGCGCCGGCAGTAATGTCATGATTCCATCTAGCGACGAGTCCTGACAAACATTCCATTCCACTCTGTTAATTAACAAGAGGCGTTTAAATGTCACGCATCGCAATTTAGCAGCATCTGATGGCTTCAGCACTCACTCAGCCGTCCTGGGGGGGCGGGGAGAGCGGCTTCAAACGCCAGTTTGGGGGAGGGCGCAGAGTGTGTGTGTGTGTGTGGGAGGGTGGGGGTGGAACAGCAGTTATGAAAAAAAAAATTAAAAAGGAAAACACTTTTGAAACGGCTTCAAAGTGTGGTTTGCAGCCCGGTCCGGGCGGAGAGCAGGATCAGAGCCGAGGTCTTCTGAGGGTCCCACACACACACACACACACACACACACACACACACACACACACACACACACACACACACACACACACACACACACACAGTGCTAATAAAAGACAAACCAGAGGGACAAACTTTGTGCTCGGCTGATTATTCCGGCTGGGAACTCTGAGGACACACAGACGCTCCGACGCTCCTGGGGGAGGCAACAAGGACGAGCTTCTCTTTCTTTGCTTTTTTTTTCTTTTTTTTTGTGGGGGGCGGAGGGGTCCTGAGGGGAGGGAGGACCAATCAGATGTTGCTTTTTTTAGGCTTCTCTTGCTTGCACCTGCAAAATCTGTCCAGCTCTCGGTCTGCAGGGTCCTGCTGACGTCTGACACCAGGACCCAGTGGAGCTGGAGGAGCCGCCGCCTCAGCTCCGCCCCCTGGCACCCTGCTGCCCCACCCCCTCGGCCCCCCGGCCTTGAAAACCCTGGCCGAAGCACCCAGACTTTCGTTTGGCATTGTGTGCGTGTGTGTGTGTGTGTGTGTGTGTGTGCGTGAGTTTCCAGCAAATAAAACATACATATGCAAAAACATACACTGCAAAGATACAGCAAACACTCGCTGAGTGGGGATGAAGAGAATAAACAGTTTCAAGATGAGTCTCACACACACACACAAACACACACACACACACACACACACACACACACATACATACAGAAAGCAAGAATCCTCCTTCTGCACATCAGAGGGAAGGATGGCTGACGGTCCCTGGGCCACACACACACACACACACACACACACACACACAACCCGCCAACACCCCCACCCCCCTCATGTGACTCAGGGACTGTAATCCTGTTATGGCATCTTTGATCTTTCCTTCCAAATCCTAATTTCAAACAAACACTGTTGACATGTTCAATGTTTCTGGGCAGATCTTGTAAAAGCAGCAAAAATTAATAAATATATCAGAAAGAAAAAAATAAGAGGGAGTGGAGGGGGAGACAGGGAGGAGGGAGTGTGAAGGCATGGGGGAGGAGGAGGAGGAGGAGGAGGCGGCGGGGGAGGAGTCAGGTTAAAAAAAAAAAGGATTAGGGTTCTCAAGCAAAGAGGGAGAACAGCGAAGACACGGGGAGAGAACAAGAGAGAGGCGTGGAGGCTGGCAGGGGCCGAGTGGCAGCTGAAAACAAGTGCAGTCAGCCTGGGGCGAAATATCAGCAGCAGGCCCACCTCTGTCAGCACACACACACACACACACACACACACACACACACACACACACACAGAAAAAACATACATTCAGGCCGGGAGACTTCAAAGCCGTGTGTGTGTGTGTGTGGGGGGTGGGAGGGTGGTCTCTGCGGCGAGGTGAGTTTTAATGAGAGGCACCTCGCCAAAATAAACATCAATAGGAAAACACATCTCTCAACCCACCTGCAGGGGGTGCGGAGGGTAGTTGAGCCAGACCTCCCGGAGGTTCTGCAGAGGAGAGAAGAAGATGACAACAGTGAGAAGGAGGAGGAGGAGGAGGAAGAAGGGGGAAAAAAACAACGGTGCATGAAAAATAAGACACAAACACCGGGTTAACTGCACATTAAAACAGAGGGAGATGATAATAATAATGATGGGATTCCTAGCAGCGTGCGCCACAACTTAAAGGTCCTGGATTGTGCAGATTCGGTCGAGGAGAGGAGATCACGTGTCCGTCAGAGGAACACAGTCCTGAACTCACTGGCAGCTCATGTCAGAAGCTGTCCCTCCTACACCACCCTCAAAAAGACCCATGTTACTCAGCAGTGCTTCATAACAAAGCAGACCTGCTCTCATGAGTAATCTTCCGATCTTTTCTATGAGAATTGGAACTAATTCTGTTTGTAAGATCTTTGCATGTGTTGTCTATTTGTCAAAGTGTATTGTGTATCTACAAGGTATTGTTTCTATGTGTTGAAATTTGCATTTACATCATATTTACACTGATGCTTTTGGTGACATGTCAATTAATGTGCAGCGTCCTAAATAAATAAATAAATAAATAAATAAAGAACAAGGGCTGATTTTACGCAGACCTGAGTGTTTGGAGTGGATGGAGCTGAAGGAGTAAAAGTCAGGACTCTTTCTCCTCACTGAGTGTCTGTTGACGGGACACAGACACCAGCTTGACTGATTGTTGGTTATCAAACAGCGCTAGCTGAGAGTGAGGGATCTTGAAGTGGTAAGAAAAGCCCAAGGTGTGATTTGGCTTTAATAGTTTCTGATCAAACGCTGATGTGGCGCTGCTTAAATGACCGAGACATTTAGATTCATCAGCAACTCCGACTGGCTGTTATCATTAGAAAACACTGATTCTTCACAATTACATCAGCTGGTCCTAGAGTCCAGGTTTGTTCATTGTCAGTGCATCAAGGCAACAGTATCTGCTGCAACGTCTCTGTGATTTTCTTTCTATTTTACCAAAACAGGCTTTTTGAGAGAAGCAAGACGAGAGCGGAGTGAAGAGGCAATTTACGCTCGCAGCAGTGAATACGGAAACAGCTTTACGGCGCCAGACAGAAGTTGTTCAACCTCAGACATTCAGCCGGAGGAGCGAGGAGGAGCGAGGAAGAGGAGGAGGAGGAGAGGGAGAAGAAGGAGAAAAACACAGGCGTTGGTCTGGGTTTCTATTTTATTGTGCTCAGTTTCATCAGCCTTGCCACACCGACTGTCTGCGCTGTAATGATGCTGCCGCTGAGCAGCCGCCGCCGCCGCCCCAACACGACTCCATCCCGTCCACACAGGACGCATCCTCCCCTGGAAACTGGACCAATCAGGAAGGAGCGTGGGGGGTGGGGTGGGCGGAAACAGGAAGCTGCTGCTGAAGTCCAGCAGAAGGTGACGGGCGCTGCCACTGTTGCTGTAGTTACCCAGAGAGCCGTCAAAAATTAAACAATACTCTCTGAGCTGAGCCGTGATTGGTGAGGACGTTACACTCACCAGTCACTGGTCACAGGTGTGTGTGTGTGTGTGTGTGTGTGTGTAACAAGACTGTAGTCAACCTGGGCGACGGCTCCCTGGGCCCCAGTTAGCGCCGCTCATCTCGCTTAACTGTGTTTATTAAAGCCGCGCTCAACGATTATTCAGCACCCCCACCCCTCCCCTCAGCAAACAAACATCCAGGCATCATCGTGCATCATATCTCGCATTTGGAAAACTGTCGGGGGCCGCAACTCGCAGGGAACGGAACACGCTGGGAAACAGGGCCAGGTGTGTGTTTGTTTGTTTGCTTGTTTGTGTGTTTGGTTGGTTGGCGGCTCTGTTCGGCTTTGCAGCCTCGTCCTGAGGGAAATATCCCCCTCTCATGCAGCTCCAATATTTCAACCAGCGAGATGCTAACACCACTAACCGCTGCGAGCAGAGGCTGGGCAGGTAGTGGTGGAAGAAAGGAAGGAGGGAAGGAAGGAAGGATGCAGGTGGACGAGGAGGAAGAAAACAAAGAAATGCTGCTACAGGTGGAGATGAAAATAGGGCAAAGCCGAGCAGGAGGATAGCAGACAGACAGACACACAGACAGACAGACAGGCAGGCAGGCAGGCAGGCAGGCAGGCAGGCAGGCAGGCAGGCAGGATAAAGGGAGGCTGGAGTGGTTGCCAAGGACACGGCCAGTCAGAGGCAGCAGCTCCGAGGCCTGGGCTCTAATGTTGCGTGAGTCATCGCCCTGATCGTGATGTGACCACAGCAGCCTGGAAAAAGTGGAGTATCACTCAGGTGTTTAAAAAGGTTCAGGGGGGATAAACTTTTAAAAACGCGCCTTTAGCCTAGGGCTCAGTGTGTGCGTGTGTGTGTGTGTGTGTGTGTCTGGTCAGCGGTGCAGAATGGGCGCCTCATCTCCTCAGCCCAGCCCAGATGGCCACCCATCGCCTTGAGCAGCACATGAAAAATTCATAGCGGCCGGTCGATACGTTTTGAGCAAACGCTTCCTGCGGCCCGCTCCGCTCCACTCCGGTCCAGTCCGGTCCGGTCCGGTCTGGTGGACGAGGCTCCAGCGGTGCTCAGTACAACACAGGTATCAAGTCAACACGCTCCATACAAGCGTGTGTGTGTGTGTGTGTGTGTGTGTGTGTGTGTGTGTGTGTCTTTTCCTCCTCCAGCCTTCTCCAGATGGCAGATTGCGCCGCTTAAAGGCAAGTCGATAGCGCTGAGCTAACGGACGGCTACCAGGAAAATGTATTCCTTAAAAAAAATATAACAAAACCAAACCAGATTGTGAGTGGAGTGCACGGTGGTGGAGCTTCTCCTCTGTGATGTGGCCTGCTGATTAAAACCCTTCCACAGGGCGCCGCCGCCGCCCACGTGCTGCTGCTGCTGCTGCTGCCGCTGCAGCTGCAGAGCCCAGCGGCTAATGTTTCAATTACAGCCGTCGCAAAGACAAGGCAGACAATGATTAAGCCGGCATCGAGTGGGGATTTAAGAATAACACGATCCCCCTGCCTCACCCCATCTCCTCACCCCCTCCCCTCCTCCACTGGCGTGAGGGAGGTATAATTACTGGGGGCAACAAATCACCGTGTGCACGGAGGCTGAATCACAGAGGTTTGTAGTGACGGCAGCACTGGGGAAGAGGGGGCGGGGGGGGCAGACAGAGAAAAGAAAAGGAACAAATACGCAAACATGTTCATTTAAATGTCAATGGTCCCCTTTTTCTGACAACAAGGAGGTGAAATTGGAATTTGGTGGAATGAAAGAGCGACCCGGTGGCGAGCGACAGCCTGTGCGTCGCCACACGAGGTCAGAAAAGGAAAATACAATTTTGAAATTAAAAAAGGCACCTGAAAGGCAGAAAAGAGCCGTTGGGCGCCGAGGACGGCAGGCGCATTTGTGCGACAGCAACACTGCTGTGATACACAACAATACAAACGCACACCCAGCTGCTGAGGTTCAGCGAGGATGGAGGGCGGGGGGCATTAAATGTGGGTAAAAGCACCTTCAAGTTGATGCTTTGTGATGTGGAACAAACATTTGGGCAACTAGAGGTTCAGCTGAAACATCACTTTCCCCCTGGTGGGTAGCGGCGCCTGTTAGCCATTTGTGCTCCTTTGAGCTACAACATATCAGGGCATGATGTGCTGACATTTCAGTTTCCTTCCTCAGGGTTTTCAGCCTGGTGTCTGACACCAGCTGCACAGTAGCGTGGTCCATCAGTGAACCTGCAGCTACACAGTAGCGTGGTCCATCAGTGAACCTGGAGGACGTCGTACAGCTACACAGTAGCATGGTCCATCAGTGAACCTGGAGGACGTCGTACAGCTACACAGTAGCGTGGTCCATCAGTGAACCTGGAGGACGTCCAGCAGTTCGTGGCTGCAGGGTCGACCACTAACCAAACAGCTAATTAGCCAGCAAAGTAGGAGGAAATGCTCAGATCCAATTCATTGTGGAGGTGGAACGAGTCGTCAACTCAAGTCCATCGCTGGACTGTTGGTTTTTGTTTCAGTCTTCTAATAAACAGGCCTTGGAGGTCCATTAATCTTAAAGAACCTTCTTGCAAACGTCCTGATTCTTGATCGCTTACTCACAAATGCATTTCCACTTTGGTTCTTTTCACCTCCAGTTTGCAACCACCTGAGCCTCAAGCCAAGCAGACCCAGAGACGGTGGTCAGCCAGGTGGCCTCAGTGTGGAGGCAGCCACGGCAGCCTAGCGCCCCCTGCTGGACAGACTGTGAGCAGAGGCACTGGGAGGGTGAGGAGGAGGAGGAGGAGGAGGAGGAAGAAGACCAGGAGGAGGAGGACTTGGGCTGCTGACCCGCTGATGATGCTACATTCCATCTAATGAAGCACTGCAATGATAATCAAGTTAACTGCAGCAGTTTGCCGTCTCTTCTCAAAGTGTCGCTGCCGTCGGGTGCTTTTTATTTGGTTTATTTTAGCTTCACTTCCTGCCACCTGTTGTGTGCTGAGAGAGAGAGGTCACCGCCCTCTGCTGTTGCACTGGAGCCACAGCGACGACCACAACAACCGTCCTCTTCCTGCTTCCTGTTTCTCTGCTGCTTTAATAACCTCCAGCACGCTAATGTCATTAGCATCGTTAGCGCCTGTTGTTTTTCCTGCACAACGGGGCTCCGTCCCTTCCTGCACAGCCCCCCTAGCCGTCGTCCAGGGAAACCAGGAAAAAGGTGATTGGCTCTGGGTTTAGGAGGCATTGGGGGGGTGTAAATGAGTGTGTGAATGCCACACCAATTAGGGAATAACGGAGAGAATGAAAGCCGAGGAGGAGGAGGAGGAAGAACAAACGGCCAGGGGAGCCGCTGTTTGTGCTTCTGTTTGGCTCCCCAGGTGGAGACGATGCGCCTGCTTTGTCTCAGCCAGTTAATTGTGAGCTCCGCCTCCAGGGTGGGGAGGGGGAGGAGGGAGGAGTGTCGATGGGTGAGGAGCGCTGACTGCTTCCGAGAAATCAAAAAAAACAAAAAGAGGAGCAGGGCAGTGAAACGTGTGCGAGGGCGACCAGAGAGACGCTGCTCGGTGCGCCGCATCTCATTGGCTGGCTAACGTGCTGTGTGAAGAGTTAAACCAGGAGCTCCGGAGGAGCCCTGAGATCCCTGCCACACAGTCCATCCCCACCCCCACCACCACCACCACCACCACCACCCGGCTGGTGTTTGGCTTTCCGCTCGCTGTCCGACCGGCCGTCCATCTGTCTCCCTTCGCCATCAGGAGGAGTCAGCAGGGGGGTGAGGAGGAGGGGGGAACGGTGGGAGGGGGGGGCAGTTTGAGGAACAGAGGGAGACGAAAAGTTTCCAAACTCACGCTGGGAGGAAACTTTTCTCTCTGGACAGCCACATGGCGCGTGGTGAGCAGAGAAGACCTTGAGGTCTGAGGTGCCACGTCCACGATGAGCTGGTTCTGTGTGTCAGAGCACCAACACTAATCACTCACTGATTGGACATTCATCCAATGGGCTTTGCAGGGAGAAGAGGTGGCACACAAACATCAACCGGAGCTGTCAGAGTTCAGCTTCCTCCAGGTTTCTTCAGTGATTTTCAGGTTCCTTCAGCTTCTTTTCTTTCCGTTTTTTCTTGAAGGCAACGGCTTCCTGCGACTCTGATCCAACGAGCCTGACGGACGGTGCTGCGCGACTGAGTGAGTGAGTGAGTGAGTCGCCTTGCGGAACCTCAGACAAACAGGCCCCGGCAGCCAATCAGAAGCCAGACTTGTCACACTGCACACACGCTGCAACTCCTTTAACTGATTCATCAGGTTCTGCGGCCAGATAAATGCAAACACTGACTCATTCATCTATTATTCATGCCTGCTGATCTCACACACACACACACACACACACACACACACACACACACACACACACACACACACACTCACATCAAACAACAGCAGGTGTCCTTCTGAAGACTGGCAGACTCCAACACCTCCGGCTCCTGCAGCACAATGCAGAGGCCAAGTTCTGCCTACATCCAGATTTTCTTTTGTTCCGCCCTCCTCCGAGTCTCATTGTTCTTATCTTTTGAGCATTTCAGCAACGCAAGGCGCGCACAGAGAGAGAGAGAGAGAGAGAGAGAGAGAGAGAGAGAGAGAGAGAGAGAGAGAGAGAGAGAGAGAGAGAGCGAGTCAGAAGTACGGCGGAGGAATCTCAGGTTGTGGGACTGGCTGGCGAAGCCTCGGCGGCGGCTAGCGTGTGCTTCTCTGCCAGCACATGCCGCGTGTGTGTGGGCTTATAACGGGATGCGAGGAACCAGATTGGTGGGAATGCAACTGATTTTCTCTCCCACGGCTCCAAGAAAAAAGAGCAGAAGAAGAAGACAGAAAAAAAACGGAGCGCAGCTGACGTGAACGAGCGGCAGCGTCGGTGAGAAAGACGTAGCCAGGGGCGAGAAGGGAGAGAGAGAGGAGGGAGGGAGGAGGGAGGAGGAGGTGTCGGTCGGTACCTCGCCGTTGAAGAGTAGCCGACCGAAGAGCTGCCGCGCCTCCTCCAGGCCGCCTTCCAAGTACACCGCGCCTGAAGAGAGCGGAGGAAACAGGAAGTCAGAGACAAATGGTGACCATCAAAACAGGAAGTGCCGACCCGTCCGCACAGGCTCAGGAAGGTTGGATGGCACCGTCGGCTCCAGGGTGAGTGGCTTCGGTGCTTTTGAAGTCACTTTCAACACAAACTTTCCAATCCATGTTGAAAAGCAGCAGCCGCAGCGGACTGACAGACACCAACGAAGAAGAAAAGAACAGGGCAGAGGAAGCAGCAACACACACACACACAGGGCGCTGGGCAGAGGAGGGGACGTCGGTCCCGACCTTTGACCTTTAGCCTGCCTCGTGTCTCATGGCAGCGTTGCCACGCCCGTTTCTTCTGCTTCTGTTTTACCCACAATGCACTTGTGTTCTGCTGGCCACTCCTCACACCTGGACAACAGCAGCAGAGTGAGCTGCAGCTGTGTGTGTGTGTGTGTGTGTGTGTGTGTGTGTGTGTGTCGCTGTTGGGGTGGGCGGGGCCTAAATTCTTGTCATTCTGAGGCCGTTTGCGACTCGTCTGCTAATGGAAAACTTCAAATTAATTGAGTCCGGCAATGAGTTATAATTGCTTTATTAAAAGTAGGAGTGCGGCTTTTTATTGCTTTTCAGCGGTGGAATGACCTCGGGGCGTCTCTCCTGCACACGGACCCCCTCCACCCCCCCACCCCCCCAACCCTCAGCCTGGGGGGAGGGGGAGGCAGGCGGAGGAGCTGCGTCACTGCCATCACCGCCACAGTGATGGAAGCGGCCAAGGTCACATAAATAGCAGAGTTAGTTTCTTACAGTGCAGCGGCAGCAGAGCCTCATCCTTGGTGATTAAAGCTGTTCTCCACCGCCACTAACAAAAGGATAATGTCCTTTCTGTCCGCTGCCCACTCACTCTCTCACTCGCTCGCTCGCCCAGGAACAACTTCTCCCTGCACAGTTGTCCAAACACAATAGTCAACCTTGGACAGTGGGGGGGCAAGAGACGAAAAAGAGGAGACGCTCGGTTTTCTTTATCTCTCTTTCGATATAGATCCTGAAAAAAATATGTCTTTCCACACACACACACACACACACACACACACACACACACACAGCTGCATAAAAACAGATTCCATCCTAACTAAACGCTGCATCTCAAGGTCACCGCAGGGCGTGCAGAGGTCAACCTTCCCTCCGTGTGTTTGGCTGCTTTTTTCTTTCTGTTGTTTTTTTCCCCGCTGGTGGGAAGAGGGAAACATCTCGGCTGCAACTCGCAGCCCATCACACTTACGGGCGGCTCATTCAATTTGGGAAGCAATAACCACCTGGCAAATTGGGTATACAATCGAGCGGCGGAGGTTTTTCTTTTTTTTCTTTTTTATTACGTGCATAAACGAGGCGGCGGCAGCGGGGAAATGGGACGCGGCCGCTCGGCCCGCTTTCATGGGCGACATCAAAACCATATGAGGGATTCATCATCTGGGGGGGGGGGACTGCTTTCAGATGGCTAACAGGCCATTTACACACACACACACACACACACACACACACACACACACACACAGGCTCCATATCTACACGAGCGGAAGCATTAAAAAGACAGAGAAACAAAGCTCCTCCTGGCTGCCACTCCATCTGCCTTGCGTGGCCCTCACTTCCTCTCAGGGCAGGAAATCACCGCCAGCCGCCGCCAAACGCCTCGCTGAAATTTGATTAAGCCTGCTGACAACTTTTGTTTCACCCTCCGTCAGCTCGGCGGCGGCGGCGGAGGCCTCTCACTCTTTGGCAGAGTCTGCCGCTGCCAATAAAAATGAAAATAAAAATAGAAAAACACTTGGAGTGATGAGAGCGACGGGGGAAACCTGCGACGTTTTAGCTTCAAAATACGAAAAGCAGCAGCGGCAGCTTTCAGTTGGGTGCGGGGCCTCAGTTGCCACACACACACATACACATACACATACACACACACACACACACACACACACAAACACAGCCACCCAACACTTTGCAGATGTGTTTCTCCAGTCGAGGCCGCGTGCAATCTGGGAGCTGAGCGTCTCTCTGCGGCTGACCGCGGGGTTCCTGAGAGGGTGGGGGGGTTGGGATTGGGGGTTGGGGGCAGAAAGAGGGGGGGCTGGCGCTGCTGTAGAGGACGTTCTCATCAGCGGCCGCTTCCTGCGGTTTAACTTGGAAGACGGAGCTACGTTGCAGATGTTCCGCCCGCTTGGCTCGCCCTCCCCTGGAGACCAGCTGTGGGGGGATGAGACCCCCACCGCCGCTCCATCGCCTTTCAACTATCACTCAACACGCCGTTGGAGGGAGGGTGTGGGCGTGGCCAGCGGGCAGGGAGTTTGATGTTTTGATGACATAGCAGGCTTGAAAAAGTTCCCCAAAATAGGAGTCGCTGAAACTCTAGAAGTTTCTGCTGCCTGGTGTTGGATTTTCAAAAGTTCTTCCAAGAAGATGAAGATGAAGATGAAGATGGGGGAGAGTCGAGAGTCGGGAGGGGAAGGAGGAGGAGGTAACGAAAGGAAAGGGAGAAAAAAAAAAAACCCAGGAGGGCCTCGAGAGGTTTTTATAAAGGTTTTTCAAGAAAAAAACTCTCAAAGCAACACCTTTGGTGTCAATCAAAGGGCGGCTGGATGAAGAGAGAGCGATGATACATGCAGTTAATTCTAGCGAGAGCTCCTGACAGGCGGCGAGCCGTACAGAAAGTCTGCCCCACAGCCATGCGATCCATCGCCAGCCTCGCCATCCACATCATTAAACGCAGATATGTGCCGCGAACGGCGTGCACGGACCCCCCACCCACGACACACGCCAACTGGCCGTCTGCCCGTCACATTACATAAAGGGAACATACATACAGGAGGCCTCAGGTGTGGAGGAGGAGAATCACCTCGGCTGCAGAGGAAAACAAAACTGGATCATCTCTGCTGCTAGCCACTGCTGCAGCTAGCCACTGCTGCTAGCAGTGGCTAGCTGCAGCAGTCTCCTCCTCTGTCAGGTTTGAAGTTCCTACACATCAAGGAGCAGGCGTAATTAACTTGAATTCACAAACAGAGACTCTCCGATCTCTGGAGCCGACTCGACCACGGCACCTGGTCCTGATGTGATGACTGACAACACAGACTGTGAAAGCAGGTCAGACTCCAACAAAAGTTTGGCCGGGTTTGATTTTTTTCGAAACAGCACCCGGGCCCAGAGAGCATCAGTCACGGACGGAGGCGACCCGGCCCGCTAATGAATCTCCACATCTGTCAGCCGTCTGATTCCGACGGCCGCGTGTTATGTTTGGGAATGGAATTCCAATGTCTGTGGGCTTTCAGCGGCCAATAAAAAGCCGGCGTCGGGGGCACACCAAACACCAGAGGCTGACAGTCACATTAATAACCCAGGATGAATTATTCAAAAACGCTTGGGCTCTAATCCATCAAATATTATATTAAGCCGCTCCCTCTCCCGGCTCAATGGGGGCCGAGCGAGGCGGCGGCGGACGGACGACGCAACACATTAAAAAAGAAAAGCAGAAAAGGAAAAAATAATAAAATAAATAAAAAAATAAACAAAGCCAGAGTTTTCTCTTTCCTTTTTTCTTTGTATTTGTATCCGGGTGCCTGTGACAAAGGCATCAAACGTCTGACTTTGAAAAGAAATAAAGTCCCAAAAAAAAGGTGCAGGATAGAGAGGGAGAGAGAAAGAGGGCACGGTTGGGGGGGGGCACTTTTTTGCTGTCATCGCGGCGGCAATTAACAAAAGCAGCGGCGGCGCTCAGCGGCACTCGGCGGCGGCGCTCCGGTGAATACAGCGGCGGCTGCATTGTGGCGCCAATCTGATATTCAGCAAGTGAGAGATAATCCTTTCTCTGCCTTCTTTTAATAGGAAGAGCTTAGAGAGGAGGAGGTGGAGGAGGAGGAGGAGCGCCACTCAGGTTCACCACCATCTGTGCAACACACACACACACACACACACACGCACACACGCCATATAATCCACAGATCAACTGCACGAGGAAATGAGGGCCATAGAAACGCAGAGTGACGGCCTTTTTTTTTCCTTTTCTCTTCTTCCTCCTGATTCCTTTTCTCTCTTTTTCTCCAGCCGTTCAGCGGGAGGGAACGCAGCTTATCATGAAGGGACAACCTGAGGATAGTGTGTGTGTGTGTGTGTGTGTGTGTGTGCAGCGGCGGCGAGTGTGGGAGGTGTGCAGCAGGCCAACAGAGCCCAGATGAGAATGGCCTGCACCGGCAGCCACTTAATGACAGGGAGGATCAAAAAAAAGCAAGATTTCCATTCAACACTTTGAATTATTCAGGGTTGCAGGGCACCATTAGCATTGCAGATGCTTTTTTTCCCCCTTCCCCATTCCTCCACTGCTGCCTCTCTCTCGCTCTCTCTCACTCTCTCTCCGCTGCCTCGGGCTGAGCGGCAGATAGACGCTGCGTGGTCCACCTGCGAGGCGGCCCATGCAAAGCAGCAGATTATCTGGCAACCCCCCGACACGGCGGTGGGCCGAGCCCCGCAGAAAGAGACAAACAAACAAAAACACAGGTCAGCAAACAGGCGGCGCCGCCAGCAGCCGAGAGGAGGGGGGGAGCAGGGGGACGCTAGGTGTATTATGACGGGCACGTCGCGTTCCATCGAGGAAACAGGGGTCGCTGTTTAGAGATTCAGCGGGCGTGCCAGGTTAGGAGAGGAGGGGGAAAAAAACACAGCGACAAGAAAAAGAGAAAAACTAAACGAAAAAAAATGCTTTTACAAAAAAATAAATAAAAATGACGGCAGCTTCAGACTGTTGATGCCCAAGTTTGTTTGTTTGGTTGGTGGATGCAGCTTTGACACGTCTGTCAAGGCACCAGGGATGAAGTGACGGTGCGCACATGTAGGAAGGGAGGGAGGAGGGAAGGAAGGAAGGGAAAAAAAGAGGGAGGAGAGAGAGAAAAAGGAGGGCGGGAGGGCAACCAGAGTGACAGGATGACTCATCATCCGTGTCAGAGCGTCTTTCACCTGATCACAGCCAAACTCTGGATCACAGAGGAGGGGAGGTGGGGAATGGGGGGTGAGTGACGGCAGAGTGGGGCTGCACAGCGACAAGGTCTGAAAGCAGGCGTTAGAGCTGAAGAAGAAGAAGGAGAAGAAGAAGAAGAGAAGAAGAAGAAGGAGAAGGAGAAGAAGAAGGGAAAGTTGACAAAGGCGGGAAAAAAAGACGTGGCATCACACGGCGTCAGGCTCGTGTGTGATTCGCTTGTCAGCCGGCGTGTCGCCAGCGGGCGGGAAGCCAAAAAAAAAAAAAAGCCGCACAAGAGGCAGCGCTGCGTCTGACAGCGGTTAGCTCGCAACTTCCCGCCGCCGCCTGCTTATTCGTCACTTTTAAACTGGGAAGGGGAAGTTTGAACAGGAGGGGGAGGGGCTGGCAGCTGGGTGTTACCCCCCCTCAGAAATCGGTGACAGTGGAGGTGGCGCCGCCAGGGCCGGCTGGTGGGTTGAGAGGGGGTGGGGGGGCCCACTCAGCACTTTCTCTCCCCCGCTGCGCTCGCCCCGGGGCCGCCGCCCACTGGGGGCTTATCTTTCACGGCGGGCAGCGGATTGGCCGAGCCGCTTCAGTGGAGATGGACGATAAGATGAGAGAGGCTGCCAACACTCTGCTCAGCGCTACGCTGCCCCTAGTGGCCGGAACAGAGAGAGGAGCCTGCCGTCCAGCGCTGAGGCTCAACATGTGCTGGTGTGTCGGGCGTGTCGGGCGTGTCGGGTGGCGTGTCAGCGGGTGTGTTGGGGTCTCACCGATGAGCGCCTCGAAGCAGTTGGCCATGGCGTGGCGCAGGTCCGATTCGCGGCACAGGTCGGGGCCGTGAGCGTAGAGCATGAAGCGATCCAACTGCAGCTTCTGCACACACACAAGACATCGAGGCACGGTCGCACAACACTCCATTGCTGACGTATCACACACCTTAACACTTTAACCAGTGACACGAGAGAGCGAGAGAGAGAGAGAGGGAGAGAGAGACAGAGACAGAGAGAGAGACAGAGAGAGAGAGAGAGAGAGAGACAGAAACAGAGACAGAGACAGAGACAGAGAGAGAGAGAGAGAGACAGAGAGAGAGAGAGAGAGAGAGAGAGAGAGAGAGAGAGAGAGAGAGAGGAAGACAGAAACAGAGACAGAGACAGAGAGACAGAGAGAGAGAGAGAGAGAGAGAGAGAAAGGTTGGGGGGGCAAGAAAGATGGAGGGAAATGAAGGAGACGGAGCGCCCCCTGCTGGAGAAGGCTGGCCTTTAAGGCACTGGACAAATGTGCTCATGTGCTGTCCAGCTGTGGCACTGAGGAACACACACACACACACACACACACACACACACACACACACACACACACACACACACACAGAGGAAAGGATGCGGCTGATAATCCAGGGATAAACTGCAAAAACAGAAGAGTGGTGACCTTCCACAGGAAGTGTTGTTTTAGTTGCTGTACCATTATCCCCCACCCCAACCCTCTGGCCCCTCCCCTTTTTATTGTTCTCTCCGCTCCGCATGACAATGAGGCGGACTTCACCGCGGTGACATTGAGCAGAAGTGAAAGTGAATCTATTAGGCGGGAAATCACTCTTAGCGAGCACATAAATATGTATTATTATGTTAACAGTGTCCTCTTTATCTGGGCTGCAACCCTTTTATCTCTTTATTATTAGTGCACCGCGTCCAACACGGCGCCGGCCGCACGCCTTCGCATCAGCGGGACGCGTGGGAAGGGAGGAGGAAGAGGGGAAATGAAGGAGGACAAAGATCAGGAGGCGGAGGGCAGGAAGGGAGGAAGGAAGGAGGAGGAGGAGGAGGAGTGGCCAAAGTAAAGTCAGAGAAGAGATGAAAGAAAAAGATACAGGAACAAAGTCAGGGCAGCAAAGGGCTACGGAGGAGCAAAGATGGAGGGAATGTGTCATCAGGAGGAGAGGAAGAAATAGATGAAGGTGGAAGTAGACAAAATGGTACAAAGAAAGAGAGAGGAAGGAAAAATGATAAAAACTGGCAGGTGATCAAAGGGAGGGGGAAGAAGAGAGAGAAAGGGAGGAGAGGAGGAGGCACCGTGTACAGGAAGAAGACAGAATAAAGAAAGGATGACGAGAGGGAAAAGGAGTACGAGGAGGGGAAGAAGGTGAAGATGGACAGGAAGAAACAGGAGGAGGAGGAGAGGAGGAGCACAGTTTCAAAGTTGCCCCGACCAGATTATTGTCCGCCACCACCTGCCAAACTCTGAGGGGTAGGGGGCGGGGGGAGAGAGGCCACTCCCACTTCCAAGCCTCTCCGACTGGAGTGGCTCTCGCTCAAGATCCCACTTTTCTATTTTTTTGAAACAAAAATTGTCTGTGTTGATGAGCAGACGGGGGGGGGCGGGGGGAGGGGTTATTTCCCGGCAGCCTGCTAAACAACTTGGCAACATCACACCACCCCGTTGGATCTTTTTTTTTTCTTTTTCTTTTTTTAGTTTCGAAAAAAACAAAAACAAAAAAAACAAAAAAACAACCTGATTGGCGCCAAAAGCGGCTCCACGGCGCCGGCTGCAGGTTTTCTGAGGCCTTTGCATTCAGCGGGGAGCCACATGAAAGATTCCACTTTTAATTGCTTTCTCCACATCGCGGCAAGATCGCTGTTGTGCTCTCATTGCGAGAGGGTTGGTTTTTTTTGGCAGCGCAGCAAGGTGGGTGGTGGGGGCAGGGTGAGGGGGGGCGATAACAGGAAGTGGAGAGTGTTTGAGGGAGACGGCGAGGACCCCACGGGGAGCCCGGGCTGCTCCTCCAAAAACAACCACCTCTTAACTCCAATTACAGACCTGAAGTGGGAGACAGACGGACTCCTTCTCCCAGAGGGGGAGGGGGAGGGGGAGGAAGGGTGAGGAGGGGCAGGAAAACAACAACGGGGCGGAGCTTTGGCGGCACTCTCACCTTGGCCAGCATGGCCAGGTGCTGGTTCTGCACGATGGCGGTCCGGTAGGTGGCCAGGCCGCCCTCCTCCAGGCTGGGGAACAGGTAGTACAGGTGCACACTGCGGGCCGAGGCAACACACACACACAGCAGTCAAACAGTGCAGCGCTGACGCCAGTTAAAGCCCCCTAGAGGCCAACGATGGTTAACAGGGTGCCTCATTTCGTATTCATATTTTTATTTTTATTTCCCAGAAAACACACAATCAATTTGACACACACACATACACACACACAGCCGCTCCAGCGGGTCCACAGCTGGGTTCCGGCCGAGCAGCTTCCATTTCCATTACGGCCCTGCGACTCCCTGAGCTCGCCGTGTCATTTGATCTCATTTGAATTAAAAACAGGCCATTTGATTCGGTCATTTCTAATCAATGCAAATGGTGGAAGCAGGTGGCTGACTGCTCTGTTGTTTGCTTTGGTTTGGTTTAGTGCGGCTGTTTTCATCTTGAGCGGTAACAAAGAAACTCTTGACAGCGCGCGAGTCCTTTTCCACAAAAGCAGATTTTTAATCTCAAGAGTCGTTGTCGTTGCTAGTTCAAGGAAACGTACTCCGACTCTTGACCCACTGACCAGGTCCAAGCAGGTCACTTATGAAGTGGACTTATTGGTTCTCAGCATCTACCAGAGCCCGTCTGGAATTAACGTCCACTTAACCTGGCAGAAAGTCTCCGACTTTAAGAGAGGGAGAAAGAAGAGGTACCAGGTAACAAACTCACCTGGACTTACACCACATGAAATATTTAACTCTGCCAGGAGGGCCGATCATCACAAATACGACTCGGGCACCTCGTGTCTGGGCTGCTTAAAAAGGGCAGAAATATTCTGGCTGGTTGGCTGGCTGATCAGAGAAAAGGAGGAGCGGAGGAGGAGAAAAGGAGGGAGAGAAGGAGGGGGAGAAGGAGGAGGAGGAGGAGGAGGAGGAGGAGGAGGAGAAGGCCACGCTGGAGGTGCAGCGGGCCGCACTGCTCGGCTCTGCTGTGGCCATTTAACTGGACAAGAGGCTGATAAATAATTCAGAGGGCCAAGTGTGTCTCGTCAGGCTAACAGCCAAGGAGGGAGGGCGGAGGGAGTGGGGGTGGTAGTGGGAGTTGGGGTGGGGGGGGGGGCAGGAGGCAACCGAGGCCGAGCAACTAGAAGACGAAGGAAAAGAAGAAGAAGAAGAAGAAGAGTGAGTGCAATGTCTCGGTGATAGACGCCCCCAAAAAAAGAGCTTCCATCCATGGCTCCGCTCAACCACAGCAGGGTGGGCGGGGCCTTTTCTCATGTTTATAATAGCAGCCTATAATCAGCCGAGCGGCGGCGACGGCGTCCGCGACTCACCTGGGAGTCAGTAAGTCGCTCGGTATTCCCAGACAGCCGGCGGCCGGCGGCTAATTGCCAGTTGTCATGGAGAACACTGCGTCATTCAAGGCGACGGGTGTTGATGGTGGTGGTGGAGGAGGACGAGGAGGAGGTGAAGGGGGAGGGGAAAGGAGGGAGTGGAGGGGGGGATTACCAATTACCAGGAAATCAATGTCTGGCGGAGGAGCGCGGCGAGGAGCGGCGAGAAGCGGCGAGGAGCGCGGCGCTGACAGACGTGGACAGGCGGTGGGCGGGATGAAGATACGGGCGAGAAACAGCAGAGAGGATAGGATGGGTGGGTGGAGGGTGAGGAGGAGGGGGGAGGAGGGGCACAGTCGGCTTCAATTAGTGGCGGCGGTGGCTATCAGCTCCTCTTACCTGGTGAGGAACTCCACCACAGCATCGCCCAAGAACTCCAGCCTCTCGTTGTGATTGATCCTGCGGGGAGGAGGGGGGAGTGAACTTTTGACCACACCAGCACGACTCCCAGCAGCAGGGTTTTCGGTCGCTGACGTCATCGGCCGTTAAAAATTTGTTAATTTCAGCCGCCGTCCCGTCGCAGCCAGAGTTAATTTTCCTGCCAGCAGGATTAATCAGCGTCTAGATAGATACAGGCCCTGAGGGAGGTGGGGGGAGGGGCCTACCTGGAGGGGGAGGGGTCATCCTGGCCCAGGCGGGACATGATGTTGATCAGCGTGTTGATACCTGGAGAAACCAACGATATGAGAGGGAGGGGGTGGGGGTGGGTGGGGAGGAGTGAGCAGGATGCTGATAAGCCGAGTCAACTGAGAGGGTGGGGGGCGTGGGGGTTGATGGAGGGGTGGGGGAGTGGGGACTCACCCTTCTTCCTCATGTACATGTGATGGACCTTGCGGTCGCCGTACTTGGGCTGGCGGATGCCACAGTTGGACAGCGAGTTGCGGGCGTGGTCCGGGTTCATGCCGAAGTTGAGGTGGTGACTCGGGTGGGTCATGGCGAGCTGGTGGGCGGAGCCAGAGAGAGGGCGGGGGAGAGAGAGACGGATGTGAGAGCGCTGTGGAAGAAAAACTAAAAAAAAAAAAAAAATGAGCCTCCTCAATGCTGCCCCTCCTGGCCACCATAGTGCCTCCTGCTCCCCCTGGTGGCCACTCGTGAGGCTGCTGTGGTGTTGATTTAAAGCGCCGCCGGCGCCGCTGCCGCCACCTTCAACTCGTACACAGCAGTAAAGCAGCCCTGCCTGCCAATAACGTCAATAAAAGTCCTTGAAAGTGTTGATTAACGTCTGGAGCAAATTCTCTCCTGCTCGACGTCGACTGAAGGAAACTGTGACTGTGGTCGGATTGGGAGGCAAAACAAAGCGCAGACAAGACGCCCAGCAGTCAATCTGTCACTTTTATTTAATCTTTTGTAGAACTAGAGAGAGGGGAGTAAAAAGATTAAATATTCAATTTTAATGATCTGTCAGAATTGGGAGGATTTATGAGAACACCATCAGCGGGTGCTCAAAAAAATTAAAAATTGAAAAAAAAAAAGAAGAAAATTGCCTGGCTTGCTGCTTCAGAATTCCTCTTTCTTTCACACACTCACCAAAAGCAAAAGATCAGACCAGAAGATTTTCTGGACTCTCTGAAACCATCAGTGGCACAGTGTTGAATAAAGACGGCGCACAGACGGCGACGCACACTGATGGCACCACAAATCACACCGTGTGTTGTTGTCGCCGTTATTGTAGTTGTTGTTGTTGGCTCTTCACATTTGTAAAAAAAAAAACTGCTGTGTCTAACTTTGCAAAATGCAGGCCAAAATGAACATTTATGAACTGACAGAAACACGCACAGGCTGTGCAATTACTGTGAATTAAAAGAAAAACAACACACACACACACACACACACACCTCCCCGTCACGGCAAAGTTGTTTTGGATAAAAGCCATAAACGGCTGACACTTCCCAAACCTGTAGACGGAGGCAAGAGGGGGAATTTAAGGCGGAATAACCCTCCAGGAAACGCATTAGTCCGCACTCGGCTTTGGGAGGGGGGAAAAAAGGGAAAAGGGAAAAGAAAAAAGGAGGAGAGAAGTGCTGTGCCTGGAAAGACTGCCGCGGCTCAACATCTCAAAGTCGCTGAGGGAAGGAAAAAAAAGGCAGATAGGGCTCAGTAGGATATGTCAAGCCTTTATCAATCTTACATTAGCAGAATGTTAATCTCAGCCAAAAAAAGATAAAGAAAAGGAAGGAGCTGAGAGAGACGGAGGGGAGGAGGGGGGGGGCATAGCCGACTCCCGCTCTCTCCCCCCCCAGGCCAGCGTCTCAGAAATGCTTGTCTCCTTTCAGCCAACTTCAAATCAATTTCAAGCTCCAATGAGATATGTATGTAAAAAAAGAAAAGGAAAAGAAAAGAACACGTGAACGGAGAGGTTTCAATATTTATAGTTGCTCAAGAGGCCTTCAAGCTTCCGTAGCCTCAAACACGGCGATGACAAATTCAACAGCACTCGTATTATTTTTTTCCCCCCTCTCTCTTTCTTTGTCTGTGGTTAAGAAGAACAGCGTTTTCTTGTTCTTTTTCTTTTCCGTTTTTTTGTCTGGAGGAGGAGGAGAGACGGCGGAGAGAAACCGGTGATTTGACATGACACCAGCGCAAATCCAGCAGCTCTCAGCGCCACGTTGACAGTTTGATACGAAAAAAAAGAAGAGAAGAAATAAAAAAGTATGAATAAAAACAACAACAAACGCCGCGTCTGCTTCCCACTTTCAACACCGCCCCTCCTCCCTCTCCCTTCTCCCCCCCATATTGTGGGATGTCAGACGCGAGAGTCAACGGCGGCCTACTGAGCGGGCCGAGCCGCTGAAGAAGCATCAAGCGGAAAAAGGCATCACTTATTCGGTAAAACGCGCCGTTGTCCGCTGCCGCTGCCGCCGCCGCCGCCCGACAACGCCGTCGGCTTTCAAAGGCGGAATCCAGCGAGAGGACTGACGTCTGCTGCCGCTCCTGTCAGCATAATGACTGGAGTCGGCTGCTTGAAGGAGGGGGTCGACGGGGGGGTTGGATTTAGGATCACTGCCTCGCTGCCTCGCTGCTGCTGCTGCTGCTGCTGAACTGCCTTCGGCTAAACACGAGTAAACATCATCGTTCAGAGAGGGACTGCAGGCAAAAAGTCTTGCTGGGGTGGAAAATAAAATAAAATTAAATTAAAAAAACGCAGGTGCCGCTCAGCACCTGGTGCTGTTGCCTTGTAATGCATAATTGAACACGGAGCACAGCTCAATCAGAATCAAGCTGCAAAAAGAAGAAGGAGAAGAAGAAGAAGGAGAAGAAGAAGAAGAAGAAGAAGAAGAAGAAGAAGAAGAAGAAGAAGAAGAAGAAGAAGAAGAAGAAGAAGAAGAAGAAGAAGAAGAAGAAGAAGAAGAAGAAGAAGAAGAAGAAGAAGAAGAAGAAGAAGAAGAAGAAGAAGAAGAAGAAGAAGAAGAAGAAGAAGAAGAAGATGGAGAAGAAGGCCTGCATGTGCAGTGTTTGTAGTTCTACTGCTGGAATGGTGAATCAGCCCTTTAATTCTGGCCTGCTTTTTGTTAGAGGGGTTGAATGTTAAAAAGGTTTTTAACGCACGCTGGTCGTCACGCGGCAGCCTTGTAACCAAAGGAAGTCTGAGTCTGACCTGCTCGACCGCCTTCTACTGCGGCTCCGGTCATAAAGGATTTGAAAACGGAAAATAAACAACTTGCTAATCTAGGTAACCTTTTCAGCAAAAACATTTAGCAGAGTGGGCCGACCTCTCAGCGCTGCGGTGGCTGTCACCGCTGATCTTCATCACGCCAGATCAAGAAAGGAGCACCAACTGAGTGGTGGCAAAGTCAAGGCAGCCACCAGTTCAGGACCAAGCTGAGCCGTGTCAAGGTGATATAATGCCCACCAATAACACTGTCAATGTAAAAACACCTGTGATGGAAATAATGAGCAGAAGAGGCGGGGCTTCCATTCATCCACTTCCTGTCCTGAGAATCCAGGACGCTGCTTTCACGCCGCCCACTTTAGGATTCATTTTATTCCTGCATGAGCGTCACAAACCACTTCCGTCCAACATTTGCAGGCTTTTGTGCAACAGGGAACATTTTGCTGGCGGAATTGCGGGCACATATTTCCCCTCAGCCGCTGAATAAATATGAAACGGTGCTGGGGGGCCGGCGTTGCTTGAAGCGGGCCGACCCGGCAATCACACGGCGGAGCGGTGCCTCGCAATGAATAGCAAAACAAATAAAAGAGGCTCGACGGCAGCGGTGGCGGCGGAGAGCCGCTGCCTGGTTTCACCGCCAGCGGTGGGTGGGCGAGGGGGGGCTGGGTGGAGGGGGGAATAGGGGGGGGCTACATGTTGAGTTGAATTATTGAGATGCGTCGTGATGCCTTTCATCCAGGCAGCGGGGCTCAAAAGTGAGGAGAGGGGATGAAGCGGTGGGGGGCCAAGCGAGCTGCAGGCCGCACCCCGCCAACACACCCTCCCCCTACCCCCCAGTACCCGCCAGCCCCGCCCCTCCGCTTAAATGTTTTACAGTGGAGGATCCCAGGGATGAGCTCCAACAGGAAACAGTCAAGGGGGATGAAGGGGGGCAGCTATTTCCCCAAAAATATTCCAACCCCCAGGATGATGAGCGGGCTGCCTTCATCTCTGCTAACAAAAAAATAAGGTCAAAGAAAAAGTGTGGGTGATGGAGGGAAATACATTCTCATTTAATGGGAGTACAGCTCATTACCTTTCACAGTCGCAGCAGCAGCAGAAACTCAGGGTGGGTGGGGGGGGTTACAGACGGAGAGCAGCCAGAGCAGAGAACAGAACCGGCCGGGTCCGGACCTGCAGGGCGGCGTCAGGAGAAACGCACACCTGAGCGCCTTGTCGGGTCCGTCCACTAGGGGGCCGGAGCTCAGGGTCGGATAAAGAAGGGCGGCAGTGGGAGCGACTGGTCTGGTCGCACTGCAGACCAATCCGTTTGATTCTTTTCTCCGTGAAGGAGGAGGGGCTAAGCTCGCACAAGCCCCGCCCTCTCTAAGGACAAACAGTGGCTGTGCTTGATATTAGGTAGGAAGGCGAGGACACTGAAGCCGTCCTGCAGGGGGAGCCGAGAGCAGCCAGAGGAAAAATTAAAACGCAGAGGCCTCCTCCTGCTCCTCCTCTTATTCTTTTCCTTCCTCTTCTTCGTCTTCTTCTTCTTCTTCTTCTTCTTCTTCTTTTTCTTCTTCTTCCTCCTCTTCCTCCTCTTCCTCCTCTTCCTCCAATAATTGTGCCTCCCCTGCAGGCTGCAGTTCAGTGGGAGGCTGGGGGGCCGAGGCAGGAGTCAGCAGAGGTAACCAGCCTCAAGTGATGCTGCTGACAGTCGACACGGCAACAACATCAGCATCATCGTCAGCCCCCCCCATCTTCCTCCTCCTACTCCTACTCCTCCTCCTCCTCCTCTCTTATGTTGGGTCTCCAGCCGGAGCCGCGTGCTTCCCGCCGCCTGCGGCCATATTGAAGAGCTGTCATAGGCTGATACACTGCGAATCAATGCGCAGGAGCCTATTCGTGGTTAAAGAGGCGGCGGCAAAGGATGCATTAAGACTCGCTCAAGGCTCTTAAGCGCCCCAAGAATCTGACACGTCCATCAACTGTGGCGAGCCGAGCCGAGCCGAGGAGGAGGAGGAGGAGGAGGAAGGAAGAGTTGACCTGCAGCGAAGTGGTTTGACGGGGGGAGCTTTACGTGGTGGCCACACCCCTTTGGAACTTGACTCATTAGAGTCCTTCACCCCCCCCCCCAAGACACACTTAGAAACCTCTGCTGCAGAGTGTGTGTGTGTGTGTGTGTCAGCATTGCAGCACTGTCCTCTGATGGGGGCTCACGCTGCTGCTGCGTACGTGTGTGTGCGTGCGTGCATGTGTGTGTGTGTGTGTGTGGCTGTCAGCAGTCCAGAGCCACTGCTGCGTCTGAAATGGCCCGAGTCGGGGAGGCATCATTGCCACGGCTTCACAGCATCTCCATCTATTCTGCACGCACGCACACACACACACACACACATACTCTCACACTCTCACACACACACACACACACACACACACACACACACACACACACACACACACACACACACACACTTTGTGGGCAGATTGCTTTGGACGGAACAGCTGCAGGAGGCCAATGGTGCTTGTTCAAACAGCCCCATCCCAGCGAGCCAGCGAGCGAGCGCTGACTCCAGGTCTGCCCGTCGCATCCTATTTGCCTCCGTCCCAGTGGGAGGGGCCACACCGAGCGGCTTGGTCGACTCATTAGAGCGGCAGCTACGACCACGGGGGCTCCGCTGGGGGGTCGGGAGGGCTGGGGTGGGGGAGCAGGCAACCTGATTGGTCGGCCAAGAACCTCCCAGGCAGCCCAGAGGACTGGTAGAGATGGCTTTGGTTTGAATGCTCTCTCTCTCTCTCACTCTCTCTCATATTGATGCAACATGAATCTATTCTATCTGACGCGTCCAGTTGGTGTTAGCAGCTTATTAAATGTTCAATGTGATTTAAAAATGTAGCCACTTCCCTTCCAGAGTTCTCAGTGTTTGGCAAACTGCTGTATTTTAGCGGGCGGGGATAATTTCTCTCTTTAAATTCACTCTGCTGAGCCATGCCAGTGGCTCGGCAGTGGGCGGTCCTCACCTGCAGGAGGCAGCGTTCCTTGAAGACGTAGCCGATGAGCTCGTCCAGGTGCATGAGGCACTGGTGGTAGCGGATGTGGTGGGTGAGGACGGGCAGCATCATGGCGTGCTGTGGTGGGAGACAAGAGGGGAGGGAAGAGTCAACCAAGGAAAGAGAAGACACAATCTGAGAATCTGGAGCGGCTTGTTTAAGGAGGAGGAGGAGGAGGAGAGGAGAAGAAGAGGTAAAGGAGGGGTGAGAGGAGCAGGAGGAGGATGAAAGGGAGGAGAAAAAGGAGGAGAAGGAAGATAAAGAGAAGGAGAAGGAGACTGAGGAGAAAGAGGAGGAGGAGGAGGAGGAGGAGGAGGAGGAGGAGGAGGAATTGATCGGCAGCAGAGACACCAAGTGATCACGAATCCAATCAGCAGAGGGTGAGGGTGGGACCCGACCAATCAAAAGATGACAAATGTTGACATACTCACATTTGGACAGACAGACACACGCACACGCACAGCATATATATATATATAAATGAAAAGGTTGGAGCCACCGGGTCGTCTGCGGTCACAGAGCAGATCAATCTTTAGCGAGGCCGGTGGGCAAATTAACGCCCCCCAGAGGGAGCAGGGAGGAAGTGGTGCATGTTTTAATTAGCGCGACACTGTGAAGGAAGAGGGGAAGTTAGGAGGGTTGAGAGGGGGGAGGAGTAGTGTAACTGCAAGGCCCCCCTCTGGCCACGACAAGCAAGCACGGCGGAGGAGCCGTCGCTACCGGCGGCGACGACGACCCTCAGACCTCGTTAAGCAGCCAATTAACACCAGCGCAGAAGCGGACGGACGGACGGACGGAAGGACAGACGACTGCGGTGCCCGACCTGCTCTGATGACAGCCGGGGTGACCAAGTGTGTGTGTGTGTGTGTGTGTGTGTGTGTGTGTGTGTATTCGAATTGGTACAGAGGTAATTAAAAAGGTGGGGAAATGTGTATTTAGTGTCACTGCGGTGACGCCGGGCCAGTTTGGAAAATGTCTCACATTCTTTTTTTTTTGTTCCCCTCCTTCTTTTCACTTTGGCTGAAACACTACAAGCATGAATTTGAAACATTTCCAATTAGAGTCGCGGCGCGGCCAGTTTGACGAAGCCGGGGGTGTCAGGGAGCGCAGATCCAGACGTCCTGGTCCCGCCGAGTGGACGAGGGGAATAAATTGGAGGCAGCCGCTGATGTTTACTGATGTCACACACACACACACACACAGAGGAGGGGGCGACGAGAGCCACTCCATGAAAAAGCCAAGGACACTATTAATTTTGGACAGTGCAAATATGCATATCCACCCACCACTACCACCCTCCTCTTCCTCCTCCACTGCTCCATCCTGACACTTTTTGACTGTGAGTGGTTCCGTTGTGAGCCGTGGAGCCCAGAGTCAAGCTCACAGGCACGCAAACAGACATTTGCACAAGGCAGGTGTGCGTCTTCCTCAGGAAAAGGGGAGTTTATTAACTATTATTAGCGACTATTGTTATCTATTAACTTCAGATTACACCTTCATCAACATGGAAGGGTTACTGATGCTGTTATAGAGTGATCAAATTTGTTTTCGATTTTTGTTTTTTAACCTGGAATTAATGACATCAACTACAGATGAACAGTGGAACCAGGTGGGCCTGCGTTTGAATAACCCTCACAGCAGCAGCAGGGTCTCACTGCTCTCTAGAAGGAACCACTTCCCCACGCCGACACCTGCGCAGTGGTGCGGTCAGACGTGTGCTTCCTGCCGTCTCCTCGGTGACATTAACCGCCAGCCCCTTACAGTGGACGCCGCATATCAAACAGAGTGTTTACATTGGTTTAAGTTCCCCGGCTTACGACTGCCTGCTGGAAGGACACATGTACGTGTCCCGTCCTTTAGAGGACGGTATTTTTTTTTTTTTTTTTAACGAGCAGCAAAACTGGATGTTTACAGGTGTGATTTAATTGGCTGGTTGATGCACGTCCAAGGCTGGCGATGAATGAATAAACCCCAGCAGCAGCAGCAGCAGCAGGTTGCCATCGATGAAGGGGCCTCGGCTGGGACCCAGTTTATCAGGGAGGAGGAGGAGTAGGAGGAGAGTGGAAAACGAGCCACCATCACCTTGGAAAAAAAAAAAAAACTGTGGAGGGCTCGTTGTGGCCTTCGGCGCCGCAGATGCAAAAAAAAAAGAAAAAAGAGGTGAAACAAGAAGACGAGCAGGAGAAAAAACAGGTGAAATAAACAAGAGTCCTGCCTGGTCCTTGACGGAACCTTTCAAGTCCGACAACCTTGGTGTTGCCGAGCCTTGTGGGTAATGAGGGGGCGGATTCTCCTGTGAACAGAGCACACCTGCACCCGCACACAGTCCTTAGAGGGCGGGGTCACTGCTTCCTGCACCACACTCTGGCGTAGGCCGCCGCCGCCGCCGCCACTGCACCCGGCACGCTGGAAATTATTCATGAGCCAATTAGTCGCCGCAGTTACGGCTTGAAGCAAATATAATTGGGCGGCAATTAGGGACGGCGGCGGCTCCTTGGCTAGACCTTGCTGCGAGAGAGGTCCGCCTCGCCAGGCTGAGGCGCTCCGCCGCTCGCCGCCGGCCGCTCGGAGCAGTGGCCAGGTGGCGATCACAGGAGAAGACGCGGCAATTATTTCTGCTTTTTTTCCTTCCGACAGAGAAACAGGCCGCAAATAATCATTTTTGAGAAGCAGAAGAAGGAGAAGAAGAAGCGTAAAGTCTAAAAAAAAAAAAAAAAAAAAAGCCCTGACAAATGTGCACCGGTGTGTTTCAGCCAAGCTGTGCTTCATGTCTCATTAGTGTGTGTGCTGCGTGTGTGTGCGGTGCACACGTGGTTGCGCTCGAGGAGAAAGCGGCTCAACGTTGTGCCGCTAACAAGCGTGTGGAGGGAGAGGACGGTGAAGGAGACCATCTCCCACCACATGGCTGCAGTGTGATTCAGCAGTTAAAGGTTCCTTCCAGTGGGTGATACTTGACTGGGGGGAGGGGGAGGAAGACCAACACACAACACAACACCAAACCTGTTTTGTTCCAATGTCAGGAATCTCGAAACTGTTTCCTTTGAAAAGCCTGGATTTTCTTTTGCTAATTTCAGTTTACTTTAAGAGAAATACCTCCTAAAAATGCAGCATCTGACAATTATTGCCCTTGTGTCTTGTGACTTTGGGAGACAATAAAACCTTATACATCATATATTAATATTATAATATTTTGGCTCTTTTTCTTCCAACCTCCTAGTTTGACTTTTCACATGTCTAATCCCATATATTCCAATTTTCCTGATTTTGTTCTCCTGAAATCCTGAACCTTGAAAAATTTCTGATTGGTCTCCACGAAAAGACCTCCGGTTCTGAAGACTGAGCCGCCATTCAATCCTTTAAACCAGGGCCAGAAATCCTTTTCTATTCATCTGCCGAGGGTTTCATCCTGCAACATTTTCTTCAACCCAACTTCCCAACATGTGGAGGACCTCCACTGCACCACACACAGGCAACATCTTTTCCTGCCCCGGCCCGGCCCGGTTCTCAGCCTCACTTTTAATATTTGATCGCTGGCTGCCGGGTGCAGTTCATGGTCTGGCTGCTGTTCTTAAGCGCAGAGGCTCTGAAGCCTTTAGAAAGCAGAATTCAGATGTCAAGGTGTCAGCGTTGATCATTAATTCATCTCTATAAATAAGTCAGTCGCAAAAACGCTGAGTGCTCTCTGGTTTGGTGCTTGTTAAAAGTGAAAGTTTGCCTGCGTTTTTGATCGCGAGGTGAGTCCAGTTGTCACTCTCTCTTCCTCCATTAGCCCGTTAACTTTACCTCCATATACACTGTTTTTTTCTTTTTAATCAGTTCAATTTCTTTGTTTTCCACAATCAACGCTGCTCAGGGTGAACAATTTCTGTAATCTTTGAACCTCCTTTAATAACTCTGTTGTTATTTATTTTACATTGTGTCTCGCTACCTCCTGATCGTCTGCAGTAACTCAGGTGTGTTAGGATGTTCAGGTGTGTGTGACGGTGCTCAGGTGTGTGTGATGGTGCCCAGGTGTGTGTGACAGTGCTCAGGTGTGCACCGTGGCAGCGGCCGCTGTTACCTGACAGACGTCGGAGCGGATGCCGGTCTTCCAGAAGCCCTGGCTGCTGAGCTCCACCGTCACCTCGCGACGCATCGTGTTTTTCTGACGGATCTTCTGAAGAGCTTCCTGCCGACACACACACACACACACACACACACAGAAGACAGGCTGTCAATTATTGATCAGGGGTGGTGTGAGGCCTTCGGGGACGGGACTGTTTTCTCCCACTTCCACTGCAGCGACGGGCTCATGCAATAGGTTGACACACACACACACACACACACACACACACACACACACACACACACACACACCGTGTGCAGCCGCAGACTGGAAACAACAGGGGGAAAGTGACAGCTCTGCAGGTTTTTTCTAATTGAGGCTGTATGCTGGGGTGGGATTTGCTGGAGGTGGTGGTGGTGGTGTGGTGATGGCGGCCCCCGGTGGACCGGAGGACTGAGGCAACCTGGCTGCCCATTAGGAACCCCCGGACAGGAAGCCTGGCACCACGGCACCTCCATCAGTGGCAAACAGGTGGAGGAGGAAGAGGGGGAGGAGGAGGAGTGGCGTGCACACACACAAGGCACACACTCACTGTGTTCATGTCATCCTGTCAGGAAACAACTGGCCATGCAGAGACTGCTGGGGGGGGGGCTACAAATAACAAACTCAGACAGGAGACATATCGACTGGTATGGGGGAGTGGGGGTATGTGGGCGGGGGTTGCACCTCCTCCGACAAGCGGCGCTCGACTCGACTCAACGTGCCGGAGCGAGATGCTTATCGAGCGGCGGCCGAGTTCCGCCGCCGTGATCCGCCTAAAATTGGAACGCCGGGAAATTTATTTTTTTCTTCTTCCCCGACTTGCCGAGGAAAAATAAGAACAACAAAGGCATGAATAAGTAATGCCATCCCACTTTGAACTGCGCATCAAAGTGAGAGCGCTCCGTGCACGCGCACGCACACACACAAGCATGCATATTAGTGCAAAGGAATGTTTGCGTGGCCAGTCGGTAGCTGCACATCACAGTCCAGTCAGACTGATGTGTAAACGGGATAATGTGGTGGGGGTGGGGGGGTGGAGTTCAACGCCACTGCTGAACTTCCTAACGAGGCCGGTGGAGGACGGGTGGAGCTGCAGCCGAGTCACGGCACGTCTGACTTTTCCAGCCGCAGTTCTTCAGCCGACCTCGTCGCTCGCTGCTGTTTGTGACGGTGCAGAGGGTCGACGTCTGCAGACCGAGGAATAAAACATCTGCTGCTCTAAATAATTCATCCCAAGGACCTTGAATGGTCACTGAGTCGATCGCCGCTTGGTTCGTGGGGAACGGAGAGGATTTTAAAGTGGCCCAAAACCATTTAATGTAATTCGAAAGTAAACGCCGCCATATGTTTTGAAGTGCTGCCGGCTGATTCCAGCGACTCTGCCCGACTTCACGGAGGACATTGCAGCAATTTCAGCAAGCAGCCAAATACAATCATCTTTATTCTCTGCGAAAAAAAACTTTATTGATCCTGTGAGTGTCTGCAAACAGCCGAGCAACAGCTAAAGCTGGTAAGGTGGTGGTGGAGACAAAGAGCTGAAGGCCAAGTTCAACGGCAGACTCTCGGCCGGACGCTTGTTCAGATCAGATTCAATCGCAGGTGACGAGCTTTTCTCAAATCATTTCTTCAACTTTGTTCAGTCGCAGAAAGGTTTTGATCGCTGCTGTCAGAAGCGGAAGGCAATTGGAGAAGAAGATTTGAATGGAAAAGGAATTGGCAAACGTAAAGAGGTGCAGAAGTGTTGAAGGTCTTTTATGTCAAGTGCTCGATACAAACAAAGTTTGAAAAACCCAACCGTCCTGAGCGCAGGGTGAGTGATGACAGGAAGTGCAGCCACGTAGGACAGTTGGATTCTGCTCGTGAGTCTCCAGCTATTAGCTGACTTTCCAAACACTTCAGTACTGCTCAACTCTCACAACGCTCTCTCTCTCTCACTCTCTCACTCACTCACTCACTCACTCACTCACCTCTCTCTGCGTCAGCTTCTGCTTGTCAATCTGCTTGACCTTGGGGCTGTTAGCCAGCAGGTGGCGGAGTTTCACGTAGCTCTTCCACAGCTTCTGGTACCTGCCGACGGTAAATAAGGAGGCGTCAGGCCGGCGGGGGTCCGCCGCTAAACCACCTCCACCCCCCAACCCCACACACACACCCCCACACCCAGTACTGCTGCAAAGGCATCAATATTTCACGTCCCGCTCGCTTGATATTAAATATAATTGAACAGTTGCCTGCAGCCGTTATTGCGTTAGCCGCATTGTGTGTGAGGGCGTCATTTTCCCCCCAAAAAAGTGTGTGTGTGTGTGTGTGTGTGAGAGAGGGAGGGGTCAGGAATTCTTATTGTCTTTGCTCCGGCTTCCATCTGAAAAGAGGAGCCGGCGGCAAGGTGACTTGTGACTCTTCGCCGCCGCCGCTGACCGCCTCCCCTCCCCTCCTCCCACCTCTCTCTCTCTCTCTCTCTCTCTCTCTCCCTCTCCCTCGCTCTCACTTTTCAATCAGAGCTCCTGATTGATGCACCGAGGGCCTGGTGTGACCGTTCTGCTCCCATTCAAGGGACTTTCTCCTCATTTACCCAGAGTTATTCAATTATGACTGGTGGGGGGCGGGAGGGGAGAAATGAAGAGCGGGAGTGCAGGGAGGTGGTGATGGGGGTGAGGAGGGGTGAGGGAGGGCTTTACTGTGGAATAGAAGAATTATAGAGCTTTAATAGTGGGGACTTCATTAGAGTGAGAGAGAGAGAGCAGGGAGTGATGCTGGCTTTACCGCCTCCATTATCCACTGGCAGCCACCGAGAGAGGGGGGTGGTGGGGGCTGGTCCTCGGTCGTGTCCGCTGACCTTTCCACCGATACGCTGAGAGCTTCACGGCAGTCTCTCTCTCTCTCTCTCTCTCTCTCTCTCTCTCTCTCTCTCTCTCTCTCTCTCTCTCTCTCTCTCTCTCTCTCTCTCTCTCTCTCTCTCTCTCTCTCTCTCTCTCTCTCTCTCTCTCTCTCTCTCTCTCTCTCTCTCTCTCTCTCTCTCTCTCTCTCTCTCTCTCTCTCTCTCTCTCTCTCTCTCTCTCTCTCTCTCTCTCTCAGCCGGCTAGCAGCTCTTCTGAAGCAGCGTTGGCTTCTCTCTTCAGGAGGAGCCAGAGGTGTTGGTCCACCTGCTGGATGTACTCAGCTCGCTCTCTCGCCAGTTATCCCAGAGTTCACAGCGTGCTGCTTTTCTTCTGGCTGGACTGCTCCTGCTTCCGTCTTCAACAGGTGCAAACGAGGGCCTGGGAAGACGATTCCATCGGTCTCACCGGAACGCCGGAAGTCATCAAACACAAATGACCTTTGACCCCGGCTTTGGCGCCAGGGACTGACCATCTCGTGGCCTCGTCCAGCAGGAACACGGCGGAACAAAAAGCAGAGTTTCCATCCTCCTGTGTTTCCTGCACCCATCCTCCTCCTCCTCCTCCTCCTCGTCCTCTCCTCCCCCCACTTCTCTTCTCCTCTCAGTGGCATTGCCGCCGCAGCAATCAACAGCGACTCCTGCCCTCTCTACACGCATCATTAGCGGCGGTGGGGAAAATCCTCTCTCCGCCGGTCTCTCGCCGCTCGTTCCAGCGCCGGCTAATGATGTCCCAGTCCGTCCATAAATTTGTCGTTTGTCTGTCGCTTTGAGAACTTTGACACGGAGGTGGCGGCGGCGGCGGCGCAGGCCGGGGGGATGAAAGAGCCTCGGCTCAGCGCGCCGGGCGGCTAAAACAGAGTGGCGGGGGAGCGAGGAAGGGGGCATCAGACGCAGGAACCTGATGGATCTTCACGCCACCGCCACCATCATCACCACCACCACCGTCATCCTGCTTTTTGCATCGTCCGTTCAGCCTCCTTTGACGGGAGATCGAAGGCCAACAGGGCGGAACGCCCGGTCGTAATGTCTCTTTTCTTTTTTTCAATGAGGGATGTTGGTCCATGAGTGCCCATCATCCTTTGCGCTCATGCCTGATCGTTCAGATAGAGAGCGGTGGGAGGTGTGAAGTGTTGTCAAATTTCAGTTTTCCTGCACGTCTTCCCAGAGTGATTCCACCTCACAACCACTTCAACTAACCTGTTGATGGTGAACCTAAACACCTTTAATGTTCCATCAGCAGGTTGTGGCCTCAAGAGTCACGAGAGAGGAGGAGAAGGAAGAGGAGGAGGAGGAAAGAGGAAGAAGGAGGAGGAAGGAAAATGAAGAGGAGGAAGAGAAAGGAGGAGGGAGGTGGAGGGGAATAAGGAAGCAGAAGAAGGAGGACAACAAGGAGGAGGGAGGAGGAGGAAGGATGGAGAAGGAAGGAGGAGGGTGAGGAGAAAGGAGGAGGAGGAGGAAAAAGGAGGAAGGAGGAGAAGGTGGCCTCCTCTTCACACGATCCGTCGCTCTCTTCTCACTTCTAAGGTAATTATGCAGCGGCACGTTACAGTATTCCCCGCTGCCGCAACAGTGGCACCGCTGCCGCCTACGCTATCTGCACGGAGGTGGCGGCGGGCAAATGTATCGTCGGGGAAGAAAAAAAAAGAGAAGGAGGAGGAGGAGGAGGAGGAGGAGGAGGAGGAGGACGGGGACCCGTGACGACGCATGAGGAAAATGTCACGGCGCTCATCTTTTCATCCTTCCATCTCCTCCTAGTCTCCTATCGCAGCATCGTCCCAGGGGATGGGGGTGGGGGGCTGATGGAGGACAGGAAGGATGTGTGTGTGCGTGTGTGCGTGTGCGTGTGTGTGTGAGATCCTACTGAGGGTCTCCGGCGTAGCTGAGCTGAGCAGGTCGGATGCCAAAATGCACGATGATGGGGAAGGTGATGACGTCTGGGTTGAACTGCTCCCGGTCCAGCTGGTCGATGCGCACCGAGCTGGGTTTCTGCCGGGAGGAGGCGGGGGGGGTGGTGAAAAAAAAAGTACAAGACCACAACAACAAGTCAGTCGGCGTTCAATCAAACAGCACAACCAGTAGCTGAATAGCAAAATAAAGATCGGCAGCGGCGATGGGGACAAGGAGGACGTCAGGCGGTGGAGGCACTCCTGACAAGCAACACGTCCTCGGACCGCTCAGATCAGAGGCAGTATGGGGGCAGCAGGGGGGCATGAGCGGGGCGCGACAGATGGCCCGAGGCCGGCGCTCACCTTGACATTAGCCGCCGCTGCCGCCGCCGCCGCCGCCTGCATATAAACTTTGATTTGGAAGAGCACGAGGTCAACAGCAGACAAGGCTGATTCTGCCCTTGAAGCAACATAATCAGGATTGATTGGACTGATGGGAGGCTTCATGATTACACACACACACACACACACACACACAGTGTCCACCTAAACACGCGGCGGATGGCGAGTCACAGGCTGCTGGTTTCAGCGAGGCGCCGCAGAGGTTGGCGACATTGGTGCCGCGCAGGGAAATAATCACCCGAGCGTGACATGTCTGATTAGCATCAGGGCGCTTCATTTGGTGAGTGTGTGTGTGTGTGTGTGTGTGTGAGTGTGTGTGAAAATTGTGCACGCACAACCTTGGCATCACATCACAGCGGGCGCAAAAGGACAGCAAGAGGACGTTGAACTGACGAGAGCGAAGCAAGAACTGAAGCCGAACTGAAGGTTGAGAAAACCTTCGGTTGCTGAAGCAGAAACCTGAAGGTCCCGTTTGCTGCTCAGGTGATTTCATTTCTCCAGCTCACCACCGCTAGCTGCGTTTCTATCACAGTTCTTCGCAAAACAGAAGCGATATTCTTACAAAATTTCGATAGAGGACAATTGCGACTTGCAGGTGTGGTTAGAGTTTGAATATTTTATCATCGGGTGGATTTTAATAACAACAACACACTCGTTAATAAATATTCATCTTTGTACGTCACTAACGGATCAAATCAAAGGGGCGGAGCGACGATGAAAGCTTTGTCCAGCAGTGACTCTGTTGCTTTTCAGAACCTTACCCAACCCAATTATCCCAATTTCAGAGCAGCACAAATCCAATTTTTTTCCTCCTGGACATTAATCAAATCTGAGAGCAGAAATGTCTTTTAATCATTAGCTAATCAAACCTGCTGGCCGCCAGCAGGACTAACAACCACCACCAGAGGTTACACAATCAAACAGCCCTCGACACACACTGGCGTCCAGCTGGAGGCCACCCCCCGTCCCGCCGCCACTCTGCTGGCCTTTAGAGCCAGCAGAGGGATGGAGGGACGGATGTGTGGTGGTCAGTGAGTGTGTGTGTGTGTGTGAGTGTGTGACAGGAGAACCCACCATGCCCGGGTTGGTGACGATCATGCCCTTGCACTCCTCAGCGTACTTCTGCCACTCCAGCTCCTCCCACTGCAGCATGTCGGCGATCTCCTCCTCGGGGACCAGCGGCTTGCTGCTGCGCAGCAGGTAGAGCAGCACCTGGTGCATGGACAGCACCTCCTTCCCGCCGTCTGCCACCACAAAAAAATATATATATATGTAAATATAAAAAACTAAAAATGAAAAAGGCCCCGGATGCCAACGCTTCCTGCAACAGACTGGGCACGCCGCCGAGCTTCCTGCAGGTGTGACTCCGTGAGATTAAAAGCACGCACCCCGACACTTCACCCTCATCAACGAGGGAGGAGGCGTTCAAAGACTGGCAGACTGTGCAGGACAGCGGCAGCGTCAACACCAGGCCAAAGGTCTGGCGGATTCAATCAGCAGCAGTGAGCCCCACAACTGAGGAAAGAGACTCCTTTCTGTTGCGCCACTGCGCTTCACAAAGCACGCAGGCTTGAACAAGGTCAGTCTGTGATGTCACAAAGGGCAATGACACCTCTCTCTCGCTTTCCTTCTCTTTCAAGGGCCAACAAAATACTTTGAATGACACTGGAAATGCAGAAAATAGAGAAGAAACAACAAAATGACACTGCTGAATCACCGATTCCCTCAGTGATTCAGTCATCGATTGGCTCAGTGATTCAGTACTGGAGAAACATTAAAAGCTGAATAAAGGCGTTGTGGCGCTCCCTGCTGCTCCTCTGCACCTCCTCCAGCCGTCTCTTGTCTTAGATCATGTTGGTGGCCGTGTTGGGTGTTTTTCTTGTTGGGTCGGTCAGTGAGAAAGGCCGAGCGCACGGCCAGAGACTGTCTTGAAAAAGCAGGCAGGAGGCTGAGCAGAAAGGACTGGAGCGCTGCAGCAGCAGCAGCAGCAGCAGCAGGGTACCACAGTGCACCAGCGCCACCCTGTGTCTCCACAGTGAACAGCATGCACTCCCTGCACCGCATAGCAGCCAAGATGATTTCAGCATCAGTTCTAAAGCTCATATCTATTTAATTTTTTCAAAACAGCAGATTTGACGGAGACAAACAGAGTCCTTACCAGGTAGGAATCTGACAAAGCGCGGCATGAAGTGGAACTGAGGACATCCAGAGGCCTGGTTCTCACATTCTGAAGGACCTGATGAGGAGAGAGAGCACAGGAGGAGATCACCCCCTCAAAATAAAACCTCTGCAACATCTTTTTCATCTCAGATCTCATCAAAACTCCTCAGTCATTCCAAAACGTGCTTTAAATCATCCGTATGCAAGATTAAATATCAACTGCACAACACAAAGCAGAAATATTCATGAAGTGAGTAGGTTTGACAGGGTTGTGTTCATGTTCATGTACTGCAAACTTTGATCCCGGACGTCATCGCAGATCGCACCTGTCAGGTTCCAGTCGTACAGCTCCAGAACGTCCTGGAACAGGTAGGAGGAGAACAGCTCCAGGCCTCGCACGCAGTAGTTCTGCAAGCACACACACACACACACACACACACACACACACACGGAAACGGCATCAGATGGGGCTGATAAGTAAATCCACTTTCACAAAGTTTATCACACGCTCGGGCCGTTATCACAGCAATCAGCCTGGGCCGGGGTTACAGGAGAGGCTCTCTTCCGCTGCCCCCCGACACCTCCTCCCCACCCTCCGCCCCTCTCGCTGGGATTAGCGGGGGTGGGAGGGGGGCTCACCTGAGCGCTGAGGTGTGTAAAGGGGCTCCGTGTCGCTTCAGATAAAACAGACTTTAAAACAAAGAGGACAGAGTGGGGGGGCAGATAAGGGAGTCGGGGTGATAGGTATTACCCACCTCCGGTGTCATCTCCTCTATGAAGTGGATGGTGTAATCTATGTTGAAGCGGATCACACGGCACAGCGGGATCTGTGGCGGGAGAGAGACAAAGACAGAGAGAGAGAGAGGAAGGGGGAGAGAGACAAAGAGAGAGAGAGAGAGAGAGAGAGAGAGAGAGGGAGAGAGAGGAGAGAGAGGAAGGGGAGAGAGACAAAGACAGAGAGAGAGAGAGAGAGAGAGAGAGAGAGAGAGAGGAAGGGGAGAGAGACAAAGAGAGAGAGAGAGAGGGGGAGAGAGAGAGAGAGAGAGAGAGAGAGAGGAGAGAGAGGAGAGAGAGGAAGGAGACAGACAAAGAGAGAGAGAGAGAGAGAGGGAGAGAGAGAGAGAGACAAAGAGAGAGAGAGAGAGAAAGCGAGAGAGAGAGAGGGAGAGAGAGGAAGGGGAGAGAGACAAAGAGAGAAGGCGAGAGAGAAGACAAGGGTGAGTCAGGGGGACGCGGCCTTCACACACACACACACACACACACACACACACACACACACACACACACACACACACACACACACACGCTGAGGGGGTAAAAAGTTGAGGAAAGGACTCAGAGTGTTTAAACAGGCGCAAACTTTGGATTAATTATGGAAGAGAAGGAAGCCCGGCATGTTTAAACACTCTCTCTCTCTCACACACACACACACACACACACACACACACACACACACACACACACACACACACTTGACAATTAAGTAACTCAAACCTCGCTAAACAGATAAGCCGCCTCCTCTGTGTTTAATCTTCCCAGTTACACGCCCTTTGTTGTCAGAGCGCCGACGGTCCATTTGGAGCAGATTAACCTGCCGCCGCTCCCCAGGCCAAGCCGCCGGCGGCTGGCTAACTAGCGTGGGGCTAATATCATCACGCTCCGAGGATCCTAATCCCCGCTGCTGCCACCAGAGCGTTTACCCCCGCTTTTAACAAGGGGCCGCTTAAATTATCCAGTTCAAATCGTGCCTTAATCCCCCGGCCGGCTCTCCTCCAGCCAGCCGGATATTGACCCCACACTTTTCTTATTCAAACACCGAGGGAGGAAGCTGCGGCAGCGAGGACTGAAGCCACCTCCCGATGTCTCCGGCCTGCATTTCCACTTGAAAGCCACCAGGGGGCACCCCCTTCTGTTACACGTCAGATGCGTCTCTTGCGTCTGATTGGCTCAAGGTCACCGCCGGGCTGCGGACCAGCTGCACAGGCCCAGTCATTTTTTAAGAAGCGGCGAGTTTAAAAAAAGACGGGGGGGCTTAAGTTGAGGTGGAGGAGGAGGATTTGTGAGTTTGTGTGTGTGAGCTCATGAAGCAGCAGCGGTGGAAGCAGGCGGGTGGAATCTCACAGCAGTGGTGCACGTGTGGGAGGAGGAGAAGCAGAGCAACACCAAGAAAGACAAACTTCCCACATTGTGTTGCTGTTCTGTTGTATTCCCCTCCCTCATGTGTATTTCTACTTGTGTGGGCTCTTAAAAGTGAGCAAAATATGAGCGTAATAAATACATAAATAATGAATGAAGAGGAGGGGGGCAACACTGAGGCGGCTAAGATGGACACAAAGACAAATTGAACTTTTTGTGGTCTAGAATAAAAAAATAAACAATAATGATTTAATTTTAAAAAAAGAATAGCGCCACAAACATATCATTCCACTAGATGGCGCCAGATGCCCCCTGCAGTCAACTGCCGGCATTACCGTAATATTGTATACCCATCAAACTATAACCAGCCATGAAGTTGTGTCCTCTCACTTCTTACTTGTGTAACATATAAACCCCCATTACAGTAAATTAACACACATCAGCCGTACTTACGTTGGTGAGCGGCGTGTGAGAGAAGAGGGAGAAGCCTTCAAACAGGTACTCGTGGTCGTCGTACTCGATCACCGTCGGCCTGTCCGTCTGAAGCACACAAAAGCACAGAGGCAACAAAACATCACAATTACCCTTTAAATAAAGAAAACCTGAGAGAAAAAAAAAATAGACAACTTTACACAGCCCTAAATCAGGTGCAGAGCACGTCCAGTGATGATGATGTCATCACTGGAGCGCCTGTGCAGCTGGAAAGAAGAAGCATTTACCAGGAAGTTGGTGGGAGGAGACACGGTGATGCGGTAGTGGAAGAGCTTCCCCGCGTTGTTGTTCATGGCTCGACAGCATTTCACTGGCTGAGACACACACACACACACACACACACACACACACTTGACTTGTATGGTTATTTTCGCCGTCGTCTTTGTGTTTAATTGAAGAGCAGAAAACTGATTGGGGTTCCATTCAAATCAATTCAAAGTCAAATTGTGGCTGCAAATCCACCTGTCATCATCTGTGGCCACCAAACAGTTTTATGTGTGATGGAGCTCAGAGCGTTGGAGCCGTCGCTCCCTACAAGTGGCCTCAGCAGCGGCGCGGCCCTTGCCCCGCCCCCCTCCCCTCCCGTTCTCCACCCCCCCCCCCCACTCGCTGACAAGGTGAGCGGTGCTGCAGGTGTGATTTATTGGCGCCGTGTCCGTACCTCCTCCCCTGGGTAGATGCTGTGGCGGATCCCCGTGCGTCTGGCCTTGGCGCTGCACTTACACAGCGGCCCATCATTCATCTGGGCCGCAGACAGACAGAAGAGACACATGCAGAGAGAGAGAGGAGGAGGGATAGGAGAGAGAGAGAGAGAGAAAAAACAATCAGACGACCGTGCAACAAGTCAGAAAAAGGCTGCCGTACTCTGGCAACAGGAAGTGGATCCTTCTCAGAGACAAAAATTTAAGGGGGCTGACCTGTCCTGGGTCGTTGTACCACAGCTCATCGTGCAGCCGGTCGGGGTGGGCCTTCTTCCTCTTGATCTCGGCGATGACGTCAAACACGTCCGAGTCGGAGCTGCTGGAGCAGGAGCTCCCCTCGCCGTCCGACTCGCAGTCCGACTCGCTGCTGCTGTTGTCTGGGGGACACAAGCAACACAGTGAGTCTGCGTAGCTCCTCCCACAGCCAGCTGGCTGGACACTCTGAAGCAGGGTGGGCAAACTGTTTGACGACTACGATGTGGCAGAGGAGCAGCAGCAGATGGATGGAGTGTTTTAGTGAGCCACCTCATAGGAGGAAACAATGAACCAAAGTGTTACAATAAAATGTCTTAATTTGAAGCCCAACAATATTCACCTCTTTATTGAAATGGCTCTTAAAACACAGGAAAACACGAGAACACAGCTATTTTATGACTTACTTACTTTTAATAGAATTTCTTCAAGTTTGGCGGGCCAGATTAAAAAGCTTCTTGGGCCACATTTGTGACTACAACCGTAGTTTGCCCACCCCTGCTTTGGTTCCCAAAGTAAAACACCTCACAGCATCAATTCTATTCCAGCAGAACCAAGTTTCCGCCCACTTAGCACCATCTAGTGGACTAAACAGTCCACAGATTTTTTTTCTTTATTTTGCATTGTAGCTGCATTTTCAGGGCAAGCAGCATAAAGCTGCAGCTCTGGAATGATTATGGCCACATTAAAGCACCCAGCACCCACCAGGGTCCTCGTCCAGCTTGGTCTTGGGCGGCTCCCACCTGGGCCGGGCGGCCTTGGCTCTCTCCTGCCTCCTCACCAGCTCATCCTCAAAGCGCTCGTACAGGTCCCGCAGTTTGCTGGTGCCCACCACGGTCGAGTCGCCCTGGAACAGAGTGACCTTCAGGGTGACCTCTGTGACACCCCTACGCTTCTACGTGCAGCATGTACGCAGTTGAAAAGGGGTGGGTACCACTTGGTCCATGGGGTCGTTGGAGTAGTAGCTCTCTGCGTGTGTGCAGCGGATCCATGCCGGCTTCAGCAGCAGCTCCTCCTCGTCCTTCTCCTCCTCGCCCTTCTCTTTCTCCCGCTCAACAGAAAACACCTCCTCCGATTCTCGGCCCCTGGAGGGGCCGTGTCCGCTGCCGCCGCCGCCGCCGCCGCCTCCACCACCACCACCACCACAAGTACTGCTGCCGCCGCGCTCTCTGCCCAGACTAGAGGAGCTCTCAGAGCGCCGCTCCCGCTCCTCCTCCCAGCGGCTGCGCTTCCTGTCTCTGCTGGAGGAGCGGCTGCAAAGAGACGGAGGTCAAACCCCACCCAGACATCACATCATGACTGTCACAGACGCACTAGGAATGATTTGAATGAACGATATTATCGTCCAATAGGAGGAAAGCAGAGACAGTTGGCGACGACACTGACTGATTACTTTTTCAACTGTGTGATTATTTTCTTTGTTTCCTTTATCATAAACCTGACTGATGAGGGTAAAACTCTGCTCGGATTGCAAAACGACTCAGAGTCACAGATTTTAAAGACCAGTCTGAGATCATCCAAGAAAATGTTGGTTTTACCTTCGCTGCCTCTTCCTGTGTCTGTCAGGTGACTGCGACCTTCTGCTGTCTCTGTGGCGGTACCTCTCCCTGGACACACACACACACACACACACACACACACACACACACACACACACAGTAAATCAACAATGACTCTGCAGGTTAAGCCTCTCCGTCGACTGCGCCCCCTGCTACCTGCTCCACTCCCTGCTCCGGTGTCTCGGGGGGGTCCGGCCTCTGTCGTACTCGGACCGGTGGCGGCCCCCGTCCTGCCTCCCCCGTCTGTCCGGACTCCTCCCTCGCTTCCTGTCTCCAGAGAAGTCCACCTTGTGCTTGTCGCCGTGGCCGTAGCCCTTCTGCCGGTGGTCGTCGTGGCGATAGCCCCTCTCTGGGGACCGCCGGTGGTCCAGCGGCTTGTCGTACTTGTACTGGCCCCCCTGCCTGAAGCCCGGCTCCGGGTTGAAGGAGCCGGCACCCTGAGTGTAGCCGGGGTTGAAGCCGGGAGGAGGGAAGGGGGGGTGTGGAGGGTAGTTCATGGAGTAGGAGGGGTGGTAGCTCATGGACTGAGAGGCCGCCGGGGGGGGCATGGGTGGGTGCGGCAGGGGTGGCGGGGGCACAGGGGGCATCATGTAAGGCTGGTAGGCCTGCTGAGCAGACAACTGGGACCCCGGTGGAGGGCCGCCAGAGGCGCCTGGAAGAGGAGGGGGCGGGAAGTTGGGCGGGGGGTCGGGGTAGCCCTGGCGGCCGGGGAGCTTGGCGAAGGGCGGGCAGGGCCCGAGAGGACCGGGGGTCTGGGATGAGGGAGGCGGGGGGTACTGCATGAAGTCGGAGTGGGGGGGCATGTAGCCGCCGTGGCCGTAGGCCGAGCCGGGCGGAGCGCGGGGGTCGTAGTGGTAGGGGAGGACCGGGTGGGGGGGCTGGGGCGGCGGCGCCCTCAGGTAATCCTGGGGGGGGCCGTGCTGGCCGAGGGGGACACCTGGGCTGGGACCACCCCGGTCGGGATGGAAGGACATGACTGCTGCTGCTGCTGCTGAAACACAACACAAACATCAACTTGTTGGACCACATACACATTGCATGCACGACACTGTGGTTGCTCAACAGAGCAGCCTCAGTGATCGACTGCTCTCCACGCACTGCAGAACTGAGAGGTTCAGGAAGACCGGAAGCAATAAGACTGCATAAAGTTAATGTGCACATTATTGTATTGATAAATTTTTCACCTCTGTATTTAATAATTTACTATGTATCTACTTTTAAACTACTTTATGATGGTTTTTATTATGCAGGGTGACTCACTGTTGTCAATAACTTCGAATTTTAAATAGTTTTCTTCATTTGACAGTCAAAAGTATTTTGCCGCCATTTTTCCTCAAAAAACTAAATACACACTGTGTCAGAAATGTACATTTGTATACGTGTTTAGTGAGGCGTTTTTATTCTAAACACATATTCGCCAGGAGGACGCTGCCCTGAGTGGAAAATAACATTATTCTCAACGACGTAAATACTCACGACTGAACCGTAAAATAAAATAAAATAAAAATACTTTTGCCTTCGCTTGCAGTTTAAATGCCAGACTAGCATTCTGCACCCGGTAATAGCATCTGTGGCAGAGAACCCAGCAACAAAGCAACCTCGCTATTTGGGGGGCGGGAGGGATTCCAGAGCCAGCCAAGTAATAACATTGCGTAATAAACAGTCCTCTCACTCAATGTCGGAGAAAATATTGCAATATTGTGAGTGTGGTGTCTGTAAAGCGCGCTTTTTTGGGGGGCTAACATGATGGCTATGAATGGGCTAGCATGTTAGCTAGCGTCATGAGCACTCAATGACAGACAAGAGGGGATAATTACCTTCAGAGATTGGAATTGCGTTATGAACAGTGTGTTGTCATTCCATCATAAATTCCGCTTCGCAATGAGACAATGTGCTGAATTTATGAACTTTGGGAGTGCCCAGCGCACACTTTGCTTCCCCGGTGTGACACGCTACGAGGTGCGTAGCCGTTGTTTCCACACGGAACTACTTGTGTGATGAACCACCATTGACTAATCGTATTGACTGACCGGAGGTCCGTCCAATGAAAGATTGAATGAAAGAAGAGGGTTTTTGTTGTTGTTGTTGTTGTTGTTGTTTGGTGGGAGGTGGGAGTTTTCTTATGCTTTATGCTTTTTCAATGTGTTGCTGAATTATAGCAATAATTAACAACCAGGTTCCGTTTGTTAACTTATTATTAGTAGTACTATTTTGCACTGAAAAAATAGCCTAACAGTATTTGATAAAAGAAAACACAGCACTAAAATCAAACAGCATTTGTATAGTGTTTATAAAAAATTTTCAGTAGAGCAGAAAAAAACGACAAAAAACAACTTTCACTGTTGCCGTATTATTATTATTTTTAAAGCGCACTCATACTATAACTCCACTAGATGGCAGCAGATCCATGTTTCTTGGAACAGAGCGCATGTCAACGGTCCGTCATATTACCATGGCAACGTTTCCCTCATCATCTCATAATTTCCTGAACAGCTGAGTAAACATGAGGTACATGTGCGGCTTCAGGCTAGAAAAGTGTTTCGCCCCTGCTGAATTATTCAGAGTTCAGGAGCCAATTAGACTTAGTCTGCTGCATTATTTGGCTCTGTCCTGCAGGGGAGGCTGCAGCCCTGTGTGTGTGTGTGTGTGTGTGTGTGTGTGTGTGTGTGTGTGTGTGTGTGTGTGTGTTCCTGGCCCCTGGTCACTCCAGTTAACCTGGGTGTGCTTCTGCATCGACTCTGCCCCCACTGTGTGTTTTGCTGGCTGCCGGCGGGGAGAACTGTTGAGGAGATGAGAGGTTAAAGTGGAAGAACCCACACAGGTTGCTTTTTTTCCTGGAGGAAGCAGCAACATCGTGTTCTGAACACTAATCAGTGAGAGAGTCAGAGCCGGGGCCTAATGACGTGGGCGTACGTGTGCGCCCTGAGCCTGAATGACATCCATCAGGGAGAAAAAGCATTTTTCCTGCTTTTACGTGATGAACAAAATGTTCTTAAATACTCTAATCCTAATCCTAATTATTCTATAATTAGCTATCAAAGGGTGGATTTGAGATTCAGTTTCAAATATATTTTACTTTTAATATTTCACACATGGAGGTTTACATGTCAGTTTATTGTTTACTCATCTATTTTTTCTACTTTGTCCCTCTTCAGTTTCAAAGCAGCTGCTGTGAGGTTGAGGTACTCCACAAGTCACAGGGTCACGTCCCGCCCAGTTGCTGATCTCGTGACATTTGTGTGGAATCTTTAATTGTGGGGGTTAATTCACTCATCCAGGGGCTGATGACGCCGGGCAGGGAGGAACCTTTCGGAAATCATTCTTGTGCAGAATGTCAGCACTGCCCCTCGTCGCCTGCCTTCCTGCCTTAATGGTTCTAATAATAATAATCATCATCATCATCATGTCTGTCCATCCGTGCGTCCGACATGATGTCCGTTGTTAATGCAATCCAGCTCTCAGACAGTGAGGTGTCTGAAAACCACTTCCGACCCCGCCACCGCTCCCCTTCCCCATACACATTCAGATGACAGATTCACAAGCACAAATAATGTACAGAATCATACATCTTTTTTTCATGGAGCTTTTTCTCAGAACATCTTGGAACATCTTGGAACTGCGACGTAAAACATGGTGCGGCTGTCCTCGGATCACTCATTCATCTCTCGGTTTCCTCAGGCAAGGTGCCAAAAACCTTAAATGGCCAAAAGAGGCTTTTCATTCGCACTAATCACCCATTAACATACAAATTAGCAGAGTCAGAACATTAGAGTGAGACCCACTAGAAAATAAATTGAGCAGTGCTGACTTGATGTTGGTGTCTTATACACAGTGGGCACAATGCGCTGTCTATTGGACCATGTTTGGACACAGAGTTTAGTGTTGGTGGACTAAACACTAAACTTGGTGGAATCTCCTAAAATCGCCTTTATAAGTTTGTAAGCTTTGACAGGATCAGTGGCCTTCGTCTCCAACTCTAACTTTTGAATTAAAATGCTCTGGAAACAAAGCGTTGCTCGAGTAGGTCGCCTATATAATGGTGATGTGATGTGCAAGTGTGCTGCAGCAGCAGCATCATCCTCATCGTCAGCTGGAGAGATGGAAGAACAACAACAATTAAACCAAACCATCAGCTCAGACTGCTCTGCACCCACTTGTAAATTTAAAACAAACCAAAAAATAGCAGGGGGGTTATTTGTTGGCACAGCATGTTCCTGTCAGATGGAACAAGAAGAGTCAAACAGCAGAGGGCAGGACCTGGGTCTGTTGGCGGAGCGGCGCAGGCAGCGGACGTGCAGGGAGTCGCTTTGTTTCATGAGATGTGCAGCACAAAGCTGCAACATCGAGTCGCAGAAATTGTCACTTGGACGCAAATACTTTCTCATGAATGGATGGATGGATGGATGGATGGATGGATGGATTGCAAACTCACGGACTGGAGCCACTGGTGCAGCTGCAGCTGGACCCGGCTTTCCTCGGCCAGTGCTTTGCCATTGAACCCGGTGCCTGTGAAAATTGTGCAGCTATTATTCATTTGCGTGATGTGTTTGCTCACTCAGAACCGAGGACTAATAAACTTTTTTTTGTTTTATCAGGCCTGTGCTGCCACAGCCGGCCGCGGTGCTGCAGGGTTAATCTGTTAGCCTCCAAATGCAGCCGCTTCCATCCCGGCTCGCCCGGCGGGGCGTGCAGGAGGGCGTGCAGGGAGGCGTGACGGCTCGCCTGCAGCCAGACTTCCTGCGATGATAACGGATTCACGGTGCTTAGTGCTAATTGGTGCATGGAAAAGAGATACTTGAATGTTTGGTTTTGTTTTTCTTGGAGTGAAAGGGGCAAACAGGGAGATGGTGAAAGGGCAGGTGGCACCAGTTAAAGCAGTTAGCGCCAATGCTATGGTTCGTCAGTGCTACAATGTGCTTTACTCTTTAAATGACAGGTAAACTCTGAAAACACTCTGGTTGTGTTTGCCAGTTCCAGTGCAAAACTTTAGACGTGGACGCAGTGTTTATTTCTACTTTTTTGCTTCAGTGTTAACGGCTGTGGAAGGCTGTGGACAGAGTTCCGTCCTCGGTGCTCTGAGGGAACTCACAGCCAACCGACCTTTAGAGAAAAGCACAGTTAAATCTCTGCTGCCCAGTGTCCTTCAGTAGAAATGGTGAATTTTCACAGAACGTTTATATAAAAAAGAGCAGTCATCACAGGATGCTGCTGTCAAAAAAAACAATGAAAAGGGATTCAGAGCTGTTTGCACAGATAATAAAAAAGCCCAAGGATGGCCTAGTTGCAAAGCATCAACACTGGATGAAAAATTATTTTTTTCAACCTGTTGAACACGAAAGAGACAGCTGCGTTTGGAGCAGAAGGAAGGAGGAAAGAATGGAGTTGGCACAAACAGCAACATGGAAGAAAAAAACAACCCAAAATTTGTTTGTTTCCATTCCTTTTTCTGCTTCAGTGTTTAAAAAACTAAAACTATCCAAACAAGAGACGATGCAATGAGGGGGACCTGACTCGGCCTCCTGACTTCCTGTGCAACGCTGCCACCGCCGTTCCTCCCACTCACAGGTCACTTTAATATCGGCCTTTACGTAACTGACAAGATTTTAAAAGGGTTTTGCTGCAGTTGTTATTCCCCGGCGCTAACAATTGACCCAGCCGGCTAGGCAGGGCAGGCAGGACGCGGTGACCGAGCTGCTGTTTGTGTTTTCAACCTGCTCACCCTCTCCTGCTGAGGCTGCGGCTGGGATGCTGCGTCACTGCTCTGCTGGGAGGCCCCGCCCCCCTTTCAATTTCTCACTCGTCTTCCTTGACAACCCTCATGACCTCCGTAACAATCGGCTTCCGTTTTGAAGAAAGAATTGCGAGAGACTGGAAGCACTGTCAACTTTAATTCCTCAGCACAGAGGGGAAGTTGACCCTCTCATTGTTGGCACCTGTTACATAAATGCACTGGATCTGTTTTCAATCCATTATCCAGTTTGGTGATTTTTGCTTTCCATCCATTTCCCTTGTTTCACTGATCTCCACTCCACTCTTCCACTCTCAGCAGCTCCTCAATCAGTTGCCCAAAAACCAGGTCAGAGGGGTTAATGGCGACTAATGCAAGCAGAGCATCTGGCGGCTTTCATGCAGGTGCAGGAGGAAAAGGCTTCAAATCCTGACGGCTCGACTCGACTCGACTCGACTGCTAAAAACAAAGTGAGCTTGAATGTGCTGTTTCTCCTCCAAGCACAGCGTCGGTAGAATTCGGAGCACATTCTTTGCCAGTTACACCCCGAAAATGAAAGAAAAACCACCATAAAAACCTGCAAGGAACGAGGGCGGAGACAACACCGTGTGGCGCTGTTTCCCTGAATTTTTCTGTTGGAACTGATCGTTTCCCTCGGGTGATGATCTCAATCTTGGTGGTAGACACATTAGACCCTGGCCACTGCTGATTCCTGCAACTTTGAGGCCAATGTGTGGATCTGGGTGGAGCTACGGTCAAACGGGTGAACAGTGAGGACAAAAAAAAGGAGTAGGAATAGTTCCCTAGAAATGCCTGATGTTGGAGTCAAAAGCACACCAACCGAGACCAAGACATTATCAAGACTATTCAGAGTTATTTCTATTTAGAGAGTCGAGATGGAGAAAAGACCAAGGCCGTTCACAACTAAACTGAAAAAATGACCAGTATCTTTTTTTAAATTCAAGTTTGCTTCCACATAAATGGAACAGCAACGTTTCTTTCCAACAAGGTATATTTTAACAATTTTGCTGCTTTGCCAGATATTTTAAACCATTAAAAAAGAAAAAAACTTTGCTTCATAAAATCAAAGAAAACAAATTAATTTGGTGTATTTAAACTGTAAATTATGACAGGCCAAGCATTAACAAAGTGCCGAAAAACCTTTAATTTTAAGCTCAAAATGAAAACTACATATCATCTCCCTCAAGGTGGTAAAAGTGAGTTTGAGTGCAGCAGCAGTGGCACCTGCACTCTTGATTCAGTGTCAATTGTAGGTCCAAGTGCCACCCGATGGCTGAAAGCTTCTGACCCGTATAACCACAGGCCAGACCCGGCAGGACCCGACAGGTACCTGCAGGACCTGGCAGGACCTGGCAGGACCCGCCAGGAACGGAGCCCACAGCTGCCAGAATAGTGGTGCTCGGCGTGTCTCTCTGACCTGGGCTGTTAATTGTCACTCAGATGTTAAACGGGGGCCTCCATTAGCCAGCGGCTCAAACACTTAACACTGTGATTAGCATAATGAGCTGCAAGCATCCGCTTTACGGGCCAGGAGAGGCACAAATGTTCTGCAGGGTGTTGAGAGCTAAACAGAGAAATAATAGTACTAAAAATTCTAAATGCATGTGTCGTGAAAATGTCAGAGCTGGAAATGTTAATAGTGTCTCGGATTTAAATAAACCGACAAATTCCCCCTTGAGAGTTGGAATGATACCAGATCTGCATCTCTTCTGCACGAGCACTGTCAAACTGTCCAAGACAACAAAAATCCCAAAATATGACCAAGCAAAGTGGGAAACTGGGATTCAACACCTCAGCAGATTTGTACGCAATCAAAAACATAGGTGTAAAAGAAAAAACGCCCCCCAGGGGTTTGGAGGAACATCTACACATATCCAAAATATGGCTCCTTGAAACAGCATAACGGAGGCACTGTCCAATAAAAGTTTGTGAAACTGGATTGAAAAAGTGATTTCACCTTTAGTGTTAACATTCCACAGCAGCTTCAAATAATGAAGCCTGCTTTCAGCGGCAGGAGGCTACGGCGCTTTGACTTCAGCTAAATGAGAGACCTTGGGGATAAATTAAAATTCCAACCAGTGTGTTTTCCAAACACCCAGACTGAATCACCTTCACGTCTGCGGTCACGTGACGGTTTAACTCACGACACGTGGCTTCACGTCCCTCCAGGTCTGAGCCACTCTGGCAGCCTGAGATTCATTTGTTGCCTATAGTGGCTTTTCAAAGGCAGCTCCACGGCTGTGAGAGAGGTCAAGTGGACTCAAGGGAAGCGACCTTAAACAAGGCTGAATTCTCAACATCAAAGAAGACAAGAAGACTCTGCTCCTGTTGTTTGCCTCTGTGGGTTGTGTTATTTTATATTTCCTCCCTGTTTGCCTCTGCTATCATTGTGGGCCAGAGGTGGCTGGTTCAGTCGGAGGAATTGATGGAGTCGAGTCTGATGAAAGTTCATACAGTTAAAGGGAACCAGCATCCTTGTCATGGGTTCGTTTTTCAAGGAGGGACCAATGATGGCTCAGACGACCAAGCGTTGGTGTGGCTTTGTTTTATCCGCACCAGGTTCCCAAAACAGCAGTGAAAAATGACAAAAACAAAAACTACTGCAGCAAAAAAATTATACAAAAAAAGAAAAGTACACTTCCGAGGCGGTTCTTACTCAGGCAAACCAAGAAGAAGGAGAAGAAGAAGAAGTCCTCCTGACCAACATCATGACTAAAGGCGTAAAGTGAGTGCGACTGATTATATAAAGAGCCGCCCTCAGTTCCTGTCGCTGACCGCAGGATTGGAAAAAAGACAAAAAAAACAAGGCGGGTGGATTCACTGATGGCTTCCAATAGGGTTCCTCCTCCATGTTCCATCTCTTCTGCCGCCTGTTCATCACCGCCAACCCACAGCCATCCATCACATCAAGACGGCAATATAAATAAATAAATAAATAAATAAGCGAACACTCCGGTGATCCCAGTATTAACAGTCCTGCCCAGGCTGCTTGATGAAGAGGTGCTGCAGCTGTTCCGGCTGTCACTCACTCCTTCTGCCAGACGAAGAGGCCGGCGGGAGAAATCACAAAAAGTGGGGAAATTGTTGGGGAGCTGCAATTTTGCAAAGTTTCTGCAAACTGCTGTTGTTGTTTTTTTCTATTACTGCTTCTGCTGCAATCAGGTTCCCGGACAAGAAGGCAGTTCACAAACAGTCATTGTAAATTCAAGAGTCACAGCGTGGGAGGGGCCACAGAGGACGTGTGCTCTGCACTGGAGGTCAACCCTGTGCAGTGGTGGTGCAGTCACTGCAGGAAACCCCCTCACTAGTTAAAAAAATAACGGCAGCAAGGCGGCGGTTCTGCAGAGCGTCTGTTGTCGGACTCTGGAGTAGTAAATGTCTTATTGCTCTGCTCAGCGGGCGAGCGGGAAAAACAATCAACCCTGATGGTTGCAGCGTCTTCATGTGTGGAGCCTGCAGTTGTCGCCAACCTTGAGGGTATTTGACTGATGTTCCCGTGGAGGGACATCCGTCAGTAATGAGATTGCAGCCCTGACAAAGGAGCCGTGACGTGGCCGGGTGTCTAATCACCGCCTCACTGTGTCAAGGAGGGACTTCAAAAGACATCCCCTGTCCTCCCCAACATTTCTTTTCTTCTTTTTTCTTAAAAAAAAACATGACCTACATTTGCATTATTTTATTCCCTGTTTGGGCAGCAGTGCGTGGATGGAGTGGAGACAGGGACGTTGCGGTGATGGAGGGGCTGCTGGGGGGTTATTGGTATGCATGAGGCAACCAATGGTGAAGGATGCTGTCAAGAAGAAGAGGAGGAAGAGGAGGTGGAGGACTAGACCTGTCGACCTGCAGCTGCAGGAGCGCCGGGTAGCAGGCTGGAGTCCAATCAGGATGGCCCGCTGCACAGGAAATTGCCTCATTCTCCAGTTTTCTTCTCCTGAGCAGGAGGAGCGACGTGGGAGTGCATGTGGTGGACGTCCGATTGGTCCTGAGGATTGTTAATATTTTTTTCTCATGTTTTTGCTCAACCTGAGATGTGATGTGAAAACCTTCAATCCTTCCACTTTGGCAATCTGAATGACATCCCTGCAAAGTTCTGCAGGGGACACATAGAACATGGTGGGATGACGACCCTCCTGAAGTATCAACAGCAGCTACAGAGAAAATCAAGAGCTAAGCAGAACCGAGAAAAAAAACAACTAATCATGTGTTGTCCTTGCCTTGCCTTCAGGGGGCGCCACACAGGGAGGAGGCTCAGAGACGCCCCCCTCAGGCTGGGACGGGGTCTACTCAGCCACCATCGAAGTCTGAAGATTGAGAGAGAGATTTGGAATTAGCAAGTAAAACGCAACGACACCAGACCTGCAAGTCTTGTGTCGGGGCAGAGGCCTCTCCACACAGGAAACCACAGTGCACAGCACAATCTGCACACAACAACAACAACAACAGGTTAGCAATTATGCAGCAATTAACACTGACTGAGCCGTTGAAGTTTCGACAGGCTGATCTCCGCCTCTCACCGACACAGGTGGACAGCAGAAGAATCTTTTATTCTTCCATTAGCATTTTAATTTTCGTATTTTTTTCCCAGCTGCCGCGGCTCATTTGTTGTTTTCGCAGCAGCAGTGGGAGGACGTGGGCGTGCCGGTAAACAGGTTGTTTGTCTCGGCAAAAGCAGAAGCCACTAACTGGGCTGGACAGGTTTTGTCCTTTAGTGACTGGTCTCACCCCGAGCGTGAGTGTGTGTTGTTATGGCGACGGTGGCTAGCAGTCTCGGCCTCTGCTATTGAGAAACACACTCCGGTAACCTGGGAACACGTATGACACCGATGCAACGGACGCGGAACAAAAGGTCGGGCGCAGGAAGTAAAAAAAATGGAAAGTGTAGTTTAGGTTTGTGTGTTAAAAAAAATTCACAAACATTCCACAAGTGCCACCAGAGGGTGGGAGGGGTTTTTTTTTTGGGTGGCGGGGTGGGGTCATTAGTGGGAGGTTAAACTGTCGACCAGTGAGATACTTCAACGTTAACTATTGATCTATTTCTTCTGTGTTTTGCTGTGAGTTCACTGTGAGCTGTGATTGGTTCTGACATCAGCAACATGGCCCTGGAATATGGCCCTGCTGCGATACAGTGACATCACCTTTTATTTCAGTGAGAGAACCAGCGGGTGGAGCTGCACCCTGGAGGGGCGACAGAAGAAGACAGACAGGTGCTTCAGTTTTCAGCGTGACTGTTTTTATTGAGTAGATTTACAGCAGAAAGTTCACAGAGCACTTCAGCAGCAGCAGCAGCAGCAGCAGCATTAATCCTCCACCTCCTCCTTCTCCACCTCCTCCACCAGGCCACCACACAATCAGAATGGTCACAAATAAATAAGGCCACATTGAAATAAAGCACTTTAACACAGGTGACTGGCTGGCTCTGCATCACATCACAGCATCACTGCAGCACCGTCCAGGAAGAAAAGAGAGCAGGTGACATCCAGCCACAGCCCGTCGAAGCTGCGTGGATTCCACCACCACCACCGCCATCATCATCATCATCATCATCATCATCATCATCTTCGTCATCATGGCCATCATTGCATGCTGAGAGCATGTGACCAGGTTTACACGACACTCACACATAGAGCAAAAATTTCACAGAAAATTAAGCCCCGTTTTTTTTTTTTTTTTCAACATCCGGGCTGTAAAAACAACAACAACAACAACAATAACAACAACTTTTCTGAGGGTCAAGCTGAAGCCTGATCAGAGCCACAGGTGAGACGGAGCCCCGGCAGAGAAGCGTTGCCACCTGAGACAAAATGACTTTCCTGGTGTTCTTCTGTTTAAAAAGCCACGGCCCCATTTGCTGACTGGTAATTCAGCAGCAGGCAGGCAGACAGGCTGCCATTTTTTTGGGCGTAGGGGGGTCCGACTCAACGGCAAACGCAGGAAGTAAAAGCAGCACGGGGACACAGAGAGGAGGGACGGAGCGCAGCGATCAGAGTCACACGCACATTCCAGACAGAAGCCTCGGCGCTCGGGCCGGGCGGCAGTGTGCAAAACAACAACACCTTGTAGTGAAGATGCAGAGGTACATGGAGGTAGCCGGTCACAGCAAAGATCATCATCATCTTCTTCACCGTCATCATCGTCATCCTCAGTCTTTTACGACGGCCACAGAGGAATGCACAGGCTTTTGTTTTGTTTTTTGTGGTTGCTCTCGATCACAGACGACAATCACAGCTGGTTTCACGGTTTCATGGTTGCTCTTATGAAACGCAACAAAGCGGCTAATGTACAGTTTGTAAACCTTCCGCACTCTTCCTCTGAGCACCTCCCACCCTCGGAGGAACCTCCTGGTCCCAGCTCCGACTCTGGCTCTCCTTCCTTCTCCTCCTCCTCCTCCTCCTCTTCATCATCTTCCTCCCTCCTCAGACGCAGAGCAGCAGCGCCTGCGAGCAGCAGAAGATCTCCTTGAAGGTCTTCCTCATCTCCTGGCTGCGGAAGGCGTAGATGATGGGGTCGATGACTGAGTTGCACATGATGAGGATGAGGTACATGTTGAAGTGGGACATGAAGCAGGCGCAGTAGGGGTTCCTCGGGCAGCTGATCATGAGGACCAGGTGCAGGAAGAAGGGCGCCCAGCACACCACGAAGACGCCCAGCAGGATGGTGAGGGTGACGGCGCCCTTCATGTTGGCCCGCTGCTGCTGGACGGGCGCGTTGCCCGGCAGCGCCGCGATGCGCTTGACGTGCAGCCGCGCCAGCAGGAACATGTGCACGTAGAGCGAGGCCATGAGCACCAGCATGGCGAAGAAGGTGGCGATGAGGCAGACCAGCACGGCCGTGCTCTCCGAGTAGACGATGAAGAGCACGCCGGCGGCCGTGCAGCACGCCCAGATGGCGCCGATGACCAGCGCCGCCCGCCGCAGCGTCACGATGTTGTGGTAGCGCAGCGCGTAGAAGATGGTGATGTAGCGGTCGATGGCGATGGCCAGCAGGCTGCAGATGGAGGCCAGCAGCGAGCTGCAGATCATGGAGTCGAAGACATTGTCCACGCTGCGCACCAGCGCCGCCGAGATGGCGAGGCGGCGGCCGTCGATCAGGGCGATGAAGACGGTCTCGCTGGCGTTGGACACGCTGACCAGCATGTCGGCCACCGCCAGGCTGCAGATGAACAGGTACATGGGCGAGTGCAGGTTGCGGTTCTTGGCCACGGCCGCCACCACCAGCACGTTCTCCAGCAGGCTGACGACGCCCAGCGTGAGGAAGACCTCGGTGGAGATCAGCAGCTGCTCGTAGCAGCCGGCCGAAGACGACGACGACTCCCTGTCATTGTTGGCGGCCGAGTCCCGACTGCCGTTGTGGTGGACCTGGATCAGGCCGAGCTGAACTGTGGAGTTCATCCTGGTGCTCCTCCCACCACCAGGAGGTGTCTTCTTCTTCTTCTTCTTCTTCTTCTTCTTCTTCTTCTTCTTCTTCTTCTGCTCCTCCTCCTCCTTCTTTGGTTCTCTTGTGGACGTGCCTGAGAGTTAAAATGTCCTCATGGTCCAGTCTGACCAATGTTCCTCTAGGGGGGGATCAGGTGAGGTGAGGGAGGGGGTTTTGTGTCGGGGGGGTAGGAGAAAAAAATAAAAGTTGAGACGGCGGCGAAGGAGAAGAACGACCCCGGCGGTGAGAGAAGCTCTGGTCCGTCAGCAGCTCACTGTGCCGTGTGCGTGAGCTGCCGACTGATAGTCACTTTTTGCTGCGCTGCCTCACTCTGCCTCTGTCTCTCTACTGACACACACACACACACACACACACACACACACACACACACACACACACACACACACACACACAGTGCTGCGCTCCGTGCCAGGAGGAGGGGGAGGAGAGGGAGGTGCCTGATGGGTGAGGATGGGTAAGTAGTGAATGGACGGTGAGGAGAGAGGAGTAGCTTCCATTGGAGGCTTTCCTCTGATTGGACGCTTCCCACTGATCTAATTGGACAGTTTCCACCCGTTCAGACATGTGGAGCTTCCCGTGTGGAGTCTGCAGGTTCTCTCTCTGGCTCCTCCCACTGTTCAAGGACGTGACCAATAGACTGACTGTGTAAATGCCCGGTTGTTTGGTCGATTGCCCCAAGTGCTGAATGGATGAATGAATGGATGGTTGAATAGATGGATGGAGGGATAATGGATGGATGGAGGGATGATGGATGGATGGAGGGATGATGGATGGATGCAGAGAACGTAGCACTCCTAGATCAGGTCACACAATGAGTTGTGTGCTTCCACATAAACCAGCAACCTACTTTGAAAACATGGGTTTTCACATCGATTGGCTTCTTCTTTAACCAGCGCGATGCCCAGCGCCGCCGCCGCCGCTAATGTCAGATCAATATCCAGACCTTCCTCGTAGGTCCAGGGAGAAAACTTTAAGGACACGGAGTGTCCGCGGTGACACAGGAGAACAAAGCAGCCGTGGGAATAAAACACGGCGACACACAACAGCAGACCATATTTAATTAGCCGGAGGCTCGAGCTCGGCTCCTTCTCTCTCCTTTAATCATCCCTCTGTGTAACTTGGAAATGAGATGGCGTCGTGCCTGGCGTCAGCACAAATGACAAAATGTTTTCTTTTTTTTTTTTGAAATGTAGGAATGATGGAATTTTTATTTTTCCCTAAGTCCTCTGTCCTGAGCGTCACCAGGAAGCGATAACGATAGCATCTAGTTGTTTGTTTGGGAAGTGATGTGGTGATTTGTGGAGTAGTGATCTGTACCGTCGCTGTTTCATTCTTCCGCTGGTTCCTCAACTAACGCCAGCCGACCTTGAGAGGAGACGCACAATGGCGAAGCTTTGTGGCTGGTTTCCATTCAGCAGCTCAGGGCCGCTGAGTTTCCATGCAACTGCACTCTGACACATTCCTGAAGACGTGAGGCGGTGGCCACGCCCACTCAGCCCCACCCCCTCTGTTTGAGGTGCGAGGCACCTGATTGGAGCGCTGCTGGAGGCTCCACACTCCTCGAGGTGGCAGTTTTTCAGGGCCGCTCAGTTTACAAGAAGCAGCAGCAGCAGCAGCAGCTTCCTGCTTCCTGGTCCTTCGCTCCGCCTCTAACCCCTCAGTGGGGCCTGATTGGTGCAGTCGTGTTGCACCTGAGAACAAATTGCGGCTTTTCCACATTTGGACGAGTGCGTCCATCAGACGTTTGGGTTCTACTGACGTTTTTTCTATGTGTGTTACATTTTCAGAGGGCAGAAATGGAGCCAAATTGAGTTTTTCCAGCATGTGTTGAGCTGCTGGCCATCTATCCATCCCACCGTCCAACCATCCTTCCATCCATCCATTCATCAATCCATCCCTTCATCTTTCAGTCCCTCCAGCCCTCCATCCCTCTGTGCCATGATTACCTTCTCCAGGCCTAATTTACTTCCAGTCCTCTCTCTTCATAACTTGCATTATTTTGTAAATTACTTGTTTTTTGCTGACATTCACTGGCATGATTCACTGTATTTTCTTCCTTTCCTTCTCCTTCATGTTGTGTAAAAGGAGTTTCAAGGGGCAGAGAGCTTTTTGGATGTTGATGGTGTTCCTGGGGAAGAGAAGAGACAAAGAGAAAAGCCCCGGCTGACCTTTCCAGGCTTTCTACCCATAAAAAGTTCATAAAAAGAATCCCCTATTGATTAGAAGGGAAAAAGGAGTCTGACCCGCCATGACTGAGCTGTAAAGGTCACTACAAGGAAACAAAGGTTCTTGATATCTTTGATTGAACATCTAAAGTCCTGATGGATGAAGGAAGTGGGATGGAAGGCAGGGAAGCCAAGAACTGGTTGGATGTGAAGTGGATGTAAACTGGGATTCACTGGGAGGAAAACGAGATCAACTGGCAGCTCTGAGGGGGCGGGGCCAGGAGTCATGTGACAGAGGCAGCAACAGGAAGTCTCTACAACTTTTACTCCCCCACCCTTGAGCCAGGTGGGAGGTGTTTCCATCACCAGAGTGTGTGTGTGAGATAGAGGTAGGGGGGCGGGGGGGCAGCTTGGCTTGTTTTCCTCCTGCTGCTGGACTCCATTAGTGCAGCGCTCTCCTTCATTTCTGGAGGCCAGTTTACCTCGTTGTGCTGCTGCTGCAGCTCCCAGTGCACAGCAGCAAATCAGCTTTCATTACCAGAGTCCAAACACAGGGAGGAGGACTGATGGTGGAGGTGGGGGGCTCAGAATCAGCAAGACAACACACACACAGAGACGCACACACACACGTACACAAGGGCCAAAACACTCATGCAAACACAATTTGGCAGCAATGATCAACCGACTCGCTTCATATCGACAAACACGTTGCGTTCGCTCGAGCTGATTGGTGGCTCACACCAGTCTGACATGACCACCTTCTATTAAGTCAAAGATTGCAATGTATTGAGACTGTATTTTTTCATTCTTTTATCAAATGTTCATCAATGTAAAAAAATAAAAACAACAACAACTAAAAGAGGATGTTTGGTTGCCCTGGTCGTGGTTTCCGAGCAAAAGCAGTAGAAGAAGAACTGAGCCGCTGGGAGCGTCTCGGTGCTTCCACCAGGGGGAGCTACATTGTCTTCAATCAAATACTTCAGCAATAATCTCTTAGTTCACCATGTGTCTGGCAGCTTGTGATGTCTTTCTACTGACTGTGGACCACCACTGTTGTTGTTGTTGTTGTTAATGTTGTTGTTGAAGGTGAAACGTTTTACTTTGGTTGTGGGACAGTGAGGCAAAAAGTGACTCTGACACCTAGTGGCCAGGGAGAAAGAAGAAAAAGAAATGGTGTCGGTAGCGCCCGTGTTTTGAAATATTTCACTCAGTATTTTTGTTTTTGTTTCTGTGCGTATTTCTCTTTTTCTGGGAGGCTGCAGATGGCCGGAGTTTTGAAACACACACACACACACACACACACACACACACACACACACAAGGTGAAAATCATGTGTGACACTGACACGTGACTGGACTTCTAGTTTCCTCAGTGTGTTTTTTCAAGGAGAAAAATCCTCCCAATGTAAAATACAGCATCTCATATCTCTCACTGGGGCAGTAATTGCCTTTGAAAGTCATTAATTCAGGCTCATTATGAGGTGGAGCTTCACTCACAATCACAGAGAAGAAAAGCGACCTCGCAGTGGAGTCACTCACTGCTGCCAACGCCAACAGGAAGCTGCCGACCTGGAAAAAATATACATCGGATGAATGGAGAGAAAGAATGTAACTTCCTGACATTCAGAAACAAAGAGCGAAAGAATTAGAAAAGGAGGAGTCAGGAGGAAAATCTTATCGGATTGATAAATGATTTTCTCCTGTCTTACAATATTGCGTATTTAATGTGTGTCCACTCAAAGGTCTCTGGCGCAGCATTGATTACCATGCAGCTGGTGACACTGAGCAGATGAAACCTTCGTTCGGGTATATAACATAATCAGAAAATTCACTCTTTGAGGAGAAAAACGCAGGAGGAGGTACGTTTGTAAAGAGGCGTGCAAAAGACTTTTTTTGTCTGTGACCTTGTTTCTGCTCAACATGGTAATTGTGATCATATAGTAGAGTTTTTTTTTCCTTTTTTTTTAATCTATCAGTCAAGTGGACCAAATAATGAGATATGATACGAGTTTTATCCTCTCATCCTTCACTACAGCTCCGGTTTTTCTGAGACGTGACCACTTTTTTTTTTTTGCTTATATAACCTGTTTTTTTTTTCTTCTTCTTCTGTCGTCAATGCTGATTATTCTTCCCTCCTCCTCTTCCTCCACCTTCCCCCTCCTCCTCCTCCTCCTCCCTGCTGCACCTGGGGTACCGATGATTCCGCAGATGTAGCCTTTCCACGGCTCTACACAACACCGGCTATTCTGACTAAAGAAAGAGAAAAAAATTAATAGTGACGACTCGAGGCAGACACGACAAAGTGATTTTGGCTAATTACCGAGCCAGCGCAGCGGCGGGAGTGTGAGGTCCAGCCGTGATTATCTCAGCTCTCCTCCTGGATCTGATCCCTCAGCAGATGATTCACTCAGCGCCAGCGGGTCTGAGGATGGGCCGCCTTCCTCCCTCTGCTCCCTTCAACAGTGGGCTAGAATCAAGATTTACAGAGTTCGGAATTCCATCCGAAAGTCCTAAAGTCTGCACGAGGTTGATGGAGGAGTTGTTTCAACACTTTGCTGCTTCTGCCACTGCCTGCATGTGATGTCCTCTAATGAGACTCTTTGTTAAAGAGATGAACGCAGCATTCATGGTGCGGGAGTTATTTAGTCCCAGCGTGCACTGAGGCCGGCAGCCTGAAATAATGAATCACACAGACAGCAACAAAACTTTAAGAAATTAGACTTCACAGCTGTGGGTGTTTTCCCTTCATTTACAACGTGATGGGTTTTTGTTTCCCTGTGCTGCAGCTTTGCAGCCTGCACACAGCCTTCTTCACTGCCTTATTGACAGACCGCCTGTTTGTTTATTTGTTATTTTCTTTTTCTATCCTCAACTCACTGTAAGTTCATTTCCTGGCTGACGCCCACACAGGTGAGACCACGTCCATCCATGGCTGTTACCTGAGTCACAGGGGCTGCAAATTCTCTGCAGTGCGTTACGGACAAGAAGTACAAAGCTAGACAAACAAAAATGGTGAAGATTAAAATCCCTGGATTGCATCTTGGACCGATATTGATTTGTACGTAAGAGGTAAACAAAGACTCTTGTTAAAAAGTAGACTAAGTCAAACTTCAGCCTTAGAAAAAACGTGTTTCATCAAAGTTTAAACAACCAGTTCAAACCATTTGTCGAACTCGCGATTAGCGCCTTAATTCTCCCCCAGTGGCTGGTTATGGTATTGCCAACACACAACTCCCATTTTTCATTTGCCAAAAATTCAGACCTTGCAAAGTTTTAGCCAAATATTTTCAAGCACCCATGGCTTTATTTTTCAATTATCTGATTTATCTGGCAGTGTTGTCGCAGTCGAGCTTTGGTCCTCAGACAGAAAAAAACTCCTGCTAGCTGCTAGCCTGAGACAACGCCCAGCGGGGGTTTGAAGGTTCTCGAGGCCATGGATCACCTGCTCACTAACTGTATCTGCGAGATCAAGCAGAAGCTAAAGAGAGGAGAGACTGGCTAATGATGCAATTGTGGAGGTTGGCTGGCGGGAGGTAATGCGCTAATCAGATGCAACACAGGGGCTCTTGAACAGTGTCCACTCAGTGGCCTTTAAAGGTCCAAAAGGAAAGAAACAAAACAGCAGAGTCACGCTCTGTGGCTTCAAACGACTATTTGGCCAAGACCGCAGCGGCGGTGGCTAGCATGGGCTCATTAGCATGGAGGGCACGGCCGGCTAATCCAGCACATTACCACCATGATACACAGGAGCTTGGTGCTAATGAGGGTGCAGCATGGATGCAGCTGGCGGGCGTCTTAATGTCCATCAGATAATAAAAAAGGAAGAATGAGGCGTCTGTTCTGTCTGTAAATCACAGCGGTCTGACGTGAAGCCAATCTGCCTGTTTTTGAAGGAGAGCGAGTATAGACCAGCACCAAGAGTCGAGAGCAGGGGTGGGCAAACTTTTTGACTGGTGGGCATATTCATCACCGAGAAAATTTCTTATGTTTGAAAGGTGAAGAGTGTCTTTTTGACAAGAATAACCTTTGCCCCATCTTCACACAACAATGTACACTTGTGTAACCGTGCAAGTGTTTGTCTGCCCACAGAGTCGGAGGGGTTCGTTCTTCTTAAAGCGGGAGAGGTGTCCTTGGGTGACGTCTGAAACGCCTCAAAGAAGTTGCTCTCCAAAGGACGAAATGTTCAGAAAACAACAACAACAAAAAGAATGCAGCACCTGTGGTGCATCATTACGAGGCATAAAACAAATTTCTTGGGTCATCAGTCATTCCAGAACAACAAAGGAAGGTTTTAGGGGGTTTTTGGACCATCATTTTATCAGCAGTATTTGAAGATGTGCCATCCACCTCTGGCAGCATCACGCACTTCTTCTAACGTGCCCACACTTCAGACACGGATGAAAGCAGAAGATGAACAAAGAGGAGAGCACAAAAAAGAACGAACAAAAGAAAGAAAACCTCAACCTACACTGCGAGTTTCATTCACTTCACCTGATGAAAAAGCTTCACAATAAGAGCCTCAATGAGTCTTTATGTGCGAACGAAGGTTCAGATGTACCAGGTTATGATGCCCATTCATTAAATCCTTCCGGCTGGGTTGTCATGGAAACTTGAGGGGCAAAATCCAATCATGTGTAGGCAATGATGGAGGAATTGCTCCAGCTGCTGCAGGAGGACCAGAAGTAAAGAGATCTGTGTTTGTTTTGAAGGACTTTCTGCACAGGGAACTCTGGGGACTTGTGACGACAATCAAGAAACACACCTCTCAAGAATCAATAGAGCTGGTCAGGCCTCAAATCAGAGGTCAATAGTAAACATATAAAAGACATAAGAGGATGAAGACGTGGAAACAACCTGCGAGACTCTGAAATCTGTTCAGGTCTGAAGCAGAAGGCCAGGACGCCACACTGATGACAACTTCCCAAAGACATCCCCCAGTCAGCGACTGGCTTTCAGCTGCTGGATTCAGGTTGATGTGATCCACTGTGAGGAGAGGACGACGGGATCTGCGTCCAATCAGGGCACACATCAAAGAATTCCCCAAAACGTTTCTCTGTCTGTTGGAAACAGTTTGATGGAAGCACAGAAAGAAAGAAACTCCCACAGACGACAGAGCTGATGGGTGCGCGATGGCTTGAAAACTGGGCAAAGAGCGACCCTCAGTGGCAAAACTAGGAGCTGCAAATAAAGACACGACATAGTGTAGTAACATTTGAACATGTTTACTGTAGCTCTGGTTAAATGTATGTTTCATTTTAGTTTTGCAGCCCTCAGGAAGGAGACAGTTGTTTGGTTTCTAGGTGAACTCTTTAGCTGATCTTTACAGAGCTAGAATTCTTACATCAAGAGTATCAACATCAATGCACACATCATCACGTGTGTTTAGTTTGTGTGTATGTGCAGACATAATTTTACTAAACTAAAAAAAGAGACTATAACAGTGAAAAAACAGAACCATTCTCTCTGAGGACAGTGAACAGACCTCATTGTCTCCAGTTTACAGTGTGGACTGTCTAAAATCACTCTGCAGCTTCACTGCTGAATCCATATATTTATCTCCTGTATCCTGCAGGCACTTCCCAACCTGGTACCCTGTCCCCTCTGACGCACTGCAGCCCTTCAAACTGACAAAATGCTGGAAATTAGAATGTTAAATTTAATGTGTGTGTGTATGTGTGTGTATTCATACTTAACACATTTATTTGAACAATTAGATTTAAACACTTAAAACATCAATGCAAGTGTCTAACAATAATTTTCATGAAAAAATCTAATTAATTGATTAATTAGCAAATGAAAGGGAAGGAAAACTGGTTTCAGCCTATTTTTTTTCCAGAAACAAAATTCTTTTCTTTCAACAAAACTAAGAAAAACTATTGAGAAATGTGAGATAGTGAAGACAGTGAACTGACCTCAGAGTCTCCAGTTTACAGCCTGGACTCTGCAGAAAATCACTCAGCAGCTTCACTGCTGAATCCTTCACCTGGTTCCTACTGAGGTCCAGGAATGTGAGATAGATACTTTATTCATCCAGTTCCAGGGAAATTTAGGTGTCCAGCAGTGAACAGTTTGAACCATAAACAACCGAGCGCTCTTAGTCATCCTACAGAATAAAAGTTGCTATCAACACAAGATTGTGCATTGTGCAGTCTTATTGCCGCTGGAATGAATGACGTCCTGAAGCTCTCAGTGGTTCTGCAGCAGTGCATCCAGAGCAGTCAATCACTGCAGCTGCACTGTTGAGCAACCACAATGTCATGCAGTGGGTGACTGTTGTTGCCAAGGATGGACTTCATCAAGGCCCTCCTCTTGCTCTCCACCACTGCTTTTACTTTGACTCCCTGCAATTGTACACAAGTATCTGCACCTTCTACTCCTCACATTGGAAAAACACCCTGGTTACTTTTGTTTTTAAAAGGGTTTAAAAGATGCAAATTCTGTTCAAAGTCATTCCCTTATTATTACAGCTGCTGAACTCTGCTGTTGTGTAGTTGAATATAAATACTCTTTACTGAACTACAATTCCTATAACACGTTGGGGGTCTTTTACTCATGACAATCTTTCTGTTGTTCTCACCGCAGCCAGTCAAAACAGACGTCTGGCTTCCTGAGTCAGGGACTGCTCTAGAATCCTTCCTACTGGGGAGTTTTTCATGGGCTCTTGTGTTGGTCAAAGTCTGTCTTCACTTCAATGCAATGGAGTTACAATGATCATCTTGTGCATCGTCAGAAAAAACAAGGAGAAGTGGGAGGAGAGTGAGGAGGAGGAGTTGGGGGAATAATGCTGGTCTTCACTTGTCGTTCCCTCAGTCACCGCTAGATGGAGCTCTCCTCTTCACGCGGACCAACTGATCCTCCATCAACATGAACACACCACTACTTCCACCTGGAGAAATAAGAAGAGACCGCAGAGGTCACGACTCGCAGCTCAGTCATTGAATGCATCATCAGAGATGTAAACTGTTGATTGAGATGATGGTTTAGCTCCATCAGATCTGGACAAATTACCTCCCCGTAAATTATGAACCTCATGGAAACACAGAGTGTGTTGGACTGACACTGAGCCATGACGAAGATGAACTGATCAATAATTTAGTGCTGAAATTAGAGACTAAACACTTTGGCAGCAGATTGGATGGTGGGAGAGTTGAGTGAGTGGTGACCACAGTCTGTGTACATAGTGGAGCTAGACATCAACAAATTGTATTGTCCACATCAACCAACACATCATCACGTGTGTATGTGGAAACATGATATTACTGATATCACTGAGACTCCACAGAGAGAGAGTCTGCAGAGAAGGAAATAATAGTGAGAAGTTACCAGATCAATCCCAGCCAGAGTTATAATAGTTTGGGATTTTTCATTTTAGTTTAGTTTTATTTCATTTTGACTCATGTCCCTACAATTCAGTTAGTTTTAATTAGTTTTCAGTGTGGGTTTGCTCGTTTTTATATTTTCAAAAAAGCTTAGTTTTAGTTTAGTTTAGTTTTAGGTTAAGTTAGTTATCGCTTTTATGTTGTAATTTTCATTTTTATCGATTTCAGTTAACAAAATTGTTTTTTCAATTTTAGTTTTCGTTATTTCGTTCATTTTCGTTAACGATTATAACCCTGATCCCAGCAGGTCACTGGGTTAAACCTTGGACAAGTCACCAGTTCATCACAAAAAGAAAAACAACCATTAAAAATCACACTCAGAGCTACATCCCCAATTCTCCTCGCGTACATGTCCTTGGACTGTGGGAGGAGCCAGAGAACCCAGAGGAGAACCACACAGACACAAGGAGAACATGCAAGTGTGTATATTCTGGACTTACTCAGCCTTCCTGCAGTTCCTCACAGCTGGAATCAGTCTCAATCTTCCCTCCACCATTGTCTTGTACTTCTTCAGGTCCAACTCATCCAGAACCTCCTCTGACATCTGCAGCACGTGGGCCAGAGCTGAACACTGGATGGCTGAGAGTTCCTATTTGATCTCTTAGACTTGAGGAACTCTTGGACCTCATGATGCACTGACTGATCCTTCAACTCCAGCAGACAGTGGAAGATGTTGATGCTCCTGTCAGGAGAGATTTCAACAGTGTTCATGTCCTTCAGGTTGTTGATGATCTTCTGCAAGGTTTCTGGGTGGTTGTCAGTGAGACCCAGCAGGCCTCCTAAGAGTTTATGGTTGGATTCCAGACAGAGCCCATGGAGAAAGCGAACAAACAAGTCCAGGTGACCGTTTGGACTCTGCTGGGATTTCTCCATCATTCTCCTCAGGAACTCATCCAGGGATTGGTCAGGAAGATCATCTTCTTTGATCTTGATTTCAAACAGCTCAGTTAATGAAGGTTTGGCTTTTACCATTTTCAGAGAGTCCTCCAGAATCTTCATTTTGATGTGACAGTGGAAGATGTAGACTGCCGCCAGAAACTCCTGGACGCTCAGATGAACAAAGATCACACTCTCTCTTCTGAAGATCTCTGTACAAACTCCTGATTACACAGAGGCGTCAGTCACACTGAGACCACACTTCTCCAGGTCTTCACTGTAGAACATGATGTTTCCACTCTGCAGATGTTCAAATGCCAGCTGGCCCAGCTTCAGAAGAAGCTCCCTGTCAGCCTCTGTCAACTCCTGTGGACCTCCTCCATACTTGTACTGCTTCCTCTTGGTCTGGACCAGCAGGAAGTGTGAGTACATGTCAGTCAGGGTCTTGGGCAGCTCTCCTTCTCTGATCCAGCAGAAGACCGGGATCTGTACTTAGTAACAGAGTCTTTTTTTCCACAGGCCTCCATACTTTTACTCTAGTATAGAATGTGAAGTGTCCTCCAGCACACTGCCGACTGCCTCTGCTGCCTTGCAAACAAGAAAACAACAACTACACTGCAGAACACCGACACTTCTCCACACAAAAAAGTTTGTCGAAAACCACATTTTAATGTTGCGATGCAGGTTTGGTGGAGAGCAGCTCAGCTGTCAATCACACCAGATCGACTGCCGCCAGAAACCAGAGAAATCAGCAGGATTTGTCTTCTGTGTCTGGCTGGATTCTTGTCGTGCTCGTCGGCGACAAACAAAGATTAACTTTTGGGAGAAGCGAGGGGTGCAAGGGGTGGGGAGAGGGGGGTGAGAGTGAAAGAGTGAAAGTGTGCCATTAATTAGTGGTGAGTCTTGGGGAGCGGAGACAAGCGTTGGCTGCAGCTGAAGTAGTGGTGGAGATTAACAGCAGATGTTGCCTCAGAGATGTTGAGATGGAGGAGCCACTCTTCCAGGCTGGGGGGGGGGGGACGGGGAGGGGATATTGAGGGGGAGGGGCTGAATCACATTTTCATCTGGATTGGACGCTGAGCGACGGCGGCAGCCGCGAGCGTAAGAACACTTCAAACGACTCGTCGAACCTTTGCATGGTAAATTGCCTTTGTGCAAGTGGCGGTCACATGGGTGAGACGCCTGCCCCGCCCCCTCCCTCGCCGACCTGATGTTTGCGGCTGGAGGCCGGCTTAATTAAAAAACACACTTCCTGGTGGTGGCGAGCGGCGCTTAATGAGATTAGTGTTCAGCGGAAAACCGGCCTTGGCTCTGGGAAAACAACAACAACAACAACAACAACACAAAGGGGGAGGAGCTGAGAAACAGCAGCTGACCGACGCAAGTTTGCTGCTCAGATGCGACGCTTCACCAGCTGCATCTCAACAAGGCCGAGACGGAGGTGGCAACACATTCACATTCTGAACTTAAAGTACAGAATGTACAGAAAGATATATACAGTATATACTCTATATACTGTATATACTCTGGTGAAAGTAGAAATATGGTCAGACGTCAGAGGTCTTGCTTGAGCATCTGGATCATTTTGAGCAGCTTTGCTGCTCTCATTGCTAAAGTTTTTGTTTTCTTTTTCAACTGTAACACAACCGATCAGTCAACAATCAGTAACAGTTCTGACCAGTGGGCCATTATTGGAAGTCCAGGCTTTTAATAACTATCACCAATGTTATTTTCTCCATGTTTATTTTTCTCTGGACTGAAAAAGGTAGTGAACAGTGATTACAATGAAGAGCTACTCTAAAATAATCTCCCATCTCTAAAATATCCACTTCAATACTTCTTCAAAAAACTCAAGTAAAGTACAGATACCTGAAAAATCTATTTAACTACAGTAACGAGGTATTTGTACTTTGCACACAAAAAAGCCGTCACTTTTTTTTTGGAAATCATTTCTCCCACCTGCAGCTTTTCCTCCTGCTGAGCAGCAGGATTTAATTGGATCAATGGTCGGCCGCAGAGCGCACGCGCACACACGCGCACACACACGCGCACACACACACACGCACACACACACGCACACACACACTGCAAACACTGATGAATCGAACGGAACAGAAGCGGATTCCTTTCTTTTGCTTTTTGCTCTCTGTTATTTAAAAAAGAGAGAGGGAGAAAAAAATCCTTAATGGGGCTCGGCTGGAAGGCGGCGGCGGCGACAAAGTCATGTCTGAAATATCTTTCAAGTGGTAACTCGGGGCAACGGCTGCCTCAAAAGAGCCGCACGGCGGGAGGGATGCCCCGCACCATCAAATGCACGGCCGTCTTAAAAGCGCCCATTCTCCGGCCGAGCCGGGGGAGCCCGCCGCGTTTGCTCCCTCTTTCGTTCTCCGTCCGCCCGCTGGCCGAGGCACGCATGTGCAACGTAACGGCGTACTTATTGAAAAGCAATAAAGCCTCATCAAAGAAGTCGGTCATTGAACACGTGGAGCCGCCTGCAAACAGCAGCTTGTTTTTAATTCCTTTGTTCCCCTTTGAGCTCCAATAAAAAGAAACTAAATATGACAACACACCAGCATCTTCTGAAAGGGCAGGGGGTGAGGAAAAGTAAATCCGAGGATTTCAAAGGTTTCCGGCTTTCATTTCAGGTCCGCCATTCTGGTTAGCTGTTAGCCGGGTTGATAGCCGCTATCGTCTTTGGACAGCCGGGCCAAGACAAAGCTGATGAAGCAGTGGGGAAAGTGCACAAGTCCAAGACATTGGAAAGACTTTATATTTTATTCCAATCCAATTAGTCCCACATTTTGGGACTTTTTGGGCTCAATGCAAAGCAGATGTAAAAAAGTAGTTGCTAAAATGAAGAGACTTTGTAAGATCATGAGGACTGAAGTGCTATTCTGAGCTCTAATTGTCTCCCAGTCCAGAATGTGTCCAGCGCTGCTCGCTGGTAATTAACAAGAAACCAGGAGGTTTTTGTTTCCTGACATCAAGAGCAGCAACGCTCCTGCTGCTGCTGCTGCTGCTCCTGCTGCTGCTCCTACTGCTCCTGCTGCTGCTCCTGCTGCTGACATTTACTTCTCCAGAGTCGCTGTCACAGGGTTGTTTTTTTCTCTGGAGTTTTTCCTGCTCTTACGTTCCTTCGGACAAGTTGGGAGTCAAAACTAGCCAAAAGGAACGTGTAGCCAAATGTCAGGAGGCCAGAGGGCCACAACCTTTCCACATTTCCTGGAGGTGATCAATCCTGCCTGACAGGCCGCGGCGGGGACACAGAAACATGAGCGCAGAATGTGGAGTAGTTATATGGTACAGACTAATTCAGGGGACACAGGTCAGTGTACCAGGCCACCGTCAATTAGTCGCCTTCTGCAACACAAGAGTGTTATAATTATACATCCATCCATCCATGTTCAATACCCACTTCCTCCTGAGCTCAGGGTCTCAGGGGTCTGCTGGAGCCTCTCCCAGCTCTCAGAAGGTGAAGGCAGGGTGACACCCTGGACCAGGGGCCACTTTATTATGGACACATAGAGACACAGAGTTTCCAATTCACCTCACATGCATGTTTTTGGACTGTGGGAGGAAACATGGAGAGAACCCAGCAGACACATGGAGAACCTGGAGAGAACCCAGCAGACACAGGGAGAACCTGGAGAGAACCCAGCAGACACAGGGAGAACATGAAGAGAACCTAGCAGGCACATGGAGAACCTACAAACTCCACACAGAAAGGCCCCAGTCCTTGGGACCAGGTCTGGTTGGTTTTTGTTTGTTTTGTTTTTTTACTTGAAAAAGGAAGAAGCTGTGTCTATGATCCCACATCTCTGCTTCTCTCTGACCCAGAGCGAGACACAAAGCTCAGAAGCACACCAGGAGATAATGAGGAAGCACTGTGTGGTTCTGGTTGTTGTTTTTTGGCAAAAAGTCAAGAATGATTTTTGTAGATGTGCAGCATGCCGGAGCTTATTGATTTGACCAGGTGAAAATAGAGTCCCGGGAGCTGCATTACACATTCTGAGGCTTTAAATAAACACACACACACACACACACACACACACACACACACACCAGCCAGAATCAGAGGGAAGTCGCAGCGCAGCGATGAACTCTGCAAGGTCGTCGTCCGTACGCCACCTCCAGGCCGCCGCCCAGGGTCCTAGCTCCACCCCCTTCTGGCCAGCCAGGTCAAAGACAACCCCCGACCCCCCACTGCTGCCACATCGGGACCGACTTTCCCGCTCCTCCTCCTGAACGTGACCTTCACTTCTCAAACCCTGGTGGTCCTTTAAGGAAAATGTTGACATTTCATTTCCCCTCTGAGAGACGCAGCTTCTCGCCGTCGGCCGCTGCCGATTGGTGCAGGTTCTAATCCCCGCTCCTCTGCGGTGACCTTCAGCGGGGGCGGTGGGGAGGTTAAACCGTATCGCTGATGTGACACGGCTCCCGCCGCTGATTGAGTCGGACTGGTTGACATTTTGAGAATGACTAAAAGAAATCTCACGTGACCTCCTCCATCCCCCCTTTACATTTTTTCACAGCCAGACTGAGAATTCCCTCAGTCGTCGGTGTCCCAATGCTAAGCTAATGGCTAAGCTCTAGTGTTGAAGGATGTGTGTGTGCTCTGTTGTGTTGTTCTCCGCATGGAAGGATGGAGCACTTCCTCTTCCAACAGGAAGTGCTCTTCCTGCTTTCAGCTCCTTCCTGAGAAGGCCACAGAGGGCGCTGCTCCTCCATCTGCTGCTTCCTTGAAGGGGTCTCGGAACACCCTTTGGCGACACGGTGGTGGTGCAGTGGTTAACACTGTTGCCTCACAGTAGGAAGGTTGTGGGTTTGATTCCCAGGGTCTCCTGGGGCTTTTCTGTGTGGAGTTTGCATGTTGTCCCTGTGTCTGCTGAGTTCTCTTCAGGTTCTTCAGCTTCCTCCCACACTCCTGTCTCAACCTGCCCCCCCCACCCCCCACCCTCACCCCCACTCTCTACCTCCCCCGCCTCCCTGAAGCCAACCAGCAGAGGAATCCCATCAGAGGGAGAAAAAAAAAGAAAAGGAACCTGGGGAGACGAGCCAGACTTCAGTCAGCCCGCAGAGACTTTTCAGAAGCTGCTGATGAGATCAATAGCCGGGGTCCTGCACATCCCTCCCCATCCTAAGAGAAAAAAAAAAGAAGAAGCTCTCCTCCTCCTCTGCCCTGTTTTGATCTTCTCCCCTTCTATACGCTGCTACGAATAAACAGCTACAGGCCCCGGCTGCTCAAAGAGAGAGGGGCCAATGGTTCTTGGTGTTTCAACAGTGTGACGCCCCCTGCTGGCTGTTACTGGGGATTGCATGGGCAGTGCTCCGAACCTTCTTTCCTGTGGAGGTGTGCTTGCTAACTGGGGTTCTCAGAATCACCTGCCCAGAGAAACCAGGCGACCCACTGACGGCCCAGCAGGTGAGGTGAGCCACTAGGGGGCGGAGTTTCAAGGCCGAGCGAGTCTCTCGGCCGGAGCTGCAGCGGCTGTTTGAAATGTCGGCCGGCGCCCGCAGCCCTTTATGAAGACGCATGTTGAAAGTCGGCCAGAGTTCATTAACCTTGCGGGGGCGCTGTGCTCCTCCTGCCGCACTGCCTCCATATCTCAGCATATTGCACCTCATTTTTCACCAGCTGCTCATTTCACAGGAGAAAGCCGCCCGCCGCCGCCGCTGCCGCCGCTGCCGCCAGTGCAGGGCTTGAGAGGATTGGATGCTTTCTGCTCTGAAACCACGAGCTTTGCACCTTTTCATCTTTCCTCTCGCGGCTCAAACTCGAGCCGAAGCGTGAATTTGAACACGCAGACGGCGGTAATCAAGACCATCAAGCTAACGGGCCTCATCACGGAGCGGCGGTGGGCGGGGCCGGGCCCTGCCGCTCGCCGTGCCCTCGCCGGGAGCTCGCTGCCGAGGAAAGCAACGCCTCCCACCCGCAGACACAGCGCCAACATTATAGTTCCTTCGCCATCTGGCAGAATCATCTGCCGCCGCTGTGCAGCAGCTTCTCACCGCCGCCACTGGGGGGGGTTTGACTGCGGCACACTTGGAGGTCAAGGTCAAGGTCATGTTTATGTTTACAACACAGTTGGAGACAAGCTGGGATGAGCACAGTGCTTTAGAGAGAGAAAATTAAATAGCATAAAACACACACAGGAAGTCAAAGAATAAATAAGAATAAATTAGAGACAACCCTGCCTTGAAAGCAGAGCTTAAAACAATATTAATGTCCTCTTGCATTGTTGGGAACTGTTGTTTTTTTTTTTTGTTCCAGTCCTTCCAGCTGTGACCGGCGGAAGCATTAGCATCATTATTCATCGTTACAGGTCTCAACAGCCAAACGACAGCCTGTTTGGAGTAACAAATGAACGCCGCGCTCAACTAACCTTGCTGGGTGACAAACCTGCAGCTCTGGTGCTCAAAGACCTTCAGAAATTAGGGAGGGAAATCTAACTTTTCCAGAGTCTTTAGTCTCCGTTTGTTACCTGGGTGAACCTTTGGATGCTGTGACTGGCTCAAATCTGGCCGCAGCCAAGCTGAAAATCATAGTTTCAAAAACCGTAAGAGAGAAAAAACAATGGAAATAATCACAGACTGGATCCACACCTCCTAAAAGTTCCTTCTGCAGACGAGAGCTGAACTTCCTGCCAGTCGCTGTTGCCAGGAAGTTCAGCTTCCTGCCAAATAACTGCCTCAGATTTCTGAGGCAGTTTTTTGGGGGCTGTTTATGATGTCATGTGAACCTGACTGTGTGTTTGTGTGTGTGTGTGTGTGTGTGTGTGTGTGTGTGTGTGTGTGTGTGTGTGTGGACTTGCAACCTCCGAGTCTCTCCACTCTCCACTTTGCCCACAACGGCTGGGCTGTAATTTTCCAAACGACTCTTCAATTTTCTTCAACAGGTTTGGCAGCAAAATTCATCTCTCTCTCTCTCTCTCTCTCTCTCTCTCTCTCTCTCTCTCTCTCTCTCTCTCTCTCTCTCTCTCTCTCTCTCTCTCTCTCTCTCTCTCTCTCTCTCTCTCTCTCTCTCTCTCTCTCTCTCTCTCTCTCTCTCTCTTCACTGGTTATATTATTGCTGCAGGTAAATCACAGTCACCATAAAGAGGACAGACAGTGGGCGGAGCTTCAGATTTAAGAAGAATAAAATAAAAACTCCATCCCTCCGCCAGCCTGCCGTCACCTCCTCTCACCAGTTATACCAGAGAGGGAAGATGAGGAGGTCGTCGATAGGGGGCTGGACTCGACTACTTCACCATTGGCGGCTTAAAAGGAGGCAATTCAGAGGTCTGAAGAGGAGAGCAGGAAAAAAGTGGGAGAGGGGGAAGAAAAGAAAATCAATGGCGGCCGCCAGTTCAGAGGAGGCGACAGCGAGCGACGGCCGAGTGGAGGCAGAGCGTGATGACTGCACCGCACTCTTCTCCCAGGTCTCCTTTTGTTGCCTCTGGACTCAAGATAAAACATTATCGACATTGTCAAACACAGTTTCAGTGTTGATCCCATTATTAGGCCATTATTTCCTGGAAAATAATTAAAATCTATACATCTATAAAATCTATAAAATCTATATTTAAAAAAAATCCTAGTCAGACCACACATCACAGCAAGGTAGAAGAATGAAGAGTGAAGAAGGTTCTCAATTCAAGGGGTCATCACGGGTCCCTCGCCACTCTCCCTGCAGGCAGGACGAATCCTGGAAGGACAGAAGGAAGGAAGGAAGGAAGGAAGGACTGAAAAAGAAAACTTCAAAGGTGGAATAAAAATAATAATAATAATGATGATGATAATCAATGGCAGACTTTAAAGCACCTTTTCGCTGGTGCTGATGGTCCCTCATATCCATTTTTCTTGAATTTCTCCGTCAGCCGGTTTTGACCGGGTTAGGAGTTAGGCCTCTCAGCCAGACTGGATCCATCCATCTGACTGACTGACTGACTGGAAGCTTTAGTTAGTAGGCTGCACCACCACTCGGCATGAAGCCCCTGATAGCAAACATGGAAAAATTACAGGAGACCACCAGCGACTGTCTTCTGTTCTCCTTCTAGAAGCAGCAACTAAACCAAGAAGACCAAGTCCATTTTGTTTGTCGAAGCTGCGAGATGCTCGGCGTGCTCTCCCAGCAGCAGCAGCAGCAGCAGCAGCAGCAGCACCTCCGTCACCCTTCCCCTCTGACTGCAGCAGCAGTACATATTAATAATTCCCAGTAATTCAGCAGTAAACACTGTGGTTGTTGTTGTTTGCAGTGATTTCTGAGGCTTTCTTCATGCTTCCCTCTCAGGAGTCAGAGGGGCCCCTCAATGAAGAGGAGGCGTGGCCTGGTTGGCTGCTGTTAAATCTGCCGCTGCGGGGAGGCGAGGAGGAGGAGGTCAGGCGTCCCCATCGATCATCGCATAATTTCACAATAAAAAACAACAAAAAACAAACACATTTCAGCTGCTGATGAATATGGATGAAGGTGCAGCTCTCTCTCTCTCTCTCTCTCTCTCTCTCTCTCTCTCTCTCTCTCTCTCTCTCTCTCTCTCTCTCTCTCTCTCTCTCTCTCTCTCTCTCTCTCTCTCTCTCTCTCTCTCTCTCTCTCTCTCTATTGCTCTCTCTTGAAAACACAACTCAACTGGATTTTTGGGCTGAAACCAGCAGGCAGGAGTAACCCTATAGACACACACACACACCCGTGCACCCTGCAGCACTGGGGCTGGGGGGTGCAAGTGGAGGCGACTCTGGTGAAAACCACTCTCGTCGAATGGGGTCAAGTGTTTTTGCGGTCGTGTTGCTGCTATTTGTGTTGTGCGTCTTTCAGCCGCTGATTGTTTGTGGATCCTGCAAAGCAGAGGCGTGGGCGGCCGCGTGTGATAAGTATGATTGTGTTGTTGTTGTTATTTTTCAACAGTCAGTCAGTCAACAAAAAGCCATTATCACCTTTATTCTTATTGTTCCTCCAGCGTGGCCTCGTCGCTGCTGCGTCATCTGCTGCATAAACAACCAACAATAAAGCATCGAGGCGGCGGGCGGGCGGTCTGTCTGTCTGTCTGTGGTGGCTGGTGTGGTGCTGCCTCACAGCAACGGCGGCCTTTCTCTCTTCCTGCTGTTCACCATGAAGGAGAAGTGATGGAGAAAAGTCAGGTGGCCTTCATGGGAAAAATAATAATAACTCATTTTATTTGTATAGATCTTTTCATGAAAAAATAAGTCGTGAAAACAGTCGTAGAGTAGCCAAATATAACTATTTCCAGACAGTGAAGGTCCTGTGTTAGCTTAGCATCAAGCTAGAGGCGGATGAGATGTGGATGGTTACAGAACGCGACCGGCAGGTGGAGCCGGAGATGTTTGTCCAACTGGTCAGTGGCCTCATTGCGGCAGGAAAAACAGCTGAAGCAGGAGCAGAACTTTCACTGCAGTCACTGGAGACTGTCTGCAGTCTGGATCACCTGCCCAAGCAGCAGCAGGGGGTCGTCCACAGCGATCCCCATAATCCCAGGGACTTATCCTCCCTCTCAGACTCTGACACCAGCCACGCACCCACCCAGTCCGCCCAGCAGGGGGTGTGGATTCACGGGAACGATGCAAATCCAAAAGGGATGAGATGTTGCCGCTGATTGTCAGACCACTTGTTCCAAAGCTCCCGGGAGCTCCGACAGGAAGTGCGCTCTTCATCCGTCACACGTCAAGTCCCGCCCCCCTCCTTACACCCATAATGCCTTGCACCTTGGGATTGTCTCAGGTGCTCACGGTGCTTTTCTGAAGAGTTCTCCAGCAGCAAGGCTCCAGCACCCTCAAGTCTTCTCCTCCTACGTGTTGAAAACACCTTCTCCTCCTCCCCCTCATCATCATCATCATCATCATCTTCATCCTCCTCGACGACAGTGGAAATATCGCAGTGGGACTGTGGATTTGGTTGGAAATGATCAACCTCGCCTTCTCAAAGTCACACCGGCTGATTTGTGTCGCGCTAATGAGCCAGAACATGCAAAAAGTGGCAGCCACGGTCGGTGTTTGGAACCGGTTTCAGCCGGCCTCAGCCTCGTCCTTCTCTGCTCTCTCTGCTGCTGCTGCTGCTGCCAGTCACCTTTGACCCTGGACATCAAATAGCCCGATTTGCCAAAAGAGAGGTCCAGCACCAGCTGGAGAGAAGACGTCCACCAGGGGGCGTTGCTGTTACGACCTGTGATTAAAGGAACCAATGAGGCGACGCACCAGAGGCCTTCAGACGGTGTCTGGGGGGTTGTGAGAGACGGAGGAGGACCAGCAGCAGCAGGAACAACCCCAACCCCCACCCACCCAGGGTAGGAGGTGGAGGAAGAGGAGGAGGAGGAGGAGGAGGGAGAGGAAGAGCCTTAGTGTCACCTGCACAGTTGAGTTGAGGTGATGAAGTCCTCTAGGCGTGCAAAAAGCTCTGGTTTCTTCTACGGCAGCAAACCCAAAACAAAGCCACAGTCAGGCTGAAAGAAATGTTGGATTTAAAAGCAAAAATAGATCAATAGCAGCGAGAACTTCCTCCTCCAGCCCCAGAAAGGAAGCTGCCACCGTCCTCTTCCTCCTCAGAGTGGCGCCACGCTGTGCCACGCTCAGGTGGGGAGGAGGGAGATAACAGCCGTGATTATCTTCTCTGCCTCCTTGAAGGAGCAGATGAAAGGCGGCCGTGGTGTAATGGGCTCCTTCCCTCCGTCCAGGCAGAAGGCATGTTTTTACCCCGGCTTTTGTGGTTAAATGCGCTTTGTGCAAGCGACCCTGATGAATACTTCCTCCCTCTCTCTTTATCCCTCTCTCCCTGATGTCCTCAAGGCCTCAAATCCCCTGCAATCAAGATTCATTTCAGTCGTGACGCATCCGGCAGCCAGAGTGCGACGGGAATAATCTTCCTGTCATCCGCACTGTGACATCACTGATGAGGCTGAGGTGACGCACCAACCCTGAGGTGAAGAGGAGGAGGAAGAGGAGGACGAGGACGAGGAGGTGAAGGAGAGAAGGTGGAAGAAGAGGAGCAGGAGGACAGAGGTGGAGGAAGAGGAGGAGGACTTCTCAATGTGCTTCTGGACTCACTGATGGGTGCAGCCCCTTTTGCAAACAAAAGGGGCGTCGCCGGCGTCACAATCCAGTCAGCTGATTCTTCTGGTGCAGAGGAAAACAGCGGTGGCGATGACGACCAGAAGGCGCCAGGTGAAGGTGTTTGATCACCAGGTGAGAGTTCAGAGGTCCAAGAAAGACACTCAGTCAACTACAACTACAGATGGTTGTGGTTGTAGTTGTGTCTTTTTCTGGCTTGTCTTTGTGTATTTTCTCCACTGTGGCTTTGCGACAGCGGCGGCACAATGAGAAAAAATCTTTAATTACCCGGATGAACGCAGCAGCCTGCAGCCACAGCTCCTCCTCACTCCACTTGCAATTTAAAATAAACCAAAAAAAAAAAATAATGATTAAAAAATAAAAATCCTGCTTCTGCCTCGAGACAAAAATCAGATTTTTTTCACGGCTTTATTGTGGAGGGAGCAATTTTCTGCAGCCTGTAAAAAACTATTATTCTGTGTGGCGGATGGAGTGAGAGGAGATGATGGCACCTCCTTCTACAATAACACTTTATTTCCCCCAAATTAGCTTTGAACAACACAATAAAGAACCCCCACCTCCTCCACCTCCTCCACCACCTCCAGCTGCTGCTGCTGCTGCTAAATTTCCTGCTGTTCAGTGCCTTGATGCTGTTTTCCCTCCGACTCATCAGACGCTCCTCGCCATTTTCGTTCCCGACCTGCTTCCAAAAAATCCAAGCGCAGATGTAGAAATGTTCAAATCCTCCTCCTTCGACCCTCAAACCCTCTGTGAGCAGCAGTTTGTGCCGACGCTGCACGGTGAGGAGATCCAGGAGGGAACGTTGCAGGAGGTGATCACGTTTTCCGCTGATGAGCAGAACCTTTCCCGAAGTGTGGAAGCAGTCAAGCATCAGGCAGCCTGCTGCTGCTGCTGCTGCTGCTGCTGCTGCTGCTGCTGCTGCTGACACCTGTGGATAAATGACTGCCTCAGCACCGGCGGGGGCCATGAAATAAAATCAACACATGCTGCTGCTGCTGCAGCTGCTGCACGTTGGTGTGTTACAAATTTGGAAAAATAACATTTGAGTCATTTCAGTGAATCCAAAGTTTGCTTGAACGTGCACAGACTTCTGCGTCTGACGAGGCAGCAGCACCCCTGGCGTCCATCCATACATCCGGACATTGGACTTGCGAAGCTCTCAGTCTGAGTTGTTTTCCAGAGCTGAGGAGAAAGAGGGCGGAGCTGCAGCCAGCAAGTCTTTTTTCAACCAGCGTGGACGGACAGAAAGGTGAAATAAATACACGTCGGCGGCGCCACCCGGTGGGATGTTTGGGATCAGGCGCCTGGGCCGCGGGGACGGGACAGGACACAGCAGGAGGAGCAGCCGAGCGTGCAGGTGGACGGAGGAGGAGACGGCGGGCGGAGAGAGAGGGGACGGAGCAACAAAGCGGATTAACGCAGCGGCGACGCAGGATTGACTAACAGGATCTGTGGCCTCCTGGGTGGGAGGGAGGAGGAGGGGGCAGCGGGCGAGGGGGAGGAGAAGAAGGAGACAGCATGTGTAACAGGAGTGAGAAGCCAACAAGTTTTCTGGTCTGATGCGTCTCCACGAGTTTCATCATTACATCTTTCATCCATATAGATTCACTTTTGAAGCCGTGAAAAAAATGAGAGATGAGCTATAATGATTTCTGAAACATAAAACCTGCAACACAGCAGCTGCAAAGCAAATAATAAAAACTAATTCAAAAGGTCTCCTGAGCTCTTTCAGCCAGGAGGAGAAACGGAAGTGGAGCGGACGACCATCAGCGGCAGCGTGAAAACTGATCAGCTGCTGCTCCATTCGGCCGGAGCTGACTGGGCTTCAATCAATCCCTCCACGGCGCCCCCTGCAGGACTGACAGGATCAGCCCAGCGGGCGCGCCGCTTTCCTGCCCCGCTGTGGGGACCAATCACAGCTTGGGTTCGGCCACTTCCTGTCACCTGAGGGCGTGAGGTCACTGCTTCCTGCAAAGCCAGTCGGACCGGCGGCGGCCCGAACCGGACACGTTAGCGACGCGTGGCTAGCTGCTCGCTGACACACACTCCATTATTGTGTGGAAGAAGCAACTTGAGGTCACATGACACAAATCTCCACAAATCACTGAAGAACTTTAAAATGCTCCTCGACTGCTGCATGCTGCTAAGAGCGAGGAGGAGGCGGAGGAGGAAGAGGAGGAGGAGGCGGAGGAGGAGGAGGAGGAGGAGGAGGAGGGAGCTCTCGGAGGTCCAAAGGTATAAAAACTCCTCCATCCGACCCTCTTTGCTCCAATTTCATCAACAATCATCTCAGCGGAGGAGACGTGATCTCCACGCAGGAAGTGCTCGTCCCTGGAGATCCTCCATCCACCATCTTCTGCTCGTCTTCATCTCACACTGGAGGTGTGGGGGTGGAGGAGGAGGAGGAGGAGGAGGAGAGGGCTAGCCTTGAAGAGGCAATTATTCCTCCCACTGAAGATCAGGAAACAGAAGAGATGCTCACACTGCTTTAAGTATGCACAGACACACACACGCACACACACACACGGGAGGCTGCTGATTGGCTGAGATCTCACTGACCGCTCCAGCTTGACCTGTTTTGGACACAGACTCCGCCCACTATTGCGAGCCGAGACCAGCTGGCTCCACCAGTGCAGAAGGAATCTGATTGGCTGCCAGAGAGAAGACTGAATCCACTTCCTGTTTCCCCCTCAGTTGCAAACAAGGAAACTCATTTGAAATTCAATCAACATCCCCCTTTGTTGTCCACCAACCAACATGGTAAAACGGTAGGCCACGCCCCCTCACCAGTCGATTTGATCCTCTCGCCGCCGCCGCCGCCGCGCTTGATGCTTTTATTATGAAAATGTCCCCTTTGCCCCGGCCCCTTCCCACCTGTTGCCAATACACGTGATTTTCCTAAAGAGCCTCTGGACTGGTCGCAGGTGTCATCGCATTTCCATTTCAGAAAGACACAAAAGAAGCTCGCCGCCACCGTGTTTTGTTCTGAAGCCGCCGCTGCTGCACAAAGGGCGGCTGAATGAATCAGCATACGGGGCCAGTGTTGCTGCCACCAGTTGTCACGGCCTGATTGATCGCGATGATGTCACCGAGGATGATGGTGACGGAAAAAGCAAAGAAAAAAAGAAAATCTATCCTCTGTTTTTCAGTCGCAGCTAGCGCAGGAAAACTACAATGAATCTGCCATCCGTCCCTCCATCAGTCTCCTCCCAGTTTCTCCTGACACATTCCCAGTTTTTCCAGCCCAGAGGGAATATTTTGATCCCAGACTGCAAGCGGTGGAAACAGTAAAAGCAGCCTGGATTGTTTCATTCTTTGTGGAAGGTGGAGTTTAAAGAGTCAGACACGGTGAGCTAATCAGAAGTCTTCTCTATCAAAGTGGGAGGGGCTTCCTATTAGTGGTGAGGAAAGTGGAGGGAGTTTGAGTCAGATTACATCCAGAAAAAGAGGGAAAGCAAGTCCAAACAATCCTGCAAGAGCAGCCACTCGATCAGGTTCAGCTCGCTAGCAGCAGCAGGTTGCTCACAAAGTGGCCGCGGAATCTCTTCTCCTGCAGACGACAGCAACCACACCAGTGAGTTATTGTAAAGAAAAAGAAAAATGAACCCCCACAGACAAACATCCTGGAGTCGACTCACACAGGAAGACTTGCTTTTGTTTGCAATCCAGCTGTTTGCCAGCGACTCTCTGGGACAGTCCACTGCAACCCTCACCAGTCACCTAATCTTTGCAGCGTCACACTGATTACACCAGGAATATATAATAGGCGGGCAGCTTGCCAAGGCAGGGAGTTAATCTGAGCCGCGTCCCCGCGAGGACCGGCGGCAGGAGAGCAAACAAACAAAGAGACAATAATTACGGTGGGAGATGAAGGAAGGACCCCGAAAAACAAAAAAAGAAAAAACAGACAAGAGAAGAGGTGGGTTCCCTGAAGCATGGACCGTCCATGAAGGAACGTGTGGTGAGGTAACGTTCTCAGCCGGTAAAAACCGGCTCACACTCCAGGTGTGATTCTAGCCGCGGCTAATGGCGCTACTTGAACAAACAAAAAAAAAAGCAAAAACAGAGCGAAAGCGGCGCGCAAACAGGAAATAAGAGGTCAAAATGTGCATGTTTGAATTATGCAGCATACGTGAGGAAGGGGAAGTGCCGCCGCCAGCGCAAAAAAAACAACACATTAGACTCAAGCCCCCCCGACAGCGTCCGTCAATAGAATTTCACTCAGTATGCTAATTCATCTGTCGTTTTTTTCTGCCAGGTTTTCAAGGCAATGTGTAGCACGTGGAATGTTTTTTGTCGTTTGTATGTTGTAAAGTGTGTGTGAGGGGGGTGGGGGCATCGGGGGGGCGTTGACTGAATAATTCACCTGCTTTGTCCGTCAGTAACCTTTACAGTTTCCAGGCTGTTGCTGCGTAATGCACTTCCTCCCAAACGTCTCATTTCATCTTTGCCGTTTGGAACGTAAACGGGTTAGCATTGCGATTACACCGTAGCGACAACCGAAATACTAGTTGTCTCAGCAAATGGGTGATAGTCGCAGAGGTCTGCTCAAAGTGCATCACGCTACAATAAAATCTCATTTAATTACCACATGCATAAAAGAAAATGTGTGTAAATGGAGCTGTTGGAGCCATCAAAAACTGTCAGACCTGCTGCTTGTGGCACCAGCGGGCCGCTGAACTGTCTCCGTCTGCAGCCGCACCACTAGAGGGCACCAGATCCCCCGAGAGGTAACACATTAGCATGCGAGGGCTAACGGATCTTGAAGATTTTCTAGTTTGTCACGCTGAGGAATGAAGCAACAACAAACGTTCGGGGCTTTGTGGAGGATTTTCTCCCGTCACCCCCCAACACAGACAAGATGTAAGAAATAAATAAAGCAGACCGGATGAAACAAAGCGCGCTGGTCGCCGCGCTGATCTTGCGTGAAATAGAAGGTGGCCTGATTTTACATATTGACAAGAGACTGTCGGCGTGATGGATTGGAGCCGCGGCGGAGTGGAAGAGAGTCTCAAACTAAATAAACTTCCGTGTTGTTTTTCAGTCACATCGGCCACAGGAAAACTAAAACTAATCCATCTCAGTGCAGAAAGTGGCATCTGTCCGTCCGTCCGTCCGTCCGTTCATCCACCCTTCCACCTGTCTCCTCCCACTAACTTCCCAGTCCAGTTGGAAAATTTCAATCCCAGACTGCAAGCGGCTGAAAAAAGTGGAAAGCATGTGGACTGTTTCAGCAGCAAGGGGGCGGAGTCTAAAGAGCCAGATACAGTCAGCCAATCAGAAGTCTTCTCTATCAGTGCGGGAGGCTTCTTATTGGTGGGCGGACCTGGAGGGATTTCAATTAAATCTGGGAAATGTGACCCAGCGGATGGTTCAGTGACTGGCCACTAGAGGTCCCCCTGGTTAGCAGCAGCAGGTTGCTCACAAAGTGAGAGCGTTTCCACTGACACTCAGTGTCACCCAGTCAAAGTGAAGCCCCACACACACACAAACTGGACTCAACTGCAGATTCATTTCTGCTGAAGCTGCTGAGTCCAAACCAACAGCACAACAACCCGAGCGACCCCCCCTGCTGGCTGCTGCTGGAGGAGGAAACTAGGCTAACCCCGGCCCTCGCCTCCTCCCCAGGGACCAGGGCCAGGCAGCAGATGCAGCTTGCAAAGCCCACGGCTCTCCAGGGTTCCGTCTCAAGCCCGGCCAGGGAAGCCGAGCCGGGCTAATCCCCCCGACGGCCCGCTGAGCTCCAGGAGATCCAGAGAGCAACTGCTGCCCCAGCGCTGCAACCCCCAACCCAGTCCCAGCAGAGAGGCCCGCACCAGGCCAGCTTCCTGGGACACTGACAGCTGAGACCGTCCAGCTGAGGGCCACACACACACACACACACACACACACACAGACAGAAAGGGCGACAGAGACGTTCACCTCCTTCAGCAGAAACCTCCTGGAAGAACAACAGTCCACTCTGCTGCTAATCCCAGCCAAGCACAGGCAGCGCCAGGTACTGCCCCCCCCGCCCTACCCCCTAATCACCCCCCCGACACACACACACACTCAACCACCACCACCACCCCTGGATCTCCAGGAAGGCACTATATGAAAAGTAAGTAGAGTGTGTGCTGGTGTGTGCATTTTGTGTTGCGCTGTCGACTCTCTCGGCTGCACGTACACACACACACACACACACACACACACACACACACACTCACACACACGTCAGCCAACAGTCGTGCAGCCCAGATTATCGCCTCGTTAAATTTACATGCGGCGCCAATAAAACCATTAGGATTCAACTGGCGACGGCCAATTAGAGCAGCCCGTCAGCAGCCCCACCCCTCTCCCTCCTCCTCCTCCTCCCCTCAGCCCCTCCCACCCCCCAGTCAGCCCCCCAGTGATGCAGCAGCAGATGTTGACCTTTGCCATCGCTGCACAAGCAGGCGGGCGGGCGTGGGGGGCAAAGGAGGGCTGTTAGCGCGTTAGCACGTTAGCGCCAGCGAGACGTTAGCAGGCATCAGCGCGGGTTGAGCGAGCGTTAAGAGGATATCAGGTGTGAATGTTTGATGGCGGCGCTGCGCCAGCCAGCCCTCCTCCGCTGCTGGGATTGATCGGCGGCCTCGTCCACTCTCCACCAGCGGCTGCTTTATTCAGCGCCAGGCGGCGTCGACATCGACTGGCGTGAAACATTTACTGAGACCACGCCTTGCACGCACACACACACACACACACACACAACATGTTGTCCTCTTGCACACTCACCACACACTACATGAAAGGTTGTCGTCGTTTAAAAGATACTCATTGGAATCACAAGGCAGTCTGGAAAAAAAATAATCTTTTAGCCCTCTGCCGTTTTTCACGGCTCGCCTCTTTAAACGCCCCCCTCCCCTTTTTTTAAACCAAAGCCAATGAGAAACGGTGCCCACTGGTGAATCAGATAATTAGACAGCCTCAGTTGGAGGATGACCTCTGACCTCTGACCCCCTCTGGGCTCTGGCTCCGCCCTGCACTGCAAGTTGCGCACGTTGATAACTTTCAAATTTAATTCAGTTTCACCTCAAAGCAGAAGACTTTTTTTTCTTTTGTCCTCTTTTTATTCAAACGAAATCATTTTTTTCCAAGGCCGTTCTGACGGCACCGCTGCTGTCGGGGGGGCAGGGTGGGGTTGGGGGGGGGGATTAATAGACACTTTCCTCGAGCCGCCAGATGTGAATCAGAAGCCAGTGACACTTTGGCACGACTGCCGTCAATTAGGGCGCCGCCATCGCCGCCGCCGTCACTCACAGGGAGAGTCAGCCGCCGCCGTTCCACTTCCTGTTCCTGGCCGTGCCTCGTTATCTTCACCCCCCCCCCCTCCCCCTCGCATGTCAATCAAACAAGAAGCGTTTTTCACGGTCCGAGTCTCGCTCGTCTCTCCTGCTTTTTATTCCCGCACGTCAAAAAGCGAGTCGCTCGCCGCATCCAGAACACGGGGAGGAAATAATGAGTGAGGGGGGGAGTTCATCCTCTCACACACACACACACACACACACACTCTGACTTTGAGCTTCAGAGGAAGCGACTCTGATGCAACAATTTGTCACTTTTAGTTTGTTGCACGTTTTTCCTGAACGGCGCCGCCGGCCGATTGTTTCAACATCCTGACGCTGAGTGAGGAGGTTGCCAGGCGATCCGCTCGTCCGCAGAGCAGTAGGGAGAGAGAGAGAGACGGAGCACATGTGTGTGTGTGTGTGTGTGGAGTCAGGGTGCAGGGTAGGGGGCGGGGCCAAGCCAGAACCTGAGCAACTGGAGTCCTCTGGGTTAATTCGCCGGCGCTCGCCTGCTGTGTGTGTGTGTGTGTGTGTGTGTGTGTGTGTGTGTGTGTGTGTGTGTGTGTGTGTGTGTGTGTGTGATGGCAGATGCAGGGGAGGGGGAAGGTAGAGGAGGGGGGTGAGGGAGGGGGCGGAGCTCGTGTGAGAGCTCGTCCACGGCTGCCAACATGGAAAGAGAGAGAGAGACGGAGCGTGTGTGTGTGTGTGTGTGTGTGTGTGTGTGTGTGTGTGAGTGTGAGTGAGGGGGCAGGTCTCTCCCTCTCCCTCCCTCTCCCTCCCTCTCTCTCTCTCTCTCTCCACCTGAAGATTACTGTCCCTCTCACTTCTCTCGCCCCGAGCGCCCGGATCGCCACCAGGAGCTGCCTGCTCTCCTCCTCCTCCTCACTTCCTACCAGCACCTGGACTTTTACAGCCCCCCGCCTCCCCCTTTCAACCCCCCATTGATGACCCCGTCGCCACCGCCGCCGCCGCCGCTGCCACTGCCGCCGCCGCTGGAGGGATAAAGAGCAGCAGAGAGGAAGTGCAGAGTCTTCACATCACAGGGTAGGAAGCAACCGCTGAGAGTTGGAGGACCGTGTGTGTGTGTGTGTGTGTGTGTGTGTGTGTGTGTGTGTGTGTGTGTGTGTGACCACGGCAGCTGACATGGAAGTGTTGGTGGTGGGGGGGGGGACAGCGGGATTTCTATTTTTCCCCCTCTCTCCCAGATCCAACGCGGCTCTGCCTCCATCTCCCCCATCGCATCTCATAAGGATCTCATTGTGCAGCAGCGCTGTAGCTGAACCCCCCCACCACACACACACACACACACACACACACACACACACACCCAGTCCTGCACCTCCATCCATCACTTCGACAGTCACGCTCTGCAAAGATCCAGAAAAGCAGCAGAAGAAAGGCGGCTTGTCTGAGGTCAGTTTTGTCAGGAACTTGGAGGCTGAAGTTGCTGAAGGTCAGAGTTCACCTGCTGGTGATGCTGGTGTCCAGTCAGAGAGTCGGACCAGGACGCTGGAGGCGGCAAACCTGGCGTTCAGCTGGTCCTCCTCGACCTCCTGCAGCCTCAACCTGGCTCTCGCTCGCTGGCGCCCCCCAGCGGTGGCACACGGCTGGAGTCAAACAAAGAGACGGGGCAGCTTTGTCTTGTTTCTATACTGGCAGGTGAAGACGTTCACGCTGTCTGACTTTAAACTGAGCAGCTTCAGGAAGACGTCCTCCTGGGCGTTCTTCGCTCCGGGTCGACGGCTCGACGACCCAGAAACCACGGAGCTCCTTTGTGTGAGCGAGTGACTTGGTTCTGGGAGTCTGGAGTCACATTACCAGTTCCAGAGCCCAGCGGTGGAGGCTCCTCGGATCAGCCCGGTTCTCTGGTGGAACCTGACACTCCAGAGAGACACGCTGGAGGGAAATGGACGTCTCGAGTCAACAAAAAAAAAAGGCGAGGTCTGGCAGGTCACATGACCCGAGAGCGTTGAGACGAGCACTCGTCGGGGTCGTTTTACATCCAAGCGTCTCTTCCTGGCAGGAACAAAGACGCTCCCAGGTGTCGTATTGCCAGTGTCAGCGTGGACGCTGCACTTTGATCGTCTTTGAATGAATGAATGATTGTCTTATTTTGTATGAATGGCAGACATACAAATGAAAAGGATAGGTAAGAAGCCAAGGCTGATGGTGAACCTGCCCCTTACCTCACCCTCACTAGAAGAAGAGCAAGGAGTTCAAGGCCACCAAAGTCTCGTCTCTGCTGCACGCTGCCGAGAAACTCCGCCCACCATCACCTCCGCACCACCAATAGGAAGCCTGGGGCTGCTCCCAACTGGCTCCACAGGTAGCGGGGGAATCTCAGTCTGGACATCTGATGCTAAGCTAACACACTACAGGACAATACAGAGGAGCTAGAAACAATGTAAACTTCCAGCGGTGACTCAGCCGATGCCACCAACACCCCACAGTGCCAGAACACAGTGTGTGTGTGTGTGTGTGTGTGTGTGTGTGTCGGCTGGTGTAAACTGCTCTCTGCGGGAGCTTGATGGCGCAGCAGCAGGTTTTAACTGATGGCCTCTCAGCTCACACAGTGAATTATTCCGTGCCTCCTCCTGGCAGCGCGGGGAAGTAATCACGTTCCCTCCGCAATCTTATCCGCTTCCTCTCCTTCCTTTCTTTTTTCTCTTCTCCCTCCCTCTGGCCTTGCAGCCAGCGAGCCCTCTGGTGAAAATGAGTGTTGCTTAAAGTAATAGAAACACCTCATTGGCAGAATTAAATCCAGTCGATTGTGCCGCAGCCTCCCCGCCGTCCGTCGGCCCGCTGCCTCCGCTGCCGCCGCTGCTGCTCTGACGCCAAAGTTCCAACGTGCGCAGAGAAATCCATTTTCTGACTGCCGCCGAGGCGGAAGACAAGGTAACAAGCGCTAACTTACCGTCCGGCTCATTTGTTCTTCGCCGAACAATCGATTCCCTGTCAGAAACGCAGCCCGGGCTTCGTTTATTTTAAGCTCCCCCGCGAACAATGGCTGGCGCTCGGCGCTCGGCAGGCGACAAATCCCTGCTGGAAGTCGGCGACGCAGGAATCACACTACACACTGCAAGCTGCTACGTCTGTAGCTGCAGGTTCGACCACAACAAACCGGCTCCCTGCAGGGGTGCAGTTCAGGCCGGTGATGCTGAGGTTAGCGTCAAGCCTTGGCTGTAAATCCTGCCGTTCGTAAGATGTACATATCTTCTTTTCTTTTTCTGTTTTTCAACAAGTATTTTATTTCTTTTAATTAATATAATTCTCAATCTTTTTGCACAATACAGTCGCTGCTGTAATTAAGCAAATTTCCCCACTGTGGGATCAATAAAGGTCTTCTATTCTATTCTAGCCGCAGGCTCATCACGGTTAGGCTGTGATGTCACTTCCTGCTTCGAGAGTTGCTACGGAGCATGTTGGGGGTTTTTTTGTTGTTGTTTTTTTTTTGTTTAGTTTTCTCAAGATCGCAGCAGAATTTGGTGAACAGCTTCTTCTTCTTCTGGTAACTTTAGTTGCGCTGCTGCTGCTGCTGCTTGTGTCCAGACTTGATGTGCAAAAATATGTTTCGCTATTGGTTTGTGCATTTGTATCAGTGTGTATGTGTGTGTGTATGTGGGTGCGTGTGTGCGTGTGCAGCGATGCGTGTCGCAGATGAAACACGAGCGCCGTGCAGGGGAAAAAGAAAGCAGGACTCTCCGTCATGCTGCAGCTCAGATCCATTATCTGCAGGTATCAGATTCACCTCAACAGGTGCAGAGCGATCAAACACACGCACTCTTACACACACTGTCGCACACTCACTCACTAACACACACACAGACCCGCATCACTGACACACACTTCCCACAGCCACTGCTGTCATCGCCCCCATCTCCTGCAGCCGAGATGGAGGTAGGAGCTCCTCAACCGCAGCATTTTGTTTCTGAGAGGAGAAGCTTTTAGTTTTTCGGGGGGAAACTCAAGTTTCCATCAAAACGGAACTTCCATTTTTTCCCTCTTCTTCTTCTTCTTCTTCTTCTTGTTCCTTTGCTGCTGCTGCTTGTTTGATCCACAGTGCAGCAGTCATGTGGACAAATCAGAGGCCAGATGAGAGGAGCCTCACATCTGTTTTCCTGAGGCGAGTGGATGAAGAAGTAATAAATGTTTGGCGGCGGCGGCGGCGGCGTGGAACCAGCGTGAAGCAACACAGCTAAATTCTTCATGGTTAAACTCATCTGCAGGCCTCTTACAGCAGCCTGGGCCATCAATATTTTTTTGTCCTATTAATAATAGATCAGTTGACAGTGTATAATTTGAGAGGAGTCAATTCTGTGCTTCACATTAGCTGCTCGCTAATGATGCTGCTGCTGCTGCCAGTCGGTGTTTAAACGTCCTGGTTCGCACCGACATCTGAAAGTGAACATTTTCAGATCTGTGGGGTTTTTTTCATCCAGGACTTTGGTGAAGGAGATTCACACCATCACTCTGCAGGAAAACCTCCCTCCATGGCCAGGAAACACACTCGTTCTTTAGCCCTCTGTTTGCAGCCGGCTGCTTAAACGGACACTTTGCGTCTCGTTAAGAGGGCGGAGCCGACGCCTGGCTGGGTGTGGGGTCAGAGGTCGACGACCTCCTTCCTCTTCAGTCTTGTTTGCGATGCTGAGTCGACTGAGCAGGAATCAGACTCCAGGATGAAAGAGCGTTTGTTTTCTCTCCTCTTCCTCCTCCAGCACTGACAACCGACCCTGCCCCCCTCAACACCGACACCGCCCCCACCCAGACCCCCCGCCTCCACACACACCCACACACACACACACACACCAAGAACACCCCCTCACCTCTCTAGCGGCGCCCGACGCCTCTGACGCCTTGTTGCAGTGATGGGTGGGAGGGGTGGAGGCGGAGCACCTATCGCCCCCCCCACCTCCACCCCTCCAGTCTCCAAACAGGAGGAGAAGAAGAAGAAGAGACTTTTGATGTTGCAGCACCCGGGTTCAAAAGAGAACCCCCCCCCAAACCCCCCCCGATCCCCCACCTACCCCCCCCCATCCCACCTGAAATCACATCATACCTGCGTCTTATTTTTTAAGCCACGCATCACATGACACGTCCTGGAAGACGTGGGGGGGGTTGGGGATGGCGGAGGGTGAGGGGGGAGGAGCCTCCTCCACCGGCAGCTGTCGGCAGGAATTTGCGCTCCCGTCGCTTCCTGCGCCCCCTTCGGGGCGTTTTCCTGTCTTCAACCTCTGTGATCAGACGGCGGGCGAGAAAAAAATCTGAATAACAACATAGTGGGAGGGGGGGCAGGCAGGGGGGAGGTGGGGGGGCGACGAAGGCGGTCGACGTTTCTCAGCTCGGCTTTTTGATTCTGCGGCCGCAGGGGTGTTGGTTGTGTTTGTTCAACGCTCAGCTGCTAGGAAGGGGCGTGGCCTGATGATGTCCCACTGATGCTCAGCTGCTTGGAAGGGGCGTGGCCTGATGATGTCCCACTCTGGACTGGACTGGGATCCCAGTAACAGAGGATCCCTCCTGGTTGCTGGGATCCAGTGGAGATGCAGCTGCACACTTGCAGACTGGTGGAGCCGCTCCAATCACAATCCTCCGCTGCCTTCTGTCACAAGTGGGCGGGGCTTGCGGGCCACCACCGACCATGTGTCGCAGTAAGTGGCGACTGTGTTCGACCGGGACGCCGCTCGCCTCGGCTCTTAAGTCCTTCCGTTAAATATTTGAGCAGGCAGACACGGCGGAGGGCCGTGGGAACACGAGGCTGCATCCATAATACATGAAGCGCCGCCGCCGCCGCCGCCACTTTCAGATCCGTGTCAGGACGGAAGGAAGGCGGCGAGTTGCGGCCAGATTTCCCTCTTGCAGCCTGTGACAGCAGTTCTGAGTGTCATGATTCTTTAAACACCCCTCCCCCCTTCCTCCCCCTCCTCCTCCCTTTGGAGTTGTTTGTGTCACACTCAGTCGCAGCTCTGCGCCAAAAAGTGTGAGAGGAAAAGTGTCCCGTCAGTGAGCTCTGCTGCCTTCCTCCCAGTCAGAGCGCAAAAAAAACCCTGCCTGTCGCTCCCTCCCTCCCCCGTTCCCTCCCTCCCTCTGCGGAGGGAGAGGCGGGATGTGGCGCCCGGCAGCAGGTGGGCGTGGCCCTCGGCCACCTTCCACCCGTCACCCCGTCGCCACCTCACAAGATTAATGTTTACACTTTAACGAGCTGAAGGGATCAAAGTCGGGGCCAATTATAGAGGCAATTATCAAAAAAAAGATGGGTCACACCCTCCTCCTTCTTCCTCCTCCTCCCCCCACCCTCCTCTTCCTCCCTCTTCCTCCCTCCACACAGCAGGACAGGCTGCTGCAATCAATGAGAACTTTTTAAAAGTTTAACAATTTAAGTTTCTAATTGACTCTTGGGGAAAGCAGAGCCGAGTCCGAGGGGGCTGCCAGCCGCATCCTCATCAGACACTTTCATCTCACACACACACACACACACACACACACACACACACACACACACACACACACACACACACACACAGCGTTGTGGGAGTTGAGAATGTCCACAGGACCACAGACGAAGAAGACGAAAAAGACGAAGAAGACGAAAAAGACGAAGAAGAAGAAGAAGAAGAAAAACACATCTGACAAACCTGATGGCCACAATCGGACAAAGTGGGCAGCGAGACACCGGAACAAGGAAAATAAACATCGGGTCACATGATCAACGGGGAGGGGGGGCAACAACCTGGAGCTGCAGCAGCAGCAGCAGCAGCAGCAGCAGCAGCAGCAGCAGCAGCTCACGAGGTGTGAAGAAACGTCAACATACACAGTGATGGCATGTTTTGGCTCGGCCCTGAGGGGGAGAGAGAGAGCGCGGGGGGGTCGCAGGGGGGCGATGGGGGTTTGCTGTCATGTCGGACAGATGTACCATCACAACTGCACTTAGAGATGGGAGGGGGCGGGGGGGGCGCAGGGGAGGAGGGGAGGAGGGGCTGCCTGGGGGCTGAGAGCAACGAGTGAGAAGAAGTGAGGTGGAGGAATGGAGCCTTTGTGTGTGTGTGTGTGTGTGTGTGTGTGTGTGTGTGTGTGTGGCTATTAGGTTGGAGGGAAGAACCAAGGTGGGGGGGTCTGATGGTGAGCTGCAGGTCCACTGGAGTCTGACTCCTCCAAATTGTGATGATGATGAAGAAGAAGAAGCAAGCAAACCAACAGCGTCTCCCTCTTCTTCTGCCGTCAGGACCATGAAACCAGGCCGCAGTTCAACAGCTTCCACTTTTACTCATCGCACACGTGATGCAAACCAGAGAAAGGAGATTAGGTCTGAAAACTCTTTATCTTCACGCAGTACCATTCATCACCACTAGTGGTCCTGGTCTTGTTGGACCAGATCAAACTGGGTGCCTGCAGGTCCTCAGCAGGAACTCCAACCTCCAGACACCAAATCAGGACAACACAACAATAACACAATGGGGGATACATTTTCAATAGGCTCGGCTATGATGTCACTTCCTGCTCTCCCTTTAGCATTCAGTCAGGAGGAGGCTCCAAGTCAGTCGTCAAAAGATGAATGCATAAACAACAAGGCGTCCGTGTCTCTGGGTCTTCGGCCAATCAAAGCCACGGCTTCTTTTCTTTTTGCAACTTTTGAACTTTTCTGGAGGATGAAAAGACGCAACGCTGCTCACCAAGGGTGAGAAGAAAGTGGAGGAGCTCCTCAGGGTTCCTGTCCCGCGTCAGCTGTGTTTTCTGTCCTGCTTCCCTCGGGGCTCCATTACTGGCTGCAGCGCCCCCTGCTGCCCCGCCCACAGCCAGCCGGCCGTCCCTCTGTGGCCGCCGCCGCTCGGAGCGCCGTCCGCGTTTCATGTTTGTCATCTGGCTTCTTCTGATCCCACCCTGGGAAGCAGGAGGGGGGCAGCAGCAGAGCCGGGGGAGGTTTTATTTTTAACCTTAGATGGTGGTCGGGATTCAGTGTTGTCCTCCTCCTCCCACCGCGCACCGTAAATCCTCTTTACTGCCATGGAAACATCCACGGCGGCGTCCTGCCCTTCCGCTGGCAAATGTCGCCAGCGTGATAAACACCTGGGAGGCTTCGCTGCCGCGTTATCGCCAGCGTCTCGCCTCGTCTCAGAGGGAGGAGGCGGAGACGACGAGAGGTCCCGGGTTTGTGAGTCGAGGAAAAAGTTTACGAGCCAAACCTTCAGTTGACCGACCAACAAAAGCCAGGGGCAACTGTAAAAGGTTACGGCGCGGAGGTTCACTTGGACTGGCTGGGTTTATTCTCTTGAGAATCCTGTAAATATATTTACTCAGGAGCCTCCGACTCCATGTGTCTCTGTGTCTCTGTTGCCAGTCTGGTGACCTGCGGCTGAATCGTGCGACAACAACCGAGTTTGTTGTTTTGGTGCAATAAACTCAACTGGAGCTAAGCTAGTTGGCTAGTTTGCAAAAAGCCCTGGTGGCGAGATAAAAAAGCAACAACCAATGATGGTCATGTGATTACCAGTTAAATCGGGTGTTGATCAGCTGTTTTCTTTTTGCGCCTTGTCCACGTGCACGCTCTTCCATGAAGCTCCTCCCCCTTTGTTAAAAGATGCAATCTTGCCCCGCCTCTCCTAACGTGTTTATGATAACCTGCCATTTACACAGCGTCAGTGAAACATCTCCCAGGCTGCAGACATCAACTTCGAAATGAGAAATGAGACTTGAATGACCGACGTCTGCTTTGTTTTCTGCAGTTGAAATAAGGAGAAAGAAGAGAAGAAGCGGCAGCGAGGCACTCTGCCGGGCAGATAATCGCCTTTATTACCTTTGTGCCTTCCTCCGTCGCTGCTGCCGCAGCCTTAATGCTGCTCATTAACTTTATTATTTGTGGCCGTTACGCTGGGATTAGTTCTCTCTGACTTATCGGGGGAGTAAACAGCTGCTAATTGGCTCTCCGGCTCTGGGAGCCGCCACTTCTGATATCCTCTTATTTCAAGGCAGAGCGTTTTTGGAAAGTTGATCCTGAAACGGGAGAAGGCCGAGTCGTTGACGACAATCAACCGGCCACACAAACCAGTGAAACCAGTTTGATGCCAATAAGCAGCGACGGCAGTACCTGACGTACGGCAGGGAGGAATTAGCCCAAATCCTTCAAAGACTCCCGTCCCGACATTCGACCTTGAAAGCCTCCGTGATCCAACATCACCGCAACACAATATCTGGTGTCGGGAAAACCTCGCTGATCAGTCTGCGCTGGCGGGCTGGAACCGGATCTCCCTGTGAGGACTGACGGTCTTGCAAAGTCTTTGTTACCACGCCTGTCGGAGGTGACGCGTGAGCTTAGCAACGAGGCGGCAACAAGTTAGTTTTGTTTTACTTCCTGTCAGTGTTAGCACAGGTAAAAAAAAAAAAATCATATTTTCCTTAAAAAAAAAAAAAACAATGGCGAAAAACACAGCACCCCCCGGTGGGCCTCCCAATGACTGCAGTGTTTTGCTGGATGGTGAACGGCTGAGATGGACATCGAGGCCCAGTGCGGTCAGAACTGGGGGCGTGGCTTGGTGATGATGAGCATCATCCACGGCTGGGCATGAGCCACGCCTCCGCTGGCTTTCAACCGCCGACACTTTTCTCTCGGCCCGTCAGGAGGCAGCGGAGCAGCAAGGCCTCCTGGGACGGCGGGCGGCGCCACGCTGAGGCTAATGGAGTCGGACAGCTGCGAGTTAGCCGAGGATCATCTCCTCCGACACAGACACTGATCTTGGCGGCGCTCGGCGCCAGTCCGGTCCCACCCCCCAACCTGCCGGGCATGTCTGCCTGCACCACTACACACACACACACACACACACACACACACACACACAGGAGGACGAGTGACAGCAGGAAGAGTGAGACGCACCCAAACTCTCCCACAGTCCGGCCGGCATCGTCGCTCTGTCTCTGTGTGTTTGACCACCAAGGAAACTTTATTTTTCATCCGGACAAACTGCAAACAGCAGGTCAAAGTCAGCGGGAGGCACTTTTCTCATTTCTTTTGGATGTGACTGACAGGACAGAGACGCTGAGGGCTTTTGCAAGGACGGAGGTCCTTTAAATCAGATTTACTGCCGGAGCTTTGGGCCTTTTCTGCTCATGCAAGTGGGAAAAAAACATGCACCACATGTTCCAGCAGAAACACAAAGAGGCTCCCTGACACCCATCCCACCCCCACCCCCTCCCTGATATATTCCAGGTCAGTGTCTCATGTCCGGGTGTCATGTTATCCCACTGGTGCACACAGGAAATCATTCTTCTGATCCTATTTCTCTGGACGAGCCCTCAATGTGTCACGTCCTGGGACGATCATCTCACACTCACACACACACACACACACACACACACACACACACACACACACACACACACACACACGGTCTTGCCTTGTGCCTGTAGTTTTTGTCACTCGTGGTGAAGATCAGCGGTGCTGCTGCTCCCCAGCGGCCACACAGACGGATGTGAGATTAAGGAAAGAGACAGCGGCGCCTCCTCACGCACCTCCAGAGTCTCTGCAAGGCTGTTGATTGGCCGTGTACCTGTGACTTTCACTGCAGACCGTGACTGGGTTTGGATTGGTTCACCAGTGTGGCCACTAACGGGCAATCACACGACTCAACTGGACAAGCAGGAAGAGCGACTTAGTCAAAAAAAGCTTGGTATGTCATGATAACCCGAGCAACAAAAAAAAAACTTGAAGGGGGAGGAGTTTGACCTGAAGCAGCGCATGAGTGGGCAGGAAGCTCAGGTGGGGGGGCCAAGCCAAGGCTGATGAAGACATGGCGACATGGGAAGCAGAGGCGACTTGTAGCTGTAACAGCCGTGAAACATCCAGAACCTCGACAGGAGCGGCGGCAGCGTCACTGTGACCAATCCCTTTCCACCGTGGAGCCCCAACAGCAGCCATTTGTTCTGCCAATTAGCATCGAGGGGACCCCCCCACCCCCTCGAAGGACCCCCACACCCCCCACCCCTCCCCACCCTCCACAAAGCCTTTGTTTGTTTTTTTTACTTCATCGGCTGAATGACTGACCAAGGCGTTAACCAGCCGCCGTCGCTCACACAGACAAAGACCAATGGGACGGGAGCAGGGGGGGGGGCACAGAAGAATGAGCCGCCAAAAAGACGTGTGTGTGTGTGTGTGTGTGTGTGAGGGGGGCGGGACACGTCCATGACCCCGTGGAGAAGTGAAATCTTTGGACCATCTGGGTTTTTTAAGAGGCGCCACAACAACAACACAGTGACTCTGTCAGAGAGATAAAGGAGGGGTCAAGTGGTGGTGGTGGGGGGGGGGGGTGAAACATCAGGGAGTTGGGCGATGAAGTGGCCTCAGCCAACTTCTTTTACATCTCCATCACTTTCAACAGAAGGCTGTCAGGCTGTAAACACAGGGCTAAACCTGCTGCTCTCTGAACATCTGGAGGCGTTGATGGTTGGTGGAAATCGAAAGGCTGCTGCTGCTGCTGCTGCTGCTGCTGCTGCTGCTGCTCTGGAGTCCAGGATTAATATTTTTTAGAAAAGAAATCCCTCACAACTAAGAAAAAGTTTTTCCAGGAGTTTTGTCCTGACTTTGCTGGAATCCTTTTCTTCCTGGGACAGAAGCACTTTTTGTCCCCCATCAGTCTCCATCCTGCTGTCAATCTAGGCCCCCCCGCCACCCCTCCCACCTGCCAGAGTCGGGGAGGACTGGGAGGTTCCAGAGGCGGGTGGCCTTCTCCTCCTCCTCCTCCCCCCCGCCCCCCCTCTCCCCCTTCTCCTCCTACTGGGGTCCCGGGACAGTGTGAGGGACTTCAGTCCAGACACGAGCAGAGACAGCAGCCAAGGTGCCTCCTGGGAGAAAGTGATGCACTCTGGGAACAACGTTTATGGAAGGACCAGTTGTTGCTGTTGTTGTTTTCACATAGAAGAAGAAGGAGAACCAGGAAGTGGAAAAGGCTGTTGTTGTTTTTTGTAAAGCCAGTGAAGAAGACGGAACTTTTTCCAAGGTAAGAAAACTCGACTCTGAACCTTCACCTGCTGCGTCCCAGCCGATGAAGCATCGAGAAACTTTGCACCTGGTTCTTCTTCACTGCCTTTAATCTGCTCCACACTGCCACCCGACTCTCTGCCAGTACTGCAACATTTATAGTGCGACGAATGCAGCGCCAGGTACCGCCCAGCAGGCGCCGCCGTCTCTAATCCAAGGTGGGAGTGGAGCGAGTCCTCGTTAGCAGGTTGGTTAGCATGCGGAGGAGCTGCTGCTGCTTCAGAGCTCTCTGTATGTGCAAACAAGAAGATGATTCCACAGCAGAAGAAGACGAAGCAGCAGCAGGGACAGGAAGTAGATTGAGAGAGTGACGGTGGTCCGAGACGCTGTGTGGAGCCCCTCGCCACCGCCGCCACCGTCACCACCGCCGCCACGGCTTCTCCATCCAGCATGCAAATCAATTGTGGTTGACAAATTGGCCATGAAAGGCCCCCTATCCGTTAACCCCTCCCCCACCAGGGCTCCTCCCACTTTTTCCTTTGAATGGCGGGGGATTTGACACAGTGAGGCCTGAGTGAAGACACAGCGCCGACCGCACACACACACACACACACACACACACAGACGCTCACACAGCGTAACCTGGAACTAACGACTATTAGTGTTGATCCGTTTCAATCGATTTGCCGCTACAAGCAGGAGAATCACAGCAACAAGTGGTGGAGGCTCAGACTGAGGTTGGACAGAGAGGGAGGTGACACTGACGGAGGCCCCAGCCACCTTCAGGGCCGAGAAAACCTTTCATTGAGTGAAATATTACAGAAAAAAGCAGTGACACGAGACAATTTGGAGCCACGTGCTTCAATTTGAAGGTCCAATAAACTGCAAGTTGAACTTTGCCGGTTGTTGAAAGAGAAAAAAGAGCGACTCAGAAGATCAGAATCAGTTCCTCAGTTTGTTAGTCTGTGTATTTTTCCAGCTGAATCAGTTCACCTCTGATACAGTGGGTTAATATCAGGTGGGCGGAGCAGCTGCTGAAGTCTGCCGTGCGTCCGCCTCCGTGTTTCCTTTTATTCCTCTTTTCTTCGCCATCACCATCACACGGCTGTTTTTGTTCCGTTTTGTTTCATTACGTTTGTGCTCTTCTGATGAGGAAAAACTGCCAAAAACTCCAAACCTGCCGAGAGGGAAGGCGGAGTCGGGAATGTTTGATCCCGGTGGGAACGACGCAGCAGCAGTGGCAGCAGCACAGCGGCTCCTCCGTCACTCCCGACAGCTATTAAAAAAAAGAAAAAACCCAGCTGCCTTTCTGCCTTTTCTTCCACTTTCTCTTTCTTCCCCCTCTTTTAAACAGGCGTCACATGTCGCCTCATTAGCGGCTGCAAAACGCTGCTGACCTTGCAGCAGGAGGGGGCGTGGCCCAGGAACAGGGAGCTAATTGTGCTTGATAATGGCTGAGAAAAGGAGGGGGTGGGGTGGTGGCGGGTGGGGTGTAACTCAAGTGTCACACACGACCCCCCCGCCCTCACTCCGCCAACTCCGCCCCCCTGAGGAGGCTTTTGTGCCTGTTGAACGGTGATGAAGTGAGTTTGGCGACTCTGACAAAACATAATGGAGTCGCACACATTCACACACTCTCCATTCTCTGTGAATAGACAACACACACACACACACACACACACACACACACACACACACACTCTCTGCTTCCTCCTCCCTCTCCTTTCAGAACCAGTCCAGGCAGGAAAAAAACATTTAAGAAAATAAAGAAATAACGCACTGCCGTCCTGGTTTTTTGTAAAACAGCCGCAGAGGAAGCTGAGCATCGGCCGAGTGGGAAATGGAAAATAATTAAACACCACCAGCAATTAGTCCGCACCGACTTCAGTCTTTATACCAGACCCACCAGTCGTGGGTTAGATCCCTGTGTTTGCAACACAACCTCCTTCCACTCCTCTCTTCTGAATACTGTAACGTTGCCTAACGGCTCTTCTCCTCTTCCTCTTCCTCTTCCTCTTCCTCTTCCTCTTCTTCTTCCTCTTCCTCTTCCTCTTCTTCTTCCTCTTCCTCTTCGACAGCAGCAGCAAGCTCCTAACATCCAAAAGGGAAGAACTGCTACAGGTTTCCCCGGGGTTCTCACCATGGCGCCGTGCCAACGTCCTGCTCTGCTCCTGGCAGCCGTCGGCCTGCTGACCCTGCTGCCCCACGGCCTGCTGGGTAAACCGGGTGCCGAGAGCTCGGCGGCGCTTCTGCGGCGAGCCAAGCGTGGCTGGGTGTGGAACCAGTTCTTCGTGCTGGAGGAGTACACCGGCCTGGAGCCGCTCTACATCGGAAAGGTCAGTGGTCCAGGTGTCCCCCTCCCCGCCCCCCCGCAAGTCAGCTTGACCTTTCTGCCTTCGTTAGAAGTGCGAGGTGCCTCGGTGTAGGTGTTGCGAAGGAAGAAGAAGAAGAAACAGAGAAAAAAAGCCTGCAGCTCTTCTTCCGAGCAGCTCGGCCGTGCACACAGACAGAACAAAAAAAAGGTCCAGACACAGAGCAGCCGTTGGTCGCTGGGCCGCTAAAGTGAATCCAGCGTTTGATCGATAGTCCTGAGCTGAGCAGTAATTATCAGCCGAGACGGATGGCGGATCACTTAGAATAGAAAGTAGGGGGCTCGTTTGGACACGCAAGTAATGAGAACAGGTTGGCCGGTAAACCTCGAACCCAAGTGTCAGCCATTGTCTTCGGTCTGCAGAATGATTTCATGAGGATTTTCTTTGAATCCGACTGAAAACAACACAGTGACAGCCACAGCGCTGACCAGCAAGATGTAAAAATAACCAGTTTTCATTAAAAGAAAAAGTGAACAGCATACGTCTGCAGCAGCCACACAATCCCTGTGGGACCTGCACACGTTTTGATTTTTGTCTGTCACAGCTTCTGCATGCTTGGAGAGAAAAAAGTGTTTGAATCCAAAAAGGCTCCCTGCCTGTGCCCAAGCCCGGCATTCAGTGAAGGACGGCATTGTGGGAAAAGAGGAATCAGAGGAGAGACGGACAATACGTTCCCCTCTGGAGGGTTTTAACCTTCCCCCATCTCATCAAAGCCGGGCTGAGGCCGCCAAAGGCTTTGACTTCAGCCTGATACGGAGGATCTTTTTTTTTTTTTTTAAATAGCTCTGGGCGGGAAGGAGGGATCAGCGTCGGAGCGGATCAGGCTCCAGAGTGGGAGCCAACAACAATAATAAGGTGTTGATAGTAAAAAAAACACAAAAAAAACATGTATTTGGGGCTTAGCTCAGAGTGCAGGGTGGGGGCAAGTTTCATCAAAATAAAAAGTGTTTTTGTTGTTGTGGTTGTTCAGTGATGATATTAATGTTGAAGCAGGCCAGGATCAGAACCATGAATGTGCAGAGCGACGAGCTCTCAGCTGCTTGTTGGACTTTAATCCAGTTCCCATCGGATGCAAACAGGGTGGAGAAAAACTGCGGCTGCTATTGATTTTGTTTGGTCTCCGGTTTCCGTCCAACTCAGTTCTCTGCGTATTTTGATGGTAATGCCAAAGTTTGAAAAGCAAAGAGTTGAACTGGACTTCAGTTGATCGTCGTTGTTGGAAACTTTCAGTTTGCTCAGCGGCACTGACACCTAGAGGCAGCACGGTGTCACATCCGATGCCTTCTCCTCTCTGCAGCTCCACTCGGACATGGACAAAGGCGACGGCTCCATCAGGTACATCCTGACGGGCGAGGGCGCCGGCACCACCTTCACCATCGACGACAGCACGGGCGACATCCACGCCATCCAGCGGCTGGACCGCGAGGTCAAGTCGCAGTATGTCCTCCGAGCCCAGGCCCGCAACCGGCAGACGGACCGGCCGCTGGAGCCCGAGTCCGAGTTCATCGTCAAGATCCAGGACATCAACGACAACGAGCCCAGGTTCCTGGACGGGCCCTACCGCGCCACCGTGCCCGAGATGTCCAAGATAGGTGCGCTTTTGTGTCTTTTGGTGTCAACCAGCTGTGTATTTCTGAGAAAAAGAACCTGTAACATCACTTCCTCCTTTGTCTGGTGCAGGAACGTCAGTGATCCAACTGAGTGCCACTGATGCCGACGACCCCACCTATGGAAACAGCGCCCGTGTGGTCTACAGCATCCTGGAGGGACAGCCGTACTTCTCTGTGGACGCCAAGACCGGTGAGATAGAAAAATACTCCAGAGATTTTTTTAATCCGGACAGAAAAGCAGAGACAGCATTGCCAATGGAAAGAGGAGATGGTCTGGGTTTTTTGCTTCTAGATGTACAGGATGAACAATGGATTGCATCAGCAAACTATTGATAGAATCTGTGTTTCAAACTTAGACGAAAAGATTGACATCAAACATCTGTGTTTTTTGAACTTCAAGCACCAGAGGGGAGTAGTGAGTTAGCCTGGCTTGGCATGAGGACGAGTGAAAGCAGACAGCTTGCCCAAAGTTGTGCTTTTCCCCAGTTAAAAAAAGACGATTAAACCATAATAGCCCGACATTTACATCACATATGATCACATCATAACTATTACGCATCATCATTCACCATCTACCATGTCTCCCCCGCTCACCACAGGGGTCATCCGCGTCTCCCTGGCCGACATGGACCGGGAGACCAGGGAAAACTACACGGTGGTCATACAGGCCAAGGACATGGGCGGCCAGCTGGGGGGGCTGGCGGGCACCACCACGGTCAACATCACACTCAGTGACATCAACGACAACCTGCCCATGTTTGACCAGAGTGAGAGCACTTCCTGTTTGTAGCACTTGGCCCATAGACTCTTTCTTTGATGCACGTTTTTGGACACAAAGATTAGGTTTGGCTCCCTCTGCGGGTCACAGACAAGTATAACAGCAGGATTCTCTCTCTCTCTCTCTCTCTCTCTCTCTCTCTCTCTCTCTCTCTCTCTCTCTCTCTCTCTCTCTCTCTCTCTCTCTCTCTCTCTCTCTCTCTCTCTCTCTCTCTCTGCAGGACTGTATCAGATGAGCATGCCAGAGTCGGCCCCTGTGGGTTCGGTGCTGGGCCGGATCTGGGCCAACGACCGAGACGTGGGGGTCAACGCCGAGATGACGTACAGCATCATTGACGGTGACGGACGAGACACTTTTGAAATCAGCACCGACCCCAGCAACACGTTTGGCATCATCACAGTGAAAAAGGTAGGAAGGACACAAAGGGAGCAGATGGAACAAAAACATCTGCAGTAACATCAGCCAAAAATAATGCAACAACTTCAAAAAGTTGCCTTTCTTCTCACACAAGAGACACAAAAATGCATTTGCAATAATCATCAGCAAGGTCTCTTCGCAGAAAATACAAACTGGTTGAGCAAAAGTAATGCAAAATTCAGGAAGCAGTTAAAATGAAAATAGAAATCAATAAACTCTTCCGTTTCATTGCGCAGCCTCTGGACTTTGAGAAGAAACCCAGCTACACGCTCAAGGTAGAGGGCGCCAACGTGCACGTGGACCCCGCCGTGTTGCGGCAGCGCGGCCCCTTCCAGGACGTCACCATCGTGCACGTGAGCGTGGAGGACGTGGACGAGCCGCCGCAGTTTGACTCGCCGGTGTACTACATGGAGCTGCCAGAGGACACCGAGGTCGGCACGGTGATGAGGACCGTGTCGGCCAGGGACCCCGACGCTGCCAACAACACCGTCAGGTAATTCCCACCTCCACACCCAACTACAACGAGGAGGGCCCACAGTTAGTTGTATAATGTGCCAGAGGGGGGTAGCGGGCAGCAGGAGATGGATGGAATATGTAGAAAAGATGTTGCTTTAATGTCAGCTGAAAATGAAGCAAAGCAAAGTTGCAACAGAATCAGTGTCTTTGAAGCCCCAAAGCTCTTTATTGAAATGAATCTGAAAACACCGACAAAAATTGATGAAATACAGCTACTTTATGACTGACAGGCCGGATTAAAAAGCTTAACGGGCCTCATATGGCCCCCGGGCCGTAGTTTGCACACCTATGCCATACATTCATCCTGAGATGTAACCTTAGAGGCTGGCCAGCAGAGGGCAGCAACGACCAGCGATAGTGTTCAGCAGCACATCCAACGCATGTTGCAAAATTTGTTGCAAGGAGAGATACAGAGAGAGAGAGAGAGAGAGAGAGAGAGAGAGAGAGAGAGAGAGAACAAAGTCCAATAGTTGCACATGTCCAACCAAAACGCGCTGCAGCAGGTCACCTGACCGGATGTATAACAAAACATGGCACTCACCGCTGGATGTTAACAGTAAAGCTGCAGCTTTTCCCTCCTCCTTCCTTCCTTCCTGCTTGTCTTGTGAAGAGTCCATGCCAGTATGTGGGCGGAGTTACCAGGGGTTACTAGTAGAGTGACAGAGCACACCTGAGTGCTGCCACAGGGTAGCCTCTGATTGGTCATTGTGTGTGTGTGTGTGTGTGTGTTTGCTCTCTGCAGGTCACAGATTGAAAATGTACAGCCAAAAGATTAAAAATCAAAACTAAATACAGACGACACTTCACTAAAATGAGAGATTTAAATATACCAGCTCCAAAAGTCACATGTTTTCATGATCATAATTAGTTGTGCCATCCACTCCATTTCCCACCCCACTTCCTGACCCGCGCCGCGTCACTTCCTGTGGGCAGGTACTCCATCGAGAAGTCCAGTGACCCCGACAAGTTCTTCTACATCGACCTCACCAGCGGGGCGCTGATGACGGTGCGGCCGCTGGACCGGGAGGAAGTGGGCTGGCACAACTTCACCGTGCTCGCCATGGAGATGAGTACGTCTCCTTCTGTGGTTCTACTGGGAGGGGGCGGGGCAACGCTGTGACCCCCAGAGCCAAAGTCACAGCGCTGATGAATGGATCTTGTGATGAAAGCTGAGAAAGTCGTTAGCAGGAGCTAATTGCCTCGCTCTATTGGCTTTTACAGCTGGTTAAGAAAGTCAAATTAATGAGGAGAATTAGATTTCAATCATGCTTCTCTGGGTGTGTGTGTGTGTGTGTGTGTGTGTGTGTGTGTGTGTGTGTGCGCGTGTGTAACAGATAACCCCTCCCAGATCTCCAGCGTGTCCGTGGCCGTGAGGATCCTGGACGTCAACGACAACCCCCCCTCGCTGACGCACTACCTGGAGGCGTACCTGTGTGAGACCGCCAAAGCAGGACAGGTAGAGGAACGGCCACCGCCGCCTCCACTTCTTCTTCTCTGGTTCAAATCTCCGGCTCCATTGCGAGCGCTGAGCTCCTCTCTCTCGGGCCGACATGCAGCTCATCCAGACGGTGACGGCGGTGGACGCCGACGAGCCGCGTGGCGGACAGCACTTCTTCTACAGCCTGGCACCGGAGGCCGCCAACAACCCCAACTTCACCCTCAGAGACAACCAAGGTAGAGCCTCCGAAGACTCCCGTATCTCCATCCTGAAACGTCTGAATGACTTGCAGTCATTCTGAAAAGTCCCTCCCCTTTTCCCAAACCCTTCCCGCGGATCCCCATGAAACTCCTTCTGCTGAAAAGGACAGCCGATCTCCAACTTCCTGTCTTGTCTTCCCTTGTCCCCAGACAACACGGCGTGGATCCTGACCCGGCGGGGGGGCTGGTCCCAGCGGGGCCAGACCCTCTTCCACCTGCCCGTCTGCGTGTCCGACGGCGAGCGGAGCAGCACCAGCACGCTGACCGTCCGCGTGTGCGGCTGCGACCACCAGGGCAACGTGCTGTCGTGCAACGCCGAGGCCTACAGCCTCCCCGCCAGCCTCAGCCGGGGGGCGCTCATCGCCATTCTGGCCTGCATCTTGGTGCTGCTGGGTGAGTGACAAACAAAGTCTTCCAGGAAGTCTTGCCCGCTCTCGCACTGACCCACTTCCTGTCTCCGCCCACTTCACCAGTGATGATCCTCCTCATGCTGTCGCTGCGCACCCACCGCAAGAAGCCCTACCTGTGCGACGAGGAGGAGAACGTGCACGAGAACATCGTGCGCTACGACGACGAGGGCGGCGGTGAGGAGGACACCGAGGCCTTCGACATCGCCGCCCTGTGGAACCCGCGGGAAGCGCAGCTCAGGCAGGACATGCTGCCAGAGATCGAGAGCCTGTCGCGCTACGTGCCACAGGCGAGGGTGGTCCTGGGCGGCGGCAGCGGCGACCAAGGCGTGCACGGCTACGTGCTGGCCAAGCTGCTGGAGGCCGACCGGGACCCGTGCGCGCCGCCCTACGACTCGCTGCAGACCTACGCCTACGAGGGCGAGGGCTCGGTGGCCGAGTCGCTCAGCTCGCTGCAGTCGGGGACGTCCAACCCCGAGCACGACTACGACTATCTCAACGACTGGGGGCCGCGCTTCAGGAAGCTGGCCGAGATGTACGGCGTGCTGGAGGCCCCGACCCCGCCCCGATGGTAGGAGGACGGAGGGTGGGGTTTTCTTGGACAGGAAGTAGTCAAATCCAGCCAAGCGGACACAATTCAAAAGAAGTCGGTGGTGTTTTTTTGGATCCGACCACTACAACTTCTGGCTTTGGAGCAGCACACGCTGAACATCTCCATCCAAAAACAATGTTTCAGAAGTGAGAAGGAGGAGGAGCTAGCTCACTGGCTTCACTTCCTGGATTATCCTGCTCTTATTCTGAAAATCCAACGGCTGGAGGCTCCGTTCGTCCCTCCCCTTACTGTCTGTTTCTTCACGTTTTAATTTATTTCTGCCTCTCCCCCGTTGCTTTATTTATGTTCGGACAATAACTTATCTGGCAGCTTCACACCGTCACACACGAGGTCACATCTTTGAGGGTGGCAGGGGGAGGGGCTTCGGGGGGGTAGGGTGAAGAAAAAACAAAGGTGGCACTGTACTACTGTTTTCTTTCTACCGTTGCTGTTGTTTTGTAACTGTTTGTTGTTTGTGTGGATGGAAGATATTTTTTAAAACGATAATAATAATAATAATAATAATAATAATAATAATAATAATAATGATGATAAAAATTACAAAAGGTTTGTGGACGATCTGAGCGGCACGTCCTCAGCGCAGCGACAAGCACAACAAAGATAATCTGCACCAAGTGCCAAATTAAAAGGGGTGGGAGGGGTCCAGAGGGGGTTTTCAGTCCAGGATGGCGAAGGTGCTTTTTCTAAATAATCTGCTAAAATGTTCTGGTGCGAAGGGTGTGAATGTAGATACTTTTTGTACTCTTGCTAATAAAAGAAAAGTTGAATTAAACCGATGATCTCTTTTCTCTTGGGCATGGCCGGCGTAAAGGGGGCGGGGTTTAGACCATTTAAAATGACATCATCTGCCAGAGCCAGTGGGAAGTCAGACACAGTTCCAGCTTGCACTTGCTATCTGGCCAGTAGAGGACGCTGAAGCTTGGCATTGGGACCTCTAAGCCCACCCACTCCCTCGCCCCAAAGTCTCTCCCTGTTTCCCAGCAGCCCCTCTGGTGGCGGCCGTCCCTCCTGATCTGTCTGCAGCTCCAGCGCCGCTCCAGACAGGCCGGCGGATCATCAGAAATCCTCCTCCTGCTCCTCCTGCAGCACCAGCATGAAGCTGCAGCCGCAGCCAGAGGATCATCCCATAATGCCGAGTGGAACAAAAACACTGCGCTGGGCTGGAAACTGATGCGCTGGGAGGCTCAGAGAGTCTAAACGCTGCCTTGGCAGGATAGGCAGGCAGCCAGCAGGGGGAGCCAACTTTCACTTCCTCTGCTGATCTCACCTCTCCCTGGTTGATGACAACAACCCCAGGTCAGGTGCTGGCTCCGCCCTCTTTTTCTCTCTGTTCAATCATGTTGGAAGGTCCCGGCAGAGATCATATTAATTTAGTGGCGGGGTTGTAAACAGAGGGCAAACTGTGCTGTTCTCTGGAGATCAACTGAAGTTGTCTAGAAGGTTAAAATAACATGATGAAAGAGCCTCAGCTGGAGGGTCTGTAGGAGGTGGATGAAGAACAAGTTGCAGCTCTGATCTGAGTTAGTTTTCAGGCGACGCTCCACTTCCGTTCTACCACACGTCTCCTCTCCGCAAAACTTCTCACTAACTTTGTTTCTGGTTTCACTAAAAAAACACTGTTTTCCGGATGTTTCTCACGTCGCTGCCGGAGATGCTCAGAGCTTTGAAGGCTGAAAGGAAGGGCGGCCAAAAAAATATTAAAAATGGAAAAGTTTTGGTTCTTATATGTGAGAGGGAGCGTCAGCCAACCGAGTGCAACCGAGCGTGTAAAAGCAATATCAATTTTTCAGCGTGCATCGCCGTGATATGCAAGGCGGGCGAGTTAAAGTTAAATATTGAAAGGTTTAGTCAAGGACGCGGAAGGTCTGCGTGATGGAGGTCTTTAGGAAAGAGGTCAGCACGAAGAGGGTCTACAGCAGAGCTGGAGTTGCAATAAAAATATAATAAATGACCTCCACATGGCAGGAAGTACAAGGTTAAAGAGGTTGAAATTAAAACAGAAGAAAAGAAATCAATGTTGCTGATCCATCGATCGCTGGTCCAGAGCGGAGCTGCGGCTAATGACGAGCTAATTAGCCGCCGAGTGCATGTGAGCTTCACCCCGGAGAGTGAGAGCATCCACTGAGGTCCTGGTTGGCATGCAGGCTGCGTCCAGCCCGCGTGGGAACAGTTATCAATCAATCTCCACGGCTGGGGAAATTCCGAGGCTAATCTGCCGGGCTCTTCGTCCAAGCAGCTGGCGGGTCCGTGCTTTATTTTCCTTTTTCTTTCTTCAAGTCCAAAGCTGATTGAGATCAGTGAGGCACCGTGTGGAAAACACAAGCAGGGAATCACAATTCAAACTCAAATTTCACCCGTTTTATCCTCCAGGAATAAAGACTGCTTGAGTCCACGTTCAGCTTCCCGACATCGACCTTTAATAGTTTAGCAAATAGAAAGAAAGAAAATCACAAAACTGTGTCGGAGAAACTACAACAGGAATGTCAATGTGTTTTACGCACACACACACACACACACACACACACAAAATGAGCAGCCCTCTCTCTACACCTCTATCATCACTGTTTTTCAGGTTTTTAGGTATTTTTAGAAAAAGAAATGTATACAGCAGATAGTATATAAAAACCAAAACGACGGGAAGAAGCTCCGCCTCCTCAAAACACATGTCAATATATTTTAAAAAACACTGAGAGGCAGAATATTAAACAGGGAGAATACAAAAAAACGGCTGCAATCGGCCGCGTGCCTCCATGGTCTGGTGGAGTTTACAGTAATAGTGGAGGGTGGGGGCAGAGTGGGGGTGGGTGGGGTCAGACAGGAAGTCCAGGATGGGGGGGGGCTTATAAAAGGCAGCACAAGGGCACGGAACAAAAGCCGCCCTGTGGTTATGCACTTTGGTCTCTCTGGACCCGGAGCGGAGCCTTGCCAGTCTGAGGCATCCAATTAAGTCTTAGTCACTTCCTTCCTTTCCTTGCTTCCTTGCCTCCTTCCTTGCTTCCTTCCTGTGGTCTGCGGTTGAGGCGTCGGACTCGAAAACAACGGAGACTAAAAAAAGACTGAAAACATCTCGTTGCCGAGCTGCGGCCTCGGCCAAAAAAAGAAAAACACTTCAATGTTGAGTTCAGCCGAGGTGGTGGAGCGCAAATCCTGGGCCTGCAGTGGCCAATCAGAGAGCAGAGTTTTCAGATAGCCCCGCCCGCCCACTCCCCTCAGCTGCAAGGGAGGTTCAGAGGAAGACGAATCAATAAGGTCGCCATTAAAGAGGAACCCTGCGGTGCCCCGCCCACTGCCGACCTGTTGATGAACCCACCCCACCCACACACACACACACACACACACACACACACACAGGGTGGGGCCACTGATGATCTGATCTGATCTGCTCCCTAAATGAAGGAAGGAATTAAGATAAAGGTGGTGGAATTGTGTGTGTGTGTGTGTGTGTGTGTGTGTGTGTGTGTGTGTGAGTGTGTGTGTGTGTGTGTGTGTGTGTGTGTGTGTGTGTGTGTGTGGCTGTGCTTCCCAGCATGTTCCCTGGTGACGGAATACTGCACCGGTTTTCCAGTCAGGAATCTAAACAGACTGACAGCCAACATTTCTACATTTCTACATGAGCTGATAATTCAGCTTTTATTCTACAAACTCCAGGGGGCGAAATAACAGGAAGCAACAGCAACTCTGCGTCCGCGTTTCTTCCTCTTCCCGGACAACACAAGCTGACACCTTCGGAACGTACAAGAAAAAAAATTCAAGTTCATCGTCTTTGTATCCTGACAGCTTCAAAACAAACTGAAGCGGCTGAGGCTCCGCCTCTAGGTGACCATACGGTTGTCCTGATGTGGATCCTGCACGGTGCAGTGCCGCTGCTTCACTACAGGGGGCAGCAGTCTGAGGTCTCTGTCCTTAACGGTCTGATGACCTTCTGCCACCTGCAGACTAAACAGGCCACTCAAACGTCTCCAAGTCCTTCCTGATGAATGTTGCCGTGTCAGATCAACCGGGCTTCGCCTCCTCCTCCTCCTCCTCCCCCTCCTCCTTCTCCTCGCCACCCTTTTTAATTCTTCTTCTTCTTCTGTGGTAGGTGTTTTTCTAAGCTGTACTTGTTAGATGACTTGGATGAGTTTGCTCTCTTTCGCTCGGCGCCAAACCCACCCCCAGTGTGTGTGTGAGGGTTAGGGCTCCTGCGGTGGCACCACGGCTTGAGGCAGGGGGGGGGCGGGTCGAGGAGGCGGAGCCTCAGCCACAGGAAATGACGGTGAAGCGCTTGGAGATGCACGACATGTTGTGCAGCACGATGGCCAGCAGGAAGAGCAGCACGCACGCCACCAGGATGACGGTGCACACGCCCGACCAGGTGGAGCCCTTCCCACCGCCGCCCGCCCGCCTCTCGCCCTCGCCGCCCTCCAGCGCCAGCGCCACGCCCTCCAGGGGCGGAGCCAGAGCCAGGGGCTGCTGCTGCTGCGGTGCCCCTCCACTGCTGCCGCCGCCACGCCCACCAACGCCGCCGCCAGCCTCTTGTCCTCGGCCAGCGGCAGCGCGTAGCAGCCGCTGCCGGGCAGGCGGATGAAGACGGGCGTGTGCTCGGCGGCGTGCGGGATGGCGATGACGGCCACCACGTCCGGGTCGTCGGGCAGGTGGGAGACGGGCAGGCCTGCGGGCAGCCAGGTGAGGCCGCGGCACCACGGGCAGCGGATCTCCTTCTGGCTGCAGCGCATCTGGCTCAGGCAGACGGAGCAGCAGGTGTGGCGGCAGTCCAGCAGCTTGGGCCGGCGCCGGGGGCTGTAGTAGTTGAAGCAGATCTGGCACTCCAGGAGGGAGTCCTGGGACAGGGTGTCCATCTCGCTGGCGCCCCCCGCTGGCCGATCAGAGGACGGTAAGGCAGAAAGACGTCTGTGGTTCCTTGCGGTCACCGCGGCAGTTCACCTGTGAGGGAGGAGACAGAAAAACACACACTGGTGAGACAATGACAGACAGACAGACAGACAGCTGCTTCCAGCATCCACACGAACTCTGATGACCTTTGCAGGGAAAAAAGGTCAAGCTGAGGATTTTTGCAGGGATGGAAGCAGGACGCAGCTGCTGGCCAGGAACCCTCAACGAACCAATTATAGCGCAGCGCAGCGGCGTCCACGCTCTGCTTCCAGGCAACTTTGGCCTCCTCATCCTCCCCCATTGCTTCTCCCCAACCCCCCCTCTTCCTCCCCAGCATCCCCAGCATCCATCCTCCTCCTCCTCCTCCTCCCGCTCTATTTTAGCAAAAGTGTGACTGTCACCAGGGGAGAAGGGAAGGACGTATGATTTGGTCATGATGCAGCGAGACTGAGCAGACACCGACACACACAAATACGCACACACGCACACGCACACACACACACCCCAGCGGCATGAGCTATAAATAACGGTGGCAGCCTCTGCCCGCCAGTGAGAGTGTCTGTCTGTTAGCGCACATGCTGCGCGCTGAGAGGACATCCAGCAGGGGTCAGAGGTCGCGGCTGCAGCAAGAGGGTTCGCGCTAGCTTTGGAATCTGGTCTGAGCCTGTGAGAGCCCTGTGTGACATCATGCGGGGCAAGGGTCACCAGCAGACAGTTGATATTAGCAAGTGCTTGATGGACAAGTGGAGCAGCAAAAGATGGAAACGATGAACCTGCAGGGGGGAGTAGAGAGAGGCCAGCGTCTGCTTTCTCTGAACCCTGGTCATGGAGGTGTGAAGCAGGAGACACGGCGACCTTCCCTGTCGCAGCAACACCTTCCTCTGGAGTCCATCCAGTAGATTTGTGACAGCCCATTAAGAGCTCCAGTGGGACGAGCAGCCGCCGCTGCAAAAATGACAGACTGCGCTGCAGGTCCGCTGCCAACACTTAATTTATGCTAATTGAATGTCACAGCCACTAGAAAAGCTGTCGTGTTTGCAAATTAAACATGTTCCACTCCTCGCTCGGCTTCAACTAACTGCTGCCGTTAGCCTGTTTTCTTTTTTTTTAATCTCCTTCCTCATCAAGGTCACAAGGTCACACGGAGTTCAAACAGAGAAAACGGCTCTGAAAAGTTCTTCAGCAAAACAAACCGGCGCTCTTTGAAGAGGAGCAGCTCCTCCAGAAGATTTCCAGAGAGCAGATGAAAGAGGCGAGTGCTGCCACCGCTGCCTCTGCCTCTGCCGCCCCAGGCCTGATCTCCATCGGCAGATTCACACCGAGATCCTGGAGACCTGAGATAAGGAGCCGAGCAGCGGCGGCCCACTAACTTCAAGTGGCGTCGAGGCTTTTTAATGAATCCACTCGGCTCGCAGAAAAACAGGGAGGGGGATTATTTAACGACGGAGCCAACACTTGGCTGTAAATACACGGCTGAAGCTTTTGGGGGGAGGAGCAAGACCTGGAGAGCATCTGGCTGTGAGGTCAAGCAAGGGAGGGGGAGGAGAAGGCGGAGGAGGAAGAGGAGGAGTAGGAGCCTTTAAAAAAAAAAAAAAAAAGAAACCCCAGATTTACATCACATACGTATTAAGGAACGTCTGGATTATTTTCAGTGCGGAAATTTCTGCTCATCCAGTTTACCTGCACGGGTCAGAGCGCCACCTAGGACGCCAACCAAGCAATAAATAACTGCATTAAACTAATCGCAAAGTCTGGAGAAGAACCTTAGAATCAAGTGAAGTAATAAAAACTGCTGAGAAGGGAGAGAGAGAGAAAGACTACGATGACATCATCATCATCAGCGTGACATCATCATCAGGAAATAGACAGTGTTGAACACACTGTCCCAGTCTTTGTCACGGCATGTGTGTGTGTGTGTGTGTGTGTGTGTGTGTGTGTGTGTGTGTGTGTGTGTGTCAGAGGTCTGACTCCAGCACATGTGACCATCAACCTCCCTGCTGGCAAGGATGCAACCGAAGGCAAAGCCAGCCCACTGTGGTTCAGTTATTTATTTTATTCATTTTAATCGTATGTCTGCTGATTCAGCCCTTGAAAAAACAACATAACAGGTGGAGCAACAGGGGGGGGGGTAGAAAGGGGACGGGGTGTGTGGAGTCATTGAAGCGCTTCCTGGTGGAGGAGCCGCTGGTGGATTTGTGCTGGATGAAGTCTGCTGAGGGATCAGCTCGCACTGCTTAGCCCAGTCTCTCAACCGAGGAGTTGGTGTTAAAGCTGCACACAGGAACCCACTTTCACACACACACACACACACACACACACACACACGTGTGCACCAGGCGGATTGGCCCAGTACATCTAATCTCCGCACCGCGCCGCTTCCTCCTGCGTGGAAATGAAATGGAAAATGGGAACAATCATCACGTCCACCACTTCCATCCACCGAGAGACTCGTGCATGAATAAATGTGGCTGGGAGCAGGTGACAGCTGAGGCCTCTGGGAAATCTAGAACGTCGATGGGATTCATCCTCTGGGAGCAACGTTTGGCAAACCCTCCTCAGAAAATTCATCCCTGGATGTGCGTTTAAAGGCAGACGGCGCTCCTCACACCAGGGCTCTGTGTTCCTTGAGCAGCACGACCGTGAGACGGAGCGCAAGAATAAAACAATAATCTCAATCAAGGTAAACACGCGCTGCAACTGCGCCGCCCTGCAGGCCCCTGAACATGCTGCAGCCAGAGGAGGAGGAAGAGGAGGAGGATGAGGAGGAAGTCACCCTGAAAAATTAAATATCATACAAGATGCACAGCCTGCTGGCCCAGCGGGGCTCCAGCCACTAGGGGGCACCAGTGAGAAAATAAATGGTTGGCTGGTTGTTTTACAGGCTCCGCCCTCTTATATGGTCACCACCACCGCTCTGGTGAACTCCGCCACCCCCCCGGCTATAAATAACATGGATGTGCTGCAAGGCCTCCGACGGCTGCAGAAGCAGGAGAGGAAAGTGGGTCAGGTGTCTGGCTCACATCAGCCCTCCTCCTCCTTCTCCTCCTCCTCTTCTTCCTCCTCTCACAGAGCGGCCCTTCAACCTGGTTGCAAAAGCTCGACCAATCAGCTGTGGGTGAGCCGTCTCAACTCTGTTGGGAGTGGGAGGAGTCAGTGTGCCGCTGAGGGAACTTCAAAGCTCGCTGACGTCACACCAGCACATCCATCAGAAGCTCCGCCTCCCGACGGTGTCCAGAAAAATCTGTTTCTGCAAAAACAATCCAGATGTTTGATTGGATGAATCTGGGACGTCTCCACTGGCAGCCGCGTTGTTCTCTGAGCAGCAGCTGCACCACAGGCAGTGATGTCATCGGCCGTGCTGTGATGTGCAGTCCACACATTTTATTTTCCCAGCAGCCCTTGCAGCGAGGTCCTTTGCATCATCACACAGGTGTCGCCGCGTGTCCAGGAATCAGGAAGCGAAAAGGAAAACGTTCAGTTTCCTACATAAAAGCCTCTACAGGTCAACCCTGCAGGTCAACACAGGAACTGCACCTCATTACACATTCGCCGTGAGATCTGGTTCTTCAGGTTCTTCCACACTCAAGAGGGGGGACTCAGGAGACTCAGGAGGGGGAGGGGCCACGTGGGGCATCATGTTGATGATGTGATGATGATGCATTTATGATCGCAACCATTCCTCCAGCGTGAGTTTGTCCTCTCTCACGGGAACCGAATGTGTTACATTTCAGTACCTCGGTGCATTTGAGAGAGAGAGAATTTGAATGAGACAGTTTGAATTAGCAAAGACGGGCAGATGTGTGCAGGGTTTTTATTTTTTCTTTATGTTTGTTTTTTCAGGACGAGTGGAGGTTGATAGAGGTTCATTTATCAAGTGGAGCACAAAACCTCCTTCTCACCGAACGTACTGATTGACTGTTTTCTGTCACTTCCTGTTTTCATGCTCCGCTAAACCTGGCCACTTCCTGTTGTCGCTGTGTGAGACCAACATGCCTGATTAAGACACTTTAAAAAGCTTCTTTCCCCAGCAGCAGACAGAGCTTCAGCTCCAGCTCAATGTTAAAAACCTAATTCTTCAACAAGAGTTTGTAACTTAAAGAAGCAGGAGCAAGAAAAAATGTTTGTCAAGTTCACTGCAACGTTCTCTGTGGGACAACGTGAGAATTTGCAGCCAACAAACTCCTATTTCTTCTTCTCCTTCATCTTCTTCTTTGCTCTGAATCCACCTTCAGCCTGAAGCCCTGCAGCTGTTCAGTTTAGGGGCAGCTCCTCCAAACTGCTGCAGTAAACAAGTCGCTGTTGTGCCAGAACAGGAATGTAAACCTGCCTCCTTGTGTGGAAGTTGTGTGTCTGCTGCTCTGTCTTGTTGCAACACGTCAGCCACTGTTACAAGTTTGACCTCTGCCTCGGCTCACTAGCCTTCAGCACGCACTGCCTTTACACACTCTGAATTAAATGCAGTTTTTAGGCCTCAATTTTTCAGATTAAGGGAACTCTGCAAATGCAGCCACAGTGCAACAGTAAATCATTAGACATCATACACAGCAGTAGAGTGTGCTGGCGGAACACAGTCCAACAAAGTGAAGCCAGGTGTGTGTGTGTGTGTGTGTGTGTGTGTGTGTGTGTGTGTGTGTGTGTGTGTGTGTGTGTGTGTGTGTGTGTGTGTGGAGTAAACAAGTTGTAAAAGGGTTGGGCAGAACAGTGAGAACACGCTCAGAGCCTCGTGACAGATAGTGTTTCACCACAACCTTCAAATTATCCAAATTCTCTCTTGTCGATTCACAAGAAAACCAATTCCGCAAAGATTCCCCACGGACGGATTAGAGAGGGGTGAGACACAAACCCACAAGTCCACACCGTGTTTCATCAATACAACACGGTCGTAAATAACTGCAGGAAATTGCTGCTCAGGGAGGGAAAAAACAAACAAACAAAACACGAGGATACAAGATGATGACTTTCACAGCAGCGGCAGGCTGAGCAAAAATCTAGTGCCAAGACGCTCAGGGCTTTTCTTACACCCACGTCACGTGACCTGATATCCAAACAAAACAAACGCACGAGGAAGGGGGGGGGGCACCTCTGGGGAAACAAGGAGCAGTTGAAACATGGCTCTGGGTTGGGAGGGAAAAATAAAGGAGTCAGAACACAGAACAAGAGAACTTTGGCTGGCTGTGGTTCTGCGGTGTCACACACCAGTGTGTGGCCGCGGCAACAGTGCAGCCTCCAGCAGCAGCAGCAGCAGCAGCAGCAGCAGCAGCGGCAGCAGAGACACAAAGGAGAGCAGCAGCATCACGGAGGACAACAACAAGAGGAGGGAACGTCCTGAACAGAGCTTCTCTGAGGCGCTGCAGCAGCACTTTCCTCCTCCGGTGTTGCTGTAGTTACTGTGCCGCACGCGGTAAAGGCATCTCGCGCTTGCTCGGCTGGACGCAAAGCGCGTGCAAAATGACGTGCAGACACACAGACACAAAAGCCGAGAAGGGAGAAGGAAGGAAGGGTGATTCCTCCTCTTCCTCCTCCTCCGCTGCTGCTCTTTAAAGGCGCAGAAGAACCTCCTCAGCCGAGGAGTCTCGAGCCCGGCCAGAAGCGTCACCCTCGTGTTGTTGACTCCGTCTCTTACCTCCGTGCGCGCGTCCTCCGCTCCCTGGGAATCGGGCTCCTCCAGCTGCGACCGTTGCGCAACCAGTCAGCCGCCGCCGCCGCCGCGCCTCCCACTCCCACTGTAGGCGGCGCGAGCGCTTTTTCTCCGCCTCGTGCCAGAGATCCGCCCACCGCCGCTCGGACGCGGACACGCCCTCGCTCGCACTGCGGGGAGGGGGGAGGGCTGCTGGTGGCGGTGGTTGATGACGTGTATCATCCGGGGAGCTGCCTGCGAAGCGGCTCAGCAGGGGCGCGCACAGAGGCGGCGCGTGGAGGTGGCTGGATGGGGGTCAGCTGGTCGGGGGGTTGGCTTTGTCCTTAATGAGGCGCACAAACGACCACTAGTTTGTCCCTCCAGGTGTTGCAGGCGGGGCCTGATCCTGGCGCAGATAAACTCACTGTACTGCACAGACACGCCCATCAAACAATGGGCCAGTGAGGAGGGCGTTGGTCAGATGTGACCCTGCCTGCCTAGGACTCTGAACAGCTGCTGGGGTCCCTGGTCTTCCAAAGCAACAAACTGCAACGTTTCCGATGTTTCCAATGTTGACGGAGTATTTCAAGGAGGAAGGCTGAAGTAGAGTAGGATCATATATCACACATCAACACACAAGGGAATGTGTCTTAAATCTTTGTTTATTGTCGACATATAAAGTGATCAAAGTGACAGTGTGCAAGCAGTTTCTGTGGGATACGATATAAATATGTAAAGTGCAGGCAAACATTAAAAATAAACAATTGTTGTTGACTTGTGCTCGGTGACAATCAACATCTTGTGTCTTTTCTTCGTGTTCCTGCATTGAGAGAGAGGGGACAAAACATTTTAACAGTCTGTCTTGTTTTTTCAAAGCAGAGTGAAGCGGCGCCGACCTTGTGACTGTGCTTGTGACTTCCTGTGCTTGGTGATGTGCTGTGATCCCGTGTCGCTCTTGGAAACGTCAGCGATGGGTTTGGGCGTCGCCGCTTTCCAAGATTTCTCTGTCGGACGATGACGACGACAATTTTATCTTTACAAGATGTTTGTTAAGGTTCTCAGCCGACCAGGTCATCTTAAAGGTCAAGTGTGTAATATTTGGCTTGATTTATGATTTTTGTATCAGTAAGACCTTTATTTGCTGCCCATAAATACATTAACAGTGAATAATCACAATACAAAAGTCATTTGTTTTTTCTACCAATAGAACCGTTTTCATATAGTGAGAACCGGTTGCCTCAACTTAACCCCTCTACATACAGATACAAGAATGTTGCATCATGTTGTCTTTTCATTTTTGTTTTTAGGGGGAAAAAAAAGATTTTAAAGGGCCAATCCACCACCTACCTGTGTGACACCTGTGTGTGAGGTACATCTGCTCCCTGCTCCTCCATTTCTCTAAGAAAGTACCTGGAACGCCACTGTTCTCGTCCAGCTCCTGGATCCCGTTGCCGTGGTGACAGTACCTGTGCCTCTGCCAGGCGGCCACCTGCTGCCGCTGCCGCTCGCCACACACGCAGCTCTTTTCCCTCATCTTCAGGTAGGCAGCGGCCGGCGGCGGCGGTGGTGGCAGTGCTGCCAGGTTCTGCTTGGCAGCCAACGGCCTGTTGAGGTCGCCCAGTCTCCTGGGGTCGTCCGCCCGCCTCCACTTGGCTGAGCGCTGGCAGCAGGAGGAGCCGCCGTTCTCCGACGACTCGCCCTCAGTGTCGTGGCCGCAGCGTCGGTGCTGCTGGCCGGCGCCGCCCCCAGGGCTGGTCCCGGTCTTGGCTGTGTCCGGGTGACACTTGCAGGAGCCGCAGCTCTGCAGCGGCTGGAAGGGGAGGGGCTTCCTCGCGGTGGTGGCAGCGCCACCACCTGGGCTGATGGCCAGGCAGAGGCGCCGCTTGGCCAGGCACCTGGTGCAGAACCGCTCCTTCCTAGAGGCGCTGCAGGAGGCCAGGACGTTCTCGTTGTAGCTCCTGCCTAGGCAGCACTCGTGGTCAGAGAGGCTCCTCCGCTCGGCCTTGCCTCTGGGTTTGTACCGCTGGACTTTGGACTTGCGCCCGGAGATGCTCTGCTCCCGGTAGTCCAGGTCCAGCTTATTCCGCCTGCAGGCCGGGTCCAACAGGGAGGGCGTGCGCTGCTTCAGCTGGGTCGCCGGCAGCTTGGCCGTGTACTGGCCATGGTCAAAGTCAGCTAGCCAGCTGGTGGAGGGCAGGTAGGCGGGCAGTGATTCAAAGGAGGTGTCCTGCTGGTTCTGGACGGCCGTCTCCTGCCGAGGTTGCTCTTGGTCGTGCTCCTTGGCGGGCGATTTGTCCAGCAGCAGCAGGTAAGGTGCCTCGGCCACGTCTGCGGACTGCGTCTCCGCTGCGGCGGGAACATCTTCCGCTGCATCAGCCTCAGACATCACCTCACCAGCAGCGCTGGACCCCACCTCCAGCTCAGCTGCAGGCACGTCCATCTCTTCTCCCATTGTCGTCCCATCTGCTGCGAGACGTTCCAGCTTCTCAACGCATGACTGGCTCACTTTGTCCTGTTCAGGGGAGGCGACGAGCGTTTCCTCCGCCGACCAGACGGTGGACTCCATCCTCCTCAGCTCATCCAGGTAGTTTGCATTAAAAGGCAGATGGATGAACGTGCTGTGGGGACTCGGTGCATTCTCCGGAACAGCCACCAGGGGGCCACCCTTTGAGTCGCTGTCAGGCAATCGCTCTTCTGGCGCCATCATAGTCGCCTCGCTGCCAGCTGGACTTCCCACCAGCAGGATGTCTGGACAGACCTGCAGGGCCTGCTGGTCCGACTGGTCTGTGGAGGGAAGAGGAAGTGGCGGGCCGTGCAGGACGTTGGCCCCCCGCTGGGCCTCCTGGGAGAAACTGCGGGATACCTCGGCTGCCTCTCGGGAGTGCAGCACCTGCAGCCCCACTGGAGTGGTACAGCATTCGATCCTCACCTCCTCAGTCTGGATCACAAAGCTCCCATTGGAGGTGGAATCTAAAGGACGATCGACCTGCGGCGCCGGCACCGGCGCCAGCGACGAGTTGGCTCTCGCGACAACCTCGACGTTTCCCGATGTCGGCGTGCTGGTGCGCAGCGGCTCGGTTTGCACCTCGGAGCTGGTGGTCTCCCTGCTTTGCTGGTAGCGGAAGCGGCGGGAGTGGTAGGCCATGGTCTGGTAGTACTGGGGGTTGAGCACCCGCCTGTAGTCCATCAGGTGGAGGTGGCTGTGCGGGAGGATGAAGCTCGGTGGCTCCACATAGGGATTCGGCTGGCAGTTGGGAAGCATCGGCATTCCGCAACCTTTGACAGAAAGACAAAAAATAATATTCTTGGAGTATTTTCAGGGTTCATGTTAGCCTGGAAAGAGGTGGAAAAGGGGTTGGAATAATAAACAGTATAATTTCAATTGGGTTTTGAGCCAAGGCGATCGACCTGCTCTGAAACAGAGCCGGTCTTACCCCAAAAAATAGAGAGGTTGTGATTTGTTTCCACGGACCTCAAAGTGTTTCAAGTTCAGGCAAACTTTCACACAAACAAAACACAAAATGCAATAACATGACAACATCACTGGTCGCCTTCAGAGGCCAACTCCCTCATCTGTTTGTAGGTTGGGGTTCTTTGCTGCACTTACCAATACCTGTGAAGCCATAGTAGGGACTGTAGGACAACGGCATGGGCAGCGGGACTGGCCACTGCAAGCCCTGCATGGGCAGGTAGGGCTGTGAGGGCTGGACGTAGAAGAAAGGCTTGTGGTGGTGGTGGTGCTGCTGGTCCTCAGGGCGAGGAGCCCCTGGAGGCCCTGCACCGTGGGCCCGCTGGCCTCCACGTGCCGGGTTCGGACCTCGAGGCCCAGAGTCATAGGAGTGCTGCATGCCCGACGTGGCCGCATCCATGTCTGGAGGGGGGAAGTGACGAGTTAACACAGTCGCTGTCTGTCCTCTTGCTGTGTGTAAACTTGCTGGAAAACTGGTTTCAGAGAGTTTCCTCCCACAACGAGAAGCTCAAGTGTTCTGCGTTCTGCAAAACGTCCTCCTCAAAAGTATGTTTGCAATTTGGAAATCAAAGGTGTGCAGCCACCCTTGAAGCCTCACTTGTCAAGTGCGTCGCTAATTGGCTGGAAATCAGGTAACTGTTGCCCAATCAGAGTCACCAAGAAACTGACTTGTAGCCAATGAAACGTGTTTCTTCTTCAGCTCCACCCAACATCAGTGTGCCGGGTGGTGGACGACTGATTGGCTTTAATTAAAGACAACAGAACTGCAGCTTGTCAGCAGGCCGGAGACCTTCAAGTCTCTTTGATTTGCATTGCAAGAGCCCGTTCTGAGGTCTGGGTGTCACCTGTTGCAGTATAAATGCGTCATCATTCAGGAACACACACGCACACACACACACACACACTAGATCTACTTTCATTGGTTTCTAATTTCATCAACCTACTGGTGAGTTTCAGGCTTTAATTAGTCCCTTTATTAATTGTAACTACAACACATGCTGTTCTATACGCTATTTCATCAGTGGCTGTGGTTGGGGGGGGGGAGATACTCATTAAAAAAATAATTTCCACATCCCAAAGCAGCATTTTTGTAATTTGAGTTGTGATCTCAGGGTTTAATCAGACGTGAAATATACAAATACCCAACGGCGTTTGGGCCAAATATCCAAATCCAACTATTCTCCTTAAAAATATGACTCAAGATTCATCGAAATAACATCCAGTGGGGATGGGGAGCATCAGTGAAAAAAGAAAATACAAGAACAACAACACGGTCTTAGAGAATTAGACACATTTATTGGACTGGCCCCAAACTGTGGCACACCATCATCTTAGGCCCATCAATTCCAGACTGTGAAATAAATCCCACGTATTGACTCCTTATTTTTAAGTTCCATTAAGTTTTCATCTAACAAAAAGAGGCCCTCCTGTGCAGTGCATCATCACCTCGGTGCTCTGACTGTGGAAGAGGTACACCTGTGCAGGGGACCTGAGGGGAAGAACAAATGTTTCAGCAACTCATCAACTACAACTTTGGAAAATGTGTTGAGGGGAAAAAAAAGTTCAGCCTATCCAACTCTGTTTACACATAACTTACAGTTCAACACAAAATGTTGGACCTGGGGGGGGGCAGGCGTATACAAAACAACACAAAAAAAACAAATCAGCTTCTTGGTTCTCCTCTCACTGACGAGCCTGAAAACAGGAAACAGACAAGTGGGGTGAGCAATTACAGCCACATAGTGGCTGATGAGGACGATGGAAAACAGGAAGTACAAACTTTTCTCCCAGGGCAGCAGCTCGTCATCATCGTCCTCCTCGTCATCTCTCGGCCTGTGGTACATCACTTTCCTCTGGGAACTCGCTTCTGTCCCAGGACAAGAAAACAACACAAATCCCACCTGTTGTGGGTTTTTTTTGCTGAATGCTTGGTGCAGGTGTTCAGATTTCACCTTGTCGCTGTGGTGGCGCTGCCTGTACTCTCCTCCTGGACAGTACACCTCCGTCCTCCCACCGCTGCTCCGAGGTGCTCAGACCGTCTCTGTGGGGTCTGTCTGCATCAAGAGCACAACAAACATTTGTTTTTACAGAATGTAGGACACATAGGGGGCTCTGTGACATCTTTTCCTGTTCTGGAGCACAAATTCTTCCTTTAATACATGATGAAATATACAAAAAAATGAAATGTAAATGTGTCCTTTCTGTGTGTGTGTGTGTGTGTGTGTGTGTGTGTGTGTGTGTGTGTGTGTCCTGTCCACAAGAGGGCACTGTGCATCACATTATTACAGTTTATTCAAAACACAAAGGCCACCAGCTTGTTTTTGGCCTGGGATTCATGAATGCAGAGGTTTTTCTATTACCGGTCAGGACATAACAGGAAGTTGAAGACCCTGAGAGCTCACCACTCATCTCCGCGGCCCCGCCCCCGGCCGACACCTCCATCCGGGGCCCATTGCGACCTTCAAGCTGGTCCAGTGGATCCCCGGGGTCCTTGTACGGACCTCTCTTGTACCAGGCTTTGGGCCTGGATGGGACAGAGTGAGGCTTCCTGGACGCTGAATGCTTCCTGACAACTACTCTGATTGGCCGCTCACAGACTCCTCCTCCCCCTCCGTACTGGCTGTCCTCCTCCGAGTCTCCGCCCTCGTCCCGGTACGCCCGTGGCGCCCCCTTGCTTCTGCCCGCGGCCTTGTCCAGGTTTTTCCCACAGCAGGTACACACACACCGCTTGGGGCCCTGAAGCCACACCTCCCCCGAGGCTTTGGGGGACACGCCCACCACTCCCATCAGCCTCCTCCCTGCGTAGGCGTGCTTGGGGAAGAGGTCGGTGTCGTCCAGGTCCGTGGAGAACATCTCATCCCTGGAGGAGAGCTCGTCCAGAGAGGGGCTGAGGACACTCATGCGCTCGTGCGTGGCGTGCATAGAGACGTAGTAGTAGGAACCAGCAGGGGGCGACAGCTGGCCGGCTGCGGCCCCCCCTGGTGGCAGGATGCCATCAAAAGGCAGCTTGAGGATCTGGTACTTTTCTTCAGGTCCCTCATTTTTGTCCTGCAAGACTCTGACGCTGCTGTTAGCATCTTTCAGCGCCGAGGACCTGAACCTGGAGGAGGAAGAGGAAGAGGAGGAGGGGGAAGAGGAGGGCTGAGACGCCCTCAGGAGCTCTTCCACACCACACCTGGGAACACCTGGCTCGGTCACGGAGGTATCTGACTGGATATCCATGACCTTCTCCGTGGGGCTGACGAGCTCATCTGCTGCTGCTGCGGTCCCAGAGCAGTCTCCATGCAGCGAGGAGCTATCGAGGGGAAGCTCGTCCTCCACTCCACCGGACCAGCATCGCTGAGGGCTGAGGTCAACTCCACCCCTCTGGCTGCACTCGTCGTCGGCCGCCGTCGGCTGGAAGCGACCGCCGTCGGGAACCTCGGGCAGGACGTCGCCCCGCTCCTCAGCTTTCCTCTCTTCGCCCGGCGAGAACATCCCAGAGGTCTGCGAGGCCACGCCCGAGTCCAGCTCCCTGGACTCTGCACCGTGCAACTCGCCCACCCGGATCTTGTCCAGGCACTCCATGAGTTTGGATATGGCATCGCTGGGCTCCGTCTGGGCCTCGGAACAGGCAGTTTCCCGGCGGCTGCTCGGAGGCTGTGGGTGAAACAGCGGGCGATGCTGAGGGTCAACCCAAGTGGGAGCGTAGAAGCGTGGCTCAAACATCCGCCTGTGGTCCACCGGATAGATGGGGGCGTGCGGGAAAACAAAGCCCGGGTACTGCATGTATTGGTAGGGAGGTATACAGGGGCGGGCAAAGTTAAGACCTGGAAACACACCCAGAAATTAGTCATTCACAATTATTCCTCAAAGTCACTAGAGAAAACACCCTGTATTCTTGGAATTTATTTTTGATTTTTGCTGCTTTCATGGTATTTTCCTTTGGGAAAATTGTCAAAGACGCTGTTGATTGTCAGTATTTCATCAAAATCCTCCCAGAATGAAGAGGATGCACCTTTTGTGAAAATCATGCAAACTTTCGGCTTTCGTTTACATTAATCAGTGACAATTTTGTGAACTACTGGGAGGTCTGGAAACTTGAGAGCAAAAAGCAGCTAAACTTTGCCCCCTGGTGATCAGTTTAGGTACTGCTTAGACAATCGAAAATCTCTCTTTCTTGTTTTTTCAAGGGTCACTCGTGTTTTTAAGATGGAAAAAATGGCTGAAAGGTTAGTGCACCTGCAGGCAAACCGAAGTGACTGTAGGGGTTGTTCAGCTGCCACTGCTGCAGCAGGAGGTAAGGCTGAGAGGGAGGCTGCACGTAGAAGAAGGGCCTTGGTTGCTGCTGCTGCTGCTGCTGCTGCTGCTGCTGGGACCTCTGCTGTCCGGCCCCGCAGGACTGCGCTGCTGATTTGTCTCCATCTGAAATGGAGTTAATAGAGCTGATGTGCAACTTCTGGAAGAATGTTCAGACAGTCTTTTGGGGTGCAGTTCAACTCACGTAGGGATTTAAAAAAAATAAATAAATAATAATAATAATAATAATAATAATTATAATACAAAAGCTGCAATCATTACCATCCATCTTTCTCTCTGCACCGGCTCAGTTCACGACAGTAGATAAACGGGCCAACACGCCCCGGTTCGAGCAGGTGACGGTCAAACTCACAGGCGATAAACAAATCAGGCAGACACACTTGGATCTACTCGCCGCCGTGATTGGCTGCCAAAAGCCTCGATCAGCTACGCTTCATCAGCCATATGAGGAACACCTGCTGCCACGCCGGTCCCGGCCATCATTTTGAGGACTGTTTAACTGTTCAAATGTGTGATGCAATGGCTAAGCTGCAGAAATGTGATTGTGTGTTTGCGTGATATAAACAATAACTTATCGTTGTCGTTTGCGTGATTCTTGGACAGTCGTGTGCGGGCCAATAGCAGCAGCAGGTAATTTGTCATTCAAATAAGAATGAATGTCATGTATCAATAAGTCCACTAGGGGTCAGCACAAGCCTGCGCGAAATGGGGGAACGCATGCGTAGTATCCTCACTTGGCCTCGTCTTCAGGCGCTTATGATGCGCTGCTGAAAGGTTGTCTGCTGCTCGGCGCTTCTGCTCGCTTTCAACGTCCACATTCGGCCCGGGGACCTCACTTGGCTCTCTCTGCTGACGGAGGAAGTAAACGCGATAGGCCGCCGTGTGCCACAACAGCGAGGGACCTCGGACTTGTCGTCTTTGGCAGCGGGGAACTCAGGAAGAGCCTCTTTCAGGTAGCTAGTGTGTTTAGCTCTTTTAGCGATTAGCTCATGTTGTGCTGGCAGTGAGACCGCAGTGTAGTCGGCTGAGTCCCCCTGGCCCTTTTCCCTGACAACTTTAAACGTCAAACGGACCGGCGCTACTTGTTTCGTGTTCCCAACCACCGGCAAACACACACGACAGAAGGAGCGGTGGGTTTGCTCCACTGACTTGACCGGAACTGCAGGGCGCCGAGCAGCTAGGCATGCTAATTAGCCGCGGCTAGCAGCAGAGCTAGCATTCCATCGGCGGTGGCTGCTTAGGTCGGTTAGGTCGAGCACCGCGTTTCATTCGTGCTCAGGGTGCCGGCAACGCGGATAGCTCAACGTTGCTGTCGTTAATAAACATGCGTGATGGTCGTATTCTCGCAACCGAGGGCCCGTGGAACGTTTTCCATGTTTTTTTTTTTTTTTGGGGAAGGAAGCAGAGGCGGTTTGTTTTGGAAACGGCTAGAAGGTGAGTTGACATGCTGGGGCTTTGCCCTGGAGGGAGTCTGCGCAGACCGCTCACCCGCCTCGTGCGAACCACTGCGGCTGTACAATTTTAACTGTAATGAGTTATTGTCCATTTGCATGGAACGTTCAGCACCCCTGCTCGACTCGGCTAGACCATAGCCTTGCAGGCTAAGCTGGGCCGGCCTGTCGTAAGGTGTGGGATGTGTCGTGCCGTGACTCGGTGGTGCGATGGTGCGGGCTGCTTATAGCTACCCACGCCCTACTTTGTTCGTTGAGCCGGGATGCTAGCGGAAGCTCTCACAGTTTGACAGCTGCCGTCCACACACCGACAACTGTGAGGTGTCGAGGCGTGAAGACGAGCCTTCCCCGAGCATCGGCGGTGGTCCCGGGTTGTTCCGGGACAGACGTGAGATGGAAAAGGAAACCGGAGCCACCTCGCCCTCCTCGGTGTGACGAGCGGGTTCTGATGAAACACCTGCCGTTCGTTGGATACTCTGCACCCCCCCCCCGCCGCCTCTCCAACTGAACCGACACTTTATTTAGCTCTGCTTGCCTGACTTTCACTTGTGTTCCCACAGAGGAAGATTGTCCAACACTTGCATGCATGGTTGTGTCGACAAAAGCAGTGAGATTCATTGAAAATCAAACATGCTGACACCTTTCCGTTGGATGCTGCTGGTGGGGGGGATTGGCATGTTCGCAACTGATATGTGTGACACCAAGACATGAGAAGAGCGCGTCACCTGAAATGGGACACTGACACTTAATCCCTCTGAGCCTGTCTTTTATTTTGGATGTGTCTTTGTGTTTACTGTGGATTCTAAACCTGTGACTTTTCCTCTTCTTTTTATCCCCCTTCTTTCAGAAAAGCACTGATGTAGCGGTTTGGGGAACGTTCTACCTCCTCCTCTCGTCCCCAGTGCCTTACCGCATGACCTCGAGTGACGGTGTGGATCATCCAAGAGGGAGCCGGCCCCTTTCTTACGCAGGACCACCACCACCGCTGCTGCCTCCTTTTCTTCTGCTGGACTCGTTTCTGTCTCACCTTTCAGCTCATCACCAGGAGGAACGAGATCCCTGCACGCAGGAGCAGACACACCTCCACTCAGGCCAGTGGGGGAGTTGACGAGCCCCCCCTGCCTACCTTTTGGGAATAACCGCTGTATATATTTGTTATTCTCCTGGTTGTTCTGAGCCCGGCCTCTGCCGGCCACGTGACTTTTCAAAACTGGGGCGCGATTCATGGGATGCAACCATGTCGGATCTCAGTGAGCGCAGGCCAGTCAACACGGACTACGCTGTCTCCCTGCTGGAGCAGCTCAAGTTCTTCTACGAACAAAAGTTACTGACTGATGTGGTGCTGCTCGTGGAGGACACGGAGTTCCCCTGTCACAAGATGGTCCTGGCCACGTGCAGCTCCTATTTCAGGTGAGTGGAGCGCTGCCATTGTTGGCCCCGTGTGGAATAACTCCCCCTGTGTGTTCCTAATGAGCTCGCTGTCACAGTGTAGCTGCTACAGTTGCACTAAATAATGCAACGTACAGTGCCGGGCTCTTGTTTTCAGAGACGGTTGTCATTCTCCTCTTGCCTGGTTGATGATAAGGCATAGATGTGCTGTGTCTTAAGTGTTTGAGATCAATAATGCAGCGCATCGTGTCGTCATTGATGGACATGTGTTGGATGGAGACATGGTGGTGGTGCTGTGTCCTTGAACGCTTCTGTCTCTCACGGAATAAATGAAAGGACCTGCAGCCTCAACAAGGATCCCTGCAGATCCCCAGGAAGGCCTCATTTGTATCCACAACATTGCATAATGTGTGTGTGTGTGTGTGTGTGTGTGCATCATGGTAAAAATGACAGCAGCAGCAGCCTGGGCTCTGGGAATAGTCCATCTGTACAGGACAGCAGTTTGTGCTGCACTGGAACTCGGTTCCCTCCGTCAGCACAGGCTCGCATTCCAAGGAAAGGTCCCGACAACTTGATGCCTCGCACACACACACACACACACTTCCCTTTGACAACCCCCCTCCACACACACTCACACACACGCATATATACACTTGTGTTCCCACGGACCCGTTACCTGCTGTAAACACGCAGAGCGTTTCCTCTTCGATGTTCCCGTGTTGCTCGGCTTCCTTGAAACTCTCTGCGTGTCCCCCGTCTCTCCTTCCTCCTGCTCCGTCACACTCGTCTCTGTGTGACCTGTGTGACCTGTCGCATTCTCTACGTGTGACTGCGTCAGGTCACATAGGTCTCTCAGCTGGTCCAGTTTTGAGTCTTTAATTTTAAGTAGATTTATAAAAGAGAGTTTTGTTTTTGGTGTGTACGTTGTTTTTTCATTCAAGTGTAGATGATTTCCCCTGAACACTGTTGACTCATGTTGTCGCCTTTGCCCCCCACCTACTGCAGGGCCATGTTCATGAGCGGCCTCAGCGAGAGCAAGCAGACCCACGTCCACCTGAGGAACGTGGACCCGGCCACCCTGCAGATCATCATCACCTACGCGTACACGGGGAACCTGGCCATCAGCGACAGCACGGTGGAGCCCCTCTACGAAACAGCCTGCTTCCTCCAGGTCAGCTCGCAGCACCTCTCCCCCGTGCTCCTCCGCAGTCGCAGGCTCACCGAGAGGCCACTTCCTCCATTACACCCTCAAAAGTCGGAAAGGAGAATTTATGTGAAGGCTGACTGATCTTTTTCTCTGGGGCTGCACCATTGTGAAAAGATGAGAATCACGATTTGTTTCGAATTGACATCATCATGACTCACAATTTATTTTCTTCAATACAAATATTTATTACACTTATTGTCCGGAACAAAAGCACAGAGCAAAAAAAATGCAATCGTGCTTCTTGCAAGATTGGCACATCAACTCTCAACTCTCTCATCATTTGATTTGAGTTTTTGTGCAGTTGATGTCTCAAAAAAAAAAAAAAAAGTGTCAGAACCGTCCCCATTTAGAAACGAGATTGCTGCAAGTTTTTACAATTAGACGTGCAGCCCTTGCCCAGCTTCTTTTTATTATCCATGAAGGGAAAATAGACAAGCAGACCTGCAGCTGCTGACCGTCCTCTCTCTCTCTCTCTCTCTCTCTCCTTCTCTCTCTCCCTGCCCCCAGGTGGACGACGTGCTGCTGCGCTGCCGAGACTACCTGGTGAAGAAGATCAACGCCGAGAACTGCGTGCGCATGCTGAGCATCGGCGACCTGTTCAGCTGCAGCGAGCTCAAGCAGAGCGCCAAGCGCATGGTGGAGCACAAGTTCCCGGTGGTGTACCGACAGGAGGCCTTCCTGCAGCTCTCGCACGAGCTGCTGGTGGACGTGCTGAGCAGCGACAACCTCAACGTGGAGAAGGAGGAGACGGTGCGCGAGGCAGCCATGCTGTGGCTGGAGTACAACATGGAGGCGCGCTCGCAGCACCTCTCCTCCGTGCTCAGCCAGATCCGCATCGACGCGCTGTCGGAGGTGACGCAGCGCGCCTGGTTCCAGGGCCTGCCGCCCAACGACAAGTCGGTGGTGGTGCAGGGCCTCTACAAGTCCATGCCCAAGTTCTTCAAGCCACGGCTGGGCATGACCAAGGAGGAGATGCTCATCTTCATGGAGGCCATGTCGGAGGCGCAGGGCGACTGCTACGTGCCGACGGCGGCGCCCGCCCCGGCGGCACCCACGGCGGTGGTGTGCTACAGCCCGCAGGCCGAGAAGGTCTACAAGCTGAGCAACCCGCCAGGCGACCTGCAGAAGGTGGGCACGCTGGTGACGCCCGACAACGACGTCTTCATCGCCGGCGGCCAGGTGCTGCTCAAGAGCGCCCTCCACAGCCACGGCAAGGGCGCCAAGCTGCAGGCGGCCTTCCACGCCGTGGACAGCTTCTTCTGGTTCGACGCCCAGCAGAACGCCTGGGTGCCCAAGACGCCCATGCGCTGCGCGCGCCTCAAGCCCTCGCTGGTGCACTGCGACGGCTACATCTACGCCATCGGCGGCGACAACGTGGGCGGCGAGCTCAACCGGCGCACGGTGGAGCGCTACGACTGCGAGAAGGATGAGTGGGGCATGGTGAGCCCGCTGCCGGCCGCCTGGAGCTGGAGCACGGCGGTGGCGGCGCACGGCTGCGTCTGGCTGCTCACGCACGACCTCACCTACTGCTACTTCCCGCGCGCCGACGCCTGGGTGGAGATGGCGCTGCGCAAGACCAGCCGCTGCTTCGCCTCGGCCGCCGCCTTTGGCGACCTCATCTTCTACGTGGGCGGCCTGCACGTGGTCAGCAACTCGGGCGTGCGCATGCCCGCCAGCACGGTGGACGGCTCGGCCGTCACGGTGGAGGTGTACGACGTCAACAAGAACGAGTGGCGCCTGGCCGCCAACATCCCCGCCAAGCGCTACTCGGACCCGTGCGTGCGCGCCGTGGTGCTGCTCAACTCGCTGTGCATCTTCATGCGCGAGACGCACATGAACGAGCGCGCCAAGTACGCCATCTACCAGTACGACCCGGAGCTGGACCGCTGGTACCTGCGGCAGCCCGTGTCGGAGCGCGTGCTCTGGGACCTGGGCAAGGACTTCCGCTGCGCCGTGGGGAAGCTGTACCCCTCCTGCCTGGAGGAGTCCCCCTGGAAGCCCCCCACCTACCTCTTCTCGCCCGACAGCGCCGAGGAGTTTGAGGTGGAGGGGCTGGTCACCCTGCCCCTCGTATAGCTCTTAAACTCCGCCCCTTGACCTCACCGCGGACTGGCACGGGGTTGGCTGGGGGGGTCAGGAGGCGATCTTCGGACGCTCTGTTTCTTTTAGGGGGGTGTCAGCTGATGGACAGTGCAGCTCCAAACAAGCCCCGCCCCCCCTCTAGACATACTAGTAATCCGAAAAAAGGTTTATTTTTTATTTTGTTCCCTTTTTTCTTTGGTGACTCTTATTTTTTGTTCTTATATTATCACCATCAAGTTACGACAGTGATCATCTTCCGGTGGTGACAAGTGATGATGATGATGATGATGATGCACTTATCTGGTCAACTTTCCAACTGTCTTGGAATGACATCAGAAACTGTACCAAACCCCTCCACACACACACACATCCCCAGTGCTCTGATGGAAAAATAAATGTAGTGATAATGGAGCATCAAGAAGCAGTTACAGTGCAGAGACCAAGGTTTCCAATTCAATGTGTGCTTGGAGAAACAACAGAATGAGAATCGGACTGGATCCTGTGTGAGGTCATCCAGTTGCAGTTCAGTTCAGTCACTTCAGTTGACTTGGTGTGTGGTTGTTCCTCCCAGCAGCCTCCCAGTGCTCCCACAGTTCCACTGGAGCTCCAGCGTTCGTCCCCTGTTGTTCAGCTCAGCCTCTGTGGTGGTGGGGGGGAGGGAGGGGGTAAGAGGGGGGTGACTGCAGGTCCGGTCGCTCCCCATCGCGCTCGCTGCCCTCATAGCTCCGCCCACTTCCCCCTCAGCCAGCCCGACTCCGCCCCCTCTGGTCTCCGGGTCTTCCACCCACTGAGCCGCCGCCGCCACCACCACCTCACTCCATCACTTCCTGTTCAGACTCATGCATATTATGTTTTGTTTTGTTTTTTTCTTTTTTGTATTTCCAAGCTGCTGGCGTATATACATATAAATATAAAATGTATATATTTTTCATAACTGTTCTAGCGTGGGGGAAATAACCAGGTCTATTTTGTATTAGTGTTTTTATTTTTATTTAATACCAAACATTACTGTAGTGTGATTGTGGTTAGGTTTCCATTTCTCTTTTCTTCCCTATTGAATCTTTTTTTTAAGACCATTTGATACTCTTGCTGCTGATTGGGCAGCGTGGCTGGGGCTGGTCACAGCAACAGCAGTAGCAGAGTGGGTGGGGCGGGGGGGGCGGGGGGTCTTCCTTTCATTAAATAAAAGATGTAAAAAGGAAAAGAATGAAAGCGACATGAGCACAGGTGCTTCATGGCAAACCTTACCAGCATGTTTGGCTGCATCATATTCCTTTGGCACTGTATTTTGAATGAACGTTAATTTATTAAAAAACAAAACAACGTACCAGTTCTTCAAAAAAAAAAAAAAATACGGACTTCCTGTTTCTTTTTTCTGACCTGTTTGTGGTGTTGTGTGTTCAATGTCAAACTTTCAAACTGAAATTCCACGCGTGTTGTTGATGATGATGATTATCAAGTTTACACACAAACTGTTTTGGTGCGGAATACCAGGTAAGATCCATTTGGTATCATTTCAGGAATTTGCCCATTACAAGTTAATTTACGTTGGGTTTTTTTAAGATTGAATCCCAATGTATGTTTCTGGACGCCAGGAAGTAGGAAGACACTGCACTTCCTGTCTGTGAATCCCTGGAGCTATGAACTTTTCCTCCAAGTCAACTTTTCCAGGGTGAGTTTCACACATCTTTCCCCTTTTCAAATGTTTTAATACAGCAATGAATTCACTTTTTCCTCTGAAATACATTTGAAAACATCTGTCAAGAAAATATTTTTGCAATTTCAAATCTCACAATACATTCAGATTCCTTTCATACAAAAAGAAAATATAGAGGGATTAAAAAAATAAAAAGCGGCTGGAAGAACAAAATTAAATGAGCTGAAGAGGGGGTGGGACCGACAGAACGGAGCATGCTCACTGGACCCCCTCATATCCCACTGTTGGTTGAATAGTTTTTTTTCTATACTTGCAGCCCAATAGGTTTTTTTCGCACGCACACAAACACTCAACCGTTAATAAATATGGATCACAACGGCTGATTTGTGCAAACACAGCGTAGGACATCTTACAGTGTCATGGCAAAAAAAACCACAAGATTATGATTACATTTAGACGACAAATAAATAGCAGGATTTGAACTATGTTAGACTTACTAAATATAGTTTCATCTATGTATATGCATTTATTGTGACGGCGAAGATACAAATGTAGGCCTGCAGGGGGCATCGTGCAGATGGGTACGGGTTATGCGGTATGTTACTGCAACAACAATGTGGTTGTTGATGACATTTTAATTCAAAGACCGTAAAAAAAAACGAAACGGCCAGCGGAAATTAATTTGAAGGTGAGCACCTTCTTTGAATTTGTTGATTGTGTTGTTTGTTGATTTAGTAATTAAGATCATTTTTTTTGTATACATACTTTTTATGAGTTTTTCACAGTAGCTTTAGATGCAAAAAAGGTTGCCTTGAATGAGGCATCAGTAATTACGATAATATTGAAAAACAGCTGTATGTTATTGTCACCACGACAACCACAGCATTAACACAGAGGATGAAGAAGCAGCCAGGAGCTGCAGCTCAGGCTCACAATGTCTTCCTCATTTCATCTCTCAGCAGTTTGAAGGAATCAACAGAAGAACTCCAGTAGTGGGCAGCAGACAGTGAAACAGCACAACCCCAGCAACACAATGTGCACGGTTTCTATAGAGAGCGCTGGCTGGCCGCCTCACAGTGGCTACAGTCAGTCTTCAGGGGCATGGCCCACTTCCTGTCCGCAGGGCCGTCAGTTCAGATTTCACCACAGCAGAGGGCGACCAGGACTCAGGGTTTGGTCTCAGCGGCAGGGCCGGTGTCGCTGGGGGGCGTGACCCCTGCCGAGGGCTGGGCCAGCGTGGAGAACCAGGAGGACATGGCCGACTTGGCGCTGGTGAGAGCTCCGCCCACAGACTGACCTGCCAGCAGAGGGAGGATACGAGCTGTTTGAAGGGATTCAACACGTCGATGGAACAGGAAGTGGTATCATCTAAGAAGACAGTTCAGACTGACGGTGCTGGGCAGCTTATGAGTGAATGTCAGAAATATGGGATTTGTTTTTCTCTGACTGACCTACGACTTTCCCCGTCTGCACCACGCTGCGACTGGTGGTCATCATGGCGTTGCCAATCTTCTTCCCTCTCTCGCTGTTCTGCACCGAGCTGCACATGACAGAAAAAACTCAGACTCTGTGCCTTTCTTCTTCAAGGCTGCAGTGTCTGGACACTGAAACAAGGCTCCCGTATTGCTCACTGTTTGTGGTGGCGACATTTCTTTACTCTCAAATTAAATTTCAGTACATTCCATGCACATATTTTGACAAACACTACTCACTGTGAGAGCCGTAGTTTGACGTCTGCCACGCCGTACTGGCCCTGAAACGGGTGTCTGCAGCAGAGGACCCAGTCATTACCGCACAGTCGCCAACACTTCAATATTGTCATGTTTTTAACCACTGTGCTACTTTTATTTTCGACTGGACAAAAGTCTGTTTTTGAAATGTTTTATCACCTTTAACTACGAAATGTGAAGCAGATCTATTTGTACTCATTGATCCGGACAAGCTGTCCGAACCGAGCTCAGGCTTTTTCCAGCAGAAGCTGAACAGCGTGCGTCGTTGACCTACCCGGGGGTGACGGCCGCCATGGCGGAGTGCTTGTTGCTGAACCACACCCGGTAGTTGTGGCTGATCTTCCAGGCGGCGACGAACAGGGCGCCATAATCCAGCAGCAGCCTCTCGTTGTCTGTGAGGAAAAGAAAGCGGGTTCGTCGTCAACTAACAAACGAGGCCGACCAACAAGGAGGCGGCGCCGGCGTAGCCCCACCCACCTGGCTGCAGCGCCGAGGACAGCAGGGAGTGGAGGTAGAGGGCGAACTGGGCCCGGATCCACTCGTCGCCGCCCTCCCAGCCCGTCCCGTCCAGGAAGACGTCGTCGCGGTTCTCTGTCACGTGTTTGACCAGGTAGTCGGCGAAACGCAGGTCGGCCGTGGTCAGGCTCAGCACCTTCCGCAGCTCCGGGTCCTGGATGTGGATGTTGGGCTCCTCCACCTCCACACGGGGGACAAACACCAGAGTCCAATGTTAGTCATCAAACAGCAGTGACTGATTGTTTTGTTTCGTATGAATGAGGAATGAATGAATTTGCAATGGTGGTGCTAAAGACGAGAGGTCATTAGGCTACTTTGCATATTATTCAGAGACCAATTTGGAACGTAATTAAATACGCAAAAAAAATGTAACAAAAGTCAGCAAAGTACGACGTTCTGCAGAAATTCAAACATTCAAATCATAATTCATGGGGATTAAGGAATAGCTGACGATAGCTTTTCAAAGCAGATAGACAAAGAAAACAGAGACTTTTGTCCTGTTGTTGTTTTTCTAGGACTCACGTCGACGATGGCGTCGCTAAGGTGACGCTGCTGCCGGAAGAGGATGTTGGTGGCGCCCGCCACGAAGCCTCGCACCGCCACGTCGGACAGCAGGTGGTGCTGCTGCAGGGCCATGTAGGGCAGACACAGGTAACCCTGCACACACAGGGCAGAGGTCACCACCGTGCAAAGCTCTTTATTTTCATCCGTTCAGCCAACAATTGAATCACACGTAGTAGCTTTATCATTGGCCTAGGTGGCGCTACCTTGGTAAAGATGGGCAGCGGGAGGCCATACTGGTCCTCCTCCAGCCCTGACACCAGCCCCTGGACCACGCCTCCTCCACCGGCCGCCTGTGGCTGAACCGTGATGGGCGTCCCCGACTGGGGGTCCAAAGCCTCCGTGACCTCTGACCCCGCCTCCTTGACCTCTGCGTCTTTGCCGCCGTCCTCCAGCACGCTGGGGTCCAGGGTCTCCCAGTCGCTCTCTGAGGACTCTGGGGAGGTTCTGGACGGCGGTTTGAGCAGGTGGTCGTCTCCCTCCGAGGTCGACGGTGGCTGGTCACTGGCGTCAGCGTCGGCGATGTCGCTGGCCGACACCGAGACAAACTCCTCGCATCCCAGCACGCTGTCCACCAGGGCGCCGTCCTCCGACACGCTGCCCTTCGGTCTGTAGTGGGAGGAGTCCACCAGGCCGTGCTCGATCATCCCTGCAGACGCATCGCAACTCGTCAGCTACCGTGGTTTGTTTGTGTTTCTTTTCCAGGTGATGATTTCTAGCTGAGAGACGGCATTCGCACCTGGGAACAGCGACAGCACTGTCATCAGCGCTCCCACCAGCCTGTTGACGGGGGACATGTAGAACAGCACCTGCCACAAAGCAGAAAAACAGGAAGTGAGAGCCGTCTCCTTCGCCGAGACCCGTCAGACAGGCGGCGCACGCTGTGGACACTCACCTTCTTCTCCAGCAGAATCAGCTTGAAGAGAACCAGGACCTGAAGACAAGGTAGGCAGCAGCTCTCACAACCATCCTCACCTTTATCAGTCATCTGTTCACATCGTTGCTGCTGTAGTTTTCCTACCTTGTGTCTGAAGTGCAGAATTAACTCTCTGGCTGACAGACCTGCGAGAAGGAAACACAGTCAGTGAAGATGCTCCATGGGATTAAATATTATTCTATACAAAGAGTAAAAATAATTCATTTCATCTCTGGTTTGATGAATATTCTGTGCTGATGTTTTGACATCTCCACCCACCGAGGTAAAGCTGCGACCCCTCCAGACTGGAGCCTCCCAGGGAGCCGTTCATGTGCTCGTACAGCTCCTGTCAGGGCGCAAGTGTGCAACACGTGTGGTTAGTGGACAAGGAGCAGCGGGTGAACGCGGTGCCACCAGCAGGGCGGCTTCAGCCTTTCTCACCTTCAGGATGGAGATCTGCGAGAAGTCCTTCTCCTCAAAGTAGGCGTGCGTGATGAGCTGCAGCTTGGCTTGGAAGAGGCCGTAGAGGGGCTGCAGGAGGGGAGACACGCTCTTATTTTGAAGGCAGGAAGTGAGCACTCACCAGTTTCGTGGTCAAGATGGGGCCGCTGCGCTCACCACTCGGCTGAGGACGCAGACGCTCTTCTGCACCGTCTCTCTGGTCACGTCGGCCTGCCGCACCTTCAGCGCCTGCACACATGATCCAGCATGTTGGGTGAAATGAAGGAGAGAGGACCAGCAGGGTAACGAGCAGGGCGCTCAGGGCGTCATCGCTGACCTTTGCTTCTATTTGGCGGTAGCAGGAAACGCCGTAGACGCACTTCATGTCTTCGCTCAGCGGCGGCAGGTGGAAAAACACAGTGTCTGCATGAGAGAAAACCACATGTGGGCATCATCAAGAAGTGAGTGTGTGGTTCCTCTGAGCAGGGGTGGCCCCTCCGCTCAGGCGGCAAGTCGGAAGTCTGTGGGCGTGGCTTGGCCTTACCCTCCTGGAAGTTGTGCGCCCCGTCAGGGAGCGCCACGAAGGGGAGATACTTCCACTCCTCAGGCAGCAGGTTACTGTCGTGACCCTCATCTGGCATCAGCGGCGGGTAGGAGAACTCCACCTAGTGGTGGGAGAAAACAAAGTCAGGGTTGGAAAGGACTGTTGATGTTGTGGTTCTCTTTTGTTTTATTTAACCGTCCCACACGTGGCAACGCTTGAATTTTAGAAGCTACTTTACTTTTGCTCTGGTTTCACTCATCCAAATTTCCTCTTTTGCAATTCACCCAAAGAAGAAACATACAGGATGCGTGAGGAGTTGCAGCTGAGACTCCACAACCAGAACAACCGGAAAAGCCTCTGCGGATGACACGCAGCAGGGTGCGCCCCCCTCTGGGCGAGCCGAAAGCCTCCACCTGAACCGACAGGTGAGTGGAAAGAGGCGTGGCCACAGGGCGGATTACAGAAATCCAATCTGGCGCCCGCCAGGTGGAGTGAGAGAGAGAGGGGGCGCAGGAAGAGGGACAGCTGGCCGATTGAAGGGCTGACAGACGGGAAGCAGAGCCCTGATGATGGAGGAGGGGATGTAGTGAAACCCTGAGGAGGCTCCTGTCACCTTCACTCTCACTGATCAAAACCAGTTTCACCAGCCACCGCAGGACACCTGGCAGGAACCATTCCAGCCTTTGTTTTGGACCCCAAACGAGGTGTCGGCATCGTGCCACATTTCATTAATTATTTGCAGGAGGACAGGAGGGGACAACGAATAATGTGGGCTATAAATTAAGCAAGAACGCCTTCCAAAAGCTCAACAGAACGTTTCAAATCACCAAAACACCAGGTTCTCTAGGGGGGATAATACACCCGACATCACAAAAGCTGTTGAACCGAGTGCCCTTCCATTTGAATCCCTGCACTGTGTCATAATATTCATAACATCCAACCATCATAACACGGTGCATACTAGTCATACTCGACCAGATGGATGAAGAGCACACTGACAAACAGCACGTTGTCTTGTCTGGGACATGCTGCTGCTGACAAAGGGAGCGATGTCCTATGTGTGCATCAGCAGAAGAGAACACGTTATATAACAGCGAGAGCCAGAAGCAAACAGCTGATGTTGAACACCGCCGCCCCGACGCTCGATGGCCGTCAAGCGGTCACTGTCATCATCGCAACCGCCGCCGGCTGGTTCCGTCATGGCCGCGGGTGAGAGGTGGCTCAAACCGCGGCACGGATCACAGCATAGGCCGCTCGGGGTGCAGCTGTTTTGCTTTTATGACCCAGCAGTGTATCGTCGGTTGCTAGCCGTTAGCAGCCGTTAGCAGCAGCAGCAGCAGGAGGAGGAGGAGTTGTTGTCATACCTGGCAACCCTTTTTGTGGTGAAACCCGACCACCACGATGTGCAGCACCGGCCCCTTGTGTTCGTCCCCGTCGTGAGAGTCCATGTCTTCCCCGCGGTGCTGCTGGCAGGAGGCTCCGGGTTCGGCCGTCCGACAACGACACCGTCAACAAGGAAGAGCGGTTTGTTTTCAAGTCGCCGCTGGAGTCGATGGTTCAGCAGCAGCAACAGCAGCAGCAGCAGCAGCAGCAGCACGAGATCTGCGTCCGTCCCCCACTTCCGCTTTGTCACCCCCTCCCGTCCGCGCGCTCGACGGACGGTGTCTCGCGCTAGAGGGTTCGCAGCGATGCCCTTCCGGGTTAGTCGGTGAAGCAGCAGCACCGCCGCGCCTTTCTGCGACGCCTTTCTACTGCTTCATGCGAGCGAGGACTTCACTTTAATCTGCAGCAATACGTCATAATTAGCGAGTGTAAAAAACGTTTGGTGATAGTTGTCCAAACGTGATGAAAAAGTACCGGACTGCTAATAATGTTGCATCGAAATGAAACTTAAAAAGTGACAAACAATGTAATATCAAGTACACCCGTGTTGTTTTAGTTGAACGCTGATTGTAGGGAACTATCTTGACCTTTTACAAGGGTCTCTGTCAGCGGGGAAAGTATTACGTCATGTGTTGAACAGCGTCCTCGTGTAAGGGGGGCGGGAGGGGAGTCAAAGGAATCGTGTCAGCATCAGCCTCGTTCTTAAAAAAAAAACAACCCTATATATTTATTTGTTTACTGGAGTGTTTGCTAACATTTCTTATTGGGTCATTAGCAGGATCCTCACGCTGATAAATTCGAACAGCACCATGTAGTCGGGCGACTATTCGTGCTGGATTGTTCTAGTCTGCTTACACGGTTGTTCTGACATCAACTGTTTCTGCCTGCGCCGTCCAGGTTTTTTTGATTGAACATGGCGGCCACTCCGGCGACGAATCCGTCACAGTTGCTCCCACTCGGTTCGTATAAAGCAAAAAAAATGCTGCGATACAGCACAGAATAGCGCAGAAATAACCAATAAGTGAAGGTTAATGTAAAGTTCGCGTGCGTTTACCCGGTGCTTTGGATATTGTGGATAATTGAAGCTAGTTAGCGTGTTAGCATTACTCGTCCCTACGGCTTCCATGCGCGTGCTTATTCGCTGTCAGTTTCACCATAACGCCTTGAAAAATAGAATAACATAAAATTGTTTTATTTTAGATCAAAGTTGTTTGCTAATATTTTAAGTCAGTTTGTCGTGCCCCCCATTGAAGGGTGGAAGTTCGGCAATCACAAGAAACTTGGAATCATATTCGGCAGGTCGTGTAATTTGTTGTCTTCTCTCCTGATTTCAGAGCTGGTGGATAAATGTATCGGCTCCAGGATTCACATCGTCATGAAGACGGACAAAGAAATAGTGGGAACCCTGCTGGGCTTCGATGATTTTGTCAGTATCCTTTGCAAGGAGCAGCGACGACGCTTTGTTTTCGCCACTTCACTTTTCTGTCTGTTAATGTGTTTCAAGTGTGTCACTTTGTTCTCATTTCGACCCCGTGTCACGCACACTAGCTGTTGAAACGTCCGTTTCTTCACAATGTTTCAATTTCTGCTTGTCTTTGGTTTACATTATGTATCGGTTCTATATAGCCCTGATTATTGTCCCTTGACTCAGTCTTTTAGACATGGTGCTGGAGGATGTTACAGAATTGTATGTACATTTCTATTTATCCATTTACTTCTTTCTTTTCTTTTCTTTTTAACAAATGGATTGTTATTCCAGTGCAAGTCCATGCTTCTAATTTCCCATCTGTGCTTCAGTGAGATCACACCAGAGGGGAGGAGGATAACCAAACTGGACCAGATCCTCCTCAATGGCAACAACATCACCATGGTTTGTGAAGAATCTGTTTTTTTCATGAGTTATGCTGTGGTTTTGCTCATCATAGTTAACCTGTTTACTGTTTGCAGCTCATCCCTGGAGGAGAAGGTCCTGAAGTCTGAGATGATTCACTGCTGAGTGTGTGCATAGTTTTCATGTTGTTGACCTTATTTTTCTTGTTTTTTTTCAATACCTCTAGTTTTAATTTTAATGGAAAATATTTTTGTAACAACATGTTTGTTTCTTTAAGTGAGGATAAATGACAAGTTGATCTTGAACCATGGTGAAAATTCCCTCTTTTTTTGTTTTAGCAAATACATGTGAAACAAACAATTTGAAAAACAAAAAATGTTTAATTTTTTACAGCTTTAATTTAGTGCAAGATTTGGAATAAAAACAAATTGTTACACAATTTACTCATCTGCTAATAATTGTTGTTTGTCTGTTTAATATGAGAAAGTGAAACCAACTCGGATGCTAGAGAATTGTTGATCGTTGGATGTGTCTCCTGATGGTCAGTACATGGGGGATTTCTCCTCTCCTTTTGGATTGGTCACTTTATCCAGATTCTTGTTGACGATGTCGTACATCTCTGCCTGCAGAAAATAAATAGGGTTTTTTTCAGTTAAGCTCTAGGAAAAAGAAACACTTAAATCTGAATCGCTCCAACTTACGTAGAAGCCACGAATGTCAAAAAGGATCACTCTGATCTCACAGTAGATGGCCTGGTCCTTCTCGTGGACCAGGGAGCGGTAGTCCATCTGGGGATTGGCGAGAACAGTGTCACATCATCAATTTCTGATCATATTCACAAAAGTCGACGGATTAAACACAGAATGTGGTGTGACACTTACCACATGTGTCTCTTTGGAAGCTTTTGCGACTGCATCTCCTCTCTCGCTTAGGAGCCTTTTGAATGAAACACATGACGACAACATAAAACTGTGAAGCCAACTTGGTTTTCAAGTTTATAAATTATACATTCCTTAAATGCTCTTATTCTTTGGAGGCATTCAAATTGGTTTTAGTTTGGTGTGAACTGTCCCTTTGCAGAGTGTAAATTTTGGTGCAGCCTACTTGTTGATGTTGGTCTGAAAACCTTCAGCTTTGGTTCTCACAGCCGCGATTCTCTCCAAGATTTTTTCCTGTGACAGAGAAAGAAAAGTGATTTTTTTTTTTTAAATACTTTTTCTGACAGCATGCACAAACAGGAAGTGCACAAAAAAAATCACCTGAATAGCGACACCAAAGTCATTGCCGTCCTCTATCTTAGGGATGAGGTGCTGGATCCAGCAAGAGACCTGAAGACACACACAGACAGGGAGCTTTAAAATTAACCTATCTGTATAAATGCTCGTCAACCCACCGTGCGTGAAAACTTACGACAATGATGTTCTCCCTGAACGCAACAATTTCCGGTTTCACCTGCTCCAGAAGCAACACAATCTTCTCATTGCTCTTGATGAAGCCGCACTTTGGAGCTGAAGCACACAAAATAAATCAGTTCTTTTTCTGACCAATAGATTAGCTACAAAATGAAACTTACGCTTTTTCTTCTTGTCGTCGTCATCATTCTTGTCCGTCTCCATATCCTGTTAAAGGTAATGAATATAATACAATTGAGTTGCTGTTGTGGATAGAAACTGAGCTCGACTCCTGTAAATGTTTCAGCCGACTGCAGCGAGTCTGGCTGTTGTGTTGTTCTCACCTCCTCCTCAGGGGATGGAGGGTCTGGGATGGGGATGTCCAGCGGCGCCTGCAGTAAGCTCATGTCTGTGATACTGAAGGCCTCATCCTGAAAACATCACAAGCCAAACGTGGCACACTTAGGTCAAGTGTGTGATGAGCCGTGCAGAAGCCGGCCACCAGGAGGCGTCATGGCATGCCTTGTCCTGACTTGACATGTCATCGGTGGTTATTGTGCGATCGGTGGCTTTAGACGGTAAAATTCACTGACCCTGAGCATCGCATCCAGCTTCATAATCTTCTGAGGGATTAAGTTGGAGAACAAGTTCTCGGCCTGAAAGACATGTAGTGCAAGTATGTGTTGTCAATCTGCATCTTCAGCACAAGCATGACTATCAGATGACTCCAAAAAGTTGCAGATGAAAGTGTGGAGCTGAACACACCTCATGGTACAGCGCCTGGCGGAACTTCTCCACCTGCAAAAAGGAAAATAGGTCAATCGTTGAAAAACTGTGTAGCATTAATTTGCCGAGTCACGTTTGAACTTACTTTCGATTTCCTATTTAAAGGGGACTTTCCGCCTTATTAAATGCGCAATATTCAATCATCTGACCCAAAACGTGCCTTATTAACATCTTAAAAACTACTTGCCTAAAGCAATCGCTTGTTTTTAAAGTCTTTCGCGCAGGCGGTTGTCGCTCGCAGCGTACTGGACCCTGAACACATCATAAAACTCACCTTTCCGGCACACGCGCTGCTGATCTTCAGGTTCACCGCCTTAGACATGACTCGGTGGGAGGTTAGGGGGGTTACTGTCGACTAATAAATAGCAACAGAGCGTTTTTAGAGATGTGACTGGAAAGTGCGGCTGCAGGAGAGGACAAACACACCTCACGAGTTCGTTTTTTTTTTTTGTTTTTCATTTCCTCATTCAGGTTACTTTCGATTCGTCGTCGGTTGTAGCGCCTCCCACCGGCCACCTCCGTGCCCCGTTTGAGAGAGCGGTTTTTACTCGAAGACATATTATCATCTTTGGCTTCAGCGAATCTACTGTGAGATTGATAAGAAGGTAAAAGTGTATTACAACATTGTGTACGTTAAAATGCAGTGCTAGCTGTTTAGGACTTTTCTTTATTTTGAAAGAAACCAAACCGGAAGTTTTGGCGGAAGTCGAGCCGTCAGATTTCCTTCTCTACCTGATCGAAGCCATGAGCTAGCTCCAGCGCCGGTGTAGATTATATGCTGGTTTAAAAAAAATAAGACGTGATTGAATTTACGTTATTAAATGCCTGAAGAGGAGCGTGACGTGACGTGAACGGACCGAAACACGGTAGGCACGACTCGCCACTTCATCTACGGAAGAAGATTTGTTGTGTAATTAGTCGTGTTTTGGTACCGTCTCTTAAAGTTTCGGTTTCAACCACCAGAAAACCTGCTACTAGCATAAACTTTGAGTCAAGTAACGCCGTGGAGGGAAGTCTCGGCGCAAGAGTCGTCAGTTTGTGAACTTTACTATTTTGTTATTTTAACTGGTGTAATTATTTGCCCGGGAACCTTCTCGAAGAGCCCAAATGTCAGGAGTTTCCGGTCCAAGATCCGAAGTCTCGATTTCCTGTTTACGTCATTTAACACATTCAATCTGGTGAAATATATTAGAAAAAAACCTCTGTAGTGTGTCATTATTGCATTTGTCAGTATTGTATTTGTCTTTATTAATTCCTTTATTTGATTTATATTTTTTGTTTTTTGTTTTTTTAAGAAACATTTGCAGCCTTGTTCATCAACCTACAAATCAAATGATTGGACTGTTGTTTTGTGTCAGTGATGAGTGGCAGTCCTGCGGCCGTCCAGATGGACGAAGTCCGGAGGAGGGCTCAGTCCGTCCTCTCCATGTCCGGCTCGGCCCAGGATGTGAAGGCCGACGTCCAGACCATGGCCAGCCTGCCCTTACCACCGTCGGAGAAGTACCGTCACCTGGGAGTGGAGGCCATGCTGAGGGAGAACACGGACCAAGCCACCAGGCAGGAGGTAAAGTCTGAAGTTTAACATCACAAAGCTCAGTTGTGGAAGGTTTATTTAAAAAAAAAAAAAAAAAAATAAAAAGCTTATGTGGGAGTGATTTAATGGTCATTTATCATAACTGAAGGCTCCCTGTTCCTCAGGTCCAGGTGTCCTTGAGCAGGCTGGTCAAGGCCTTGAGCATCCTGGAGAAATACGGCTGCAACCTGACCAGTCCCAGCAGGCCGCGCTACTGGAGGAGCGTCAAGCACAACAACCCCGTCTTCAGAGCCACGGTGGACGCCGTCAAGGTGAGAAGGAGGTGGGGTTCCTGCTCCTCCTCTTCCTCCTCCTCTTCCTCCTCCAGCTAGATGTCCTGCTGTGGTTTGCTCACACAGGTTGTCATTGTTTTCCCAATGACAGGGCGGCCGGACGGTCCTCTTCCTGTACGGCTACACCAACCAGCAGGTGGACGGCCTCAGTTTCCCCGAGGACGTGGCCGAGCCGGACAGAGGGACGGTGGCCGCGGTGACGCTGGAGGTCATGATGGTGCGCTCCGAGGTGGACATGCTGCTCAAGGTGAGCCCTCTTCTTCACCACTGACGTTTCTCTTCGGCAGCGTGACCCACAAGCTGTTTCTGTCTGTGTCTGTCCTTCAGGGCGTCCATCCCCACCCCGAGTACTTCGAGAACATCGTACCGTTTCTTGCCCAGCAGGTGTGTGCGCCAACATCTTCATCAGATCTCAGTATTTAATGTTTTATTTTACATTGTTTTAACACATCGTAATATAGAAATGGTAAATATATCATTTGTGCGTCTTCTCTTGGTGCCACAAAATAAAAAACGGTTAATTGACAACAATAAATGAGGTGGAGCTTGTGCACCTGGAGATGTTCCTTCAAGCTCTTGAATCTGCTGCAGAACTTCAGAGCTTAGAGTGTGTGGCTGTTGTCCTCAGGACAAACAGGACGGCGACCCGACGGTCGACCCGTCTGTGGAGGAGCAGCAGGAGGTCCCGGTCCTTCCTCGCCCCCGCCCCCCTCCTCCTCCCCCTCCACCCAAACCCAGCTCCGTGTCTGCAGGAGCATCCCGGAGCCCAACCACACCCACACCCACACCCACAGGTGAGCCACCGTCTGCTCAGCACTCTTTGGGGACTGAGCTGCAATCTGTGCTGTCTTCACACAAACACACACCTCCTCCCCACCCCCAACATCCCCTGCAGAGGCCAAGTGCAACATGTGCGGCTGTGCAGCGTCTCAGCTCTGCCCGTCCTGCAACAACCAACTTCTGTGCGACGCCTGCGACGACCTCTTCCACCACAACCCTTCCAGAGCCAATCACAAGAGAGAGAAAGTAGCGAAGAGCAAAGAAGGTGCGATGATGTTTGGTCTGATGTTTCCAGTTTTCTTCTTTCCAGTTTTCTCTTGGGGTTCACTTTCTCTCTTCCTCCCTCCTTGCAGAGATCTGCAGTATCTGTGGCATCGCCCCGGTCCACGCCCAGTGCTTCACCTGCGTCCAGAGGCTGTGTTTGAAATGTGACATGCTGTTCCACTCTCACCCCGAACGCAAAGGACACCAGAGGAATGTCACAACACCGGCCAAGACCTCCAGGTCAGCGCAAGAACATAGAGAAGAAAACCTGCTTCTCTATGCTTGGAGTTGTTCATCTTTCAGCTGTCTGTGTTCTTCCAGCCCGTCTCTGTCGCCGTGGGAGTGCTCCCACTGCACCACGGTCAACGAGATGCGAGCCGTCCTGTGCACCACCTGCGAGCGGCCGCGACTGGCCATGGCCGCGTCCCTCCTGCAAGACAGCCTGACCTCGCTTCCGTCATCTCCCAGCACAGGTGAGTCCGGCGTCATCGGAGCAACGTGACAGAGCGACGGCCGTGCGGCAGGACGCGAGGACGGCAAAAGCAAAATGTTTTTTTGCGTTTGTCTTCTGCAGAGTGGCAGTGCAAGAGCTGCACGGTGCTCAACCAGGGCAGCAGCATCCTCTGTGAGGTGTGCGAGCGCCCCCGTCTGGCCACTCGGCCCCCCGTGATGCCCAACCCAGGATCTCAGTCCGCTGAGTCCAGCAGACAGGTTTGTCTCAGCGCCGCCTCCTGCTGGTGGCCTCTGCTTTGTGTGGTTTTGTTTTACAACGTGGTCCTGCTCCACAGTGGATGTGTCGCTTCTGCACCTTCGTCAACACCAAGCCCTCCGCCGCCTGCGAGATGTGCAACCTGGTGTGCAAAGACTCGGGCGGGGACTCTCTCCCCCACTCTCCCCAACAGACCCCGCCCACCGCCAGAGAGCCGCCCCAGCCGCTGCCCAGACCCCAGCCCAGGCCCCGGCTCAACCTGGAGCTGAGGCGGCAGGAGACCATGAAGAAGGACGGCCTCAGTCTCATGCACCATATCAGAGTGGGCACCTGCAGCAGGGGGGGGGGTCGTCTCCGACCCTCGGGCTGGCTTTTAACTCCTCTTTCGTCTCTGCAGGAAGCTGAGAAAAGTGGAATCAGCCCCGAGGAGGTGTACGCCGCCATCCTGTGCAGCGGCAGCGGCGCCAGACCCTGCGACTGGCTGGCGTCGGAGCTCCCCCACCTGCTGGATGAGATCTGCGCCATGGCCGCCTCAGTGCAGCTCACCTACCACGCAGGCGAGAGCGGAACGCAGCCCGCCGAGGGGGCGGGAGCTGGAAGCGAGGAGGCGGAACTGGAGCCGGGCGACGAACCTGGAGGTCCCGGAGGTCCGGGCGAGGGCCTGAAGCTGTCGAGGGCTGAGGCCAAGCTGGCGTGGCTGGCGGCGGGCGGAGACACGGAGAGAGCAGTGAGACAGCTGCTGAGAGACAGACAGCTCAAGGTAGGAGAGTGGGGGGTGGGGAATCGTCCTGTCCTGAGGTAACAGAGTGCTGCTGTGTGTGTCTGCCACCAGCTGCGGGAGCTGAGCTCGCTGGGCTTCAGGGACGCCTCGCAGTGTCAGGAGGCTCTGCGGCTGAGCGGTGGCGAGGTGAAGGGGGCGCTGTCCCTGCTGCAGCGCCCCCTGCTGGAGCCCTTCCACGCACGCATCTGGTCCGACCAGCCGGAGCCGCCCGTCGATCCCAAACATCCTGACAAACCGGTGCGAGCGGTTTGGAGTCGTCTCCACTGTGAAGCCCCCCCCCCACAGCTCCCCCCCGTGACGTCGCGTCATCGTCGTCTCTCGTGTCTTTCCGCAGAGGATGTGCAGGCGTCTGCTGGCGCTCTACGACCTGCCCAGTTGGGGGCGCTGCGAGATCGCGCTGGGCTTGCTGCAGGAGCAGCGGGACACCTACTCGCTGGAGGACGTGGTGCAGGCGGTGAAGATGTCCCACGACAGAGACTTCATCCGCCGCCTGCTCAACAACGAGTGTCCCTGCTGCCTCGGCAACTTCCCCCGCAGCAAGGTCAGCCGGCCAGTCGGCCAGTCAGTCAGTCAGCCAGCCAGTCAGCCAGTCAGCAGTCAGTCAGCCAGTCAGTCAGCCAGTCAGTCAGCCAGTCAGTCAGCCAGTCAGCCAGTCAGTCAGTCAGTCAGTCAGTCAGTCAGTCAGTCAGTCAGCCAGCCAGCCAGTCAGTCAGCCAGTCAGCTAGTCAGCTAGTCAGCCAGTCAGTCAGCCAGTCAGTCAGCCAGCTAGTCAGCCAGTCAGCCAGTCAGTCAGCCAGTCAGTCAGTCAGTCAGCCAGTCAGCCAGTCAGCCAGCCAGTCAGCCAGTCTGGGTGTCTCACCCTCCTCCTCTGCTCCTCTCTGGTCCAGATGCAGTCTCTGACCTCCTGCCAGTGCTCCGTGTGTCACGAGTGCTTCAGGATCCACTTCACCATCGCCGTGAGGGACAAGCACATCCGGGACATGGTCTGTCCCGTGTGCAGCGAGCCGGACATCAACGACCCTGAGCAGCTGGACAGCTACTTCTCCACGCTGGACATCCAGGTGAGCCCACGGAGATCAGAGATCAGAGAATAGCAGCAGCAGCAGCAGCAGCAGCAGCAGCAGCAGCAGCAAGCATCGAAAAAGACTCTCCTGCAACATAATTATAAAAAGAAGCAGCAAATTCAGTCATCTGAATCTGAATCAATTCTAAGCAGAAGTTTAGTTCAGAAGGTTGTAAGAGTAACAAGTTGAATTCAGAAAAGGCCGTGTAGTGTTTGTTTGTGTAGTGTTATACTGCTGCATGCCACAAGGTGCCCCCCTTTGTTTTTCTAAAACCAGTTGAAGGTTTTGTTGAATTTTCAAGTGCAAAAAAAAAAAAAAAGAAAGATAAAAATGACCTTTTGTTGACCTGCATGATGACTGCAGCTGCGTGACTGCCTGGAGGCCGACGTCTACGAGCTCTTCCACAAGAAGCTGACGGAGCACGCTCTGATGAAGGACCCAAAGTTCCTGTGGTGCTGCCACGTGAGTTCTCCACTGGTTCCTCCTCTCCTTCAGCTTGGAGCTGCAACCAGGCACCGCCTGAAAGATTTTTTTTTTATTATTGTCAGCATGTGGACCCTGAAGACTTGAACTTGTTGTGCAGTCATTGAAATGAGTTGAAGTGATGCAGGTTCAGGAACAAACTCTGAACGACCTCGTCAAATAACACCACTGTATATGGACGAGATGATGATTCACCCAGCTCCAGCCTCTGCTGCCAGCTGCTCCTTCACTGGCCCCTGACCGTTGCTCCCAGTGGGACCCAGTGGAAGCCACTATCTGCCAAGCAGTATATCCGTGGCTGCTCCCACACAGAGAAAAATGCTTCTGGGAGGCTCAGAGGTGAAAGTGTGGAAGGAAGGAGCACACCTGGCACCGACTCCTCCACACTGGGAGGATTCTTCAACCAGCGGTCATCATTGTGAAACAATGTGTGTGTCTCCTCTCCTCTGATGTGGACTCTGCCTCTGCCCTCAGTGCACCTCCGGCTTCATCAACGATGGAGACCAGCTCAAGGTCACGTGTCCCTCCTGCCACCAGAGCTTCTGCGCCCAGTGCAAGAAGCCGGTGAGTAGCGGCCGATTTCCCATCATTCCTCTGCCACCCTGCCTGAAGTGTGTGTGGCCGCCTTTGACTCTGTGTGTGTGTGTGTGTGACCCTCAGTGGGAGCAGCAGCACCAGGACCTCTCCTGCGAGCAGTTCCAGCAGTGGAAGCGAGACAACGACCCTGAGTACCAGCGGCAGGGCCTGGCCGGCTACCTGAGGGACAACGGCATCAGTAAGATCTAACACGGCGCCCCCTGCTGTCCCTGTCTGCTCCCCTCACGCGTAGGTCACATGACCCAGGTGTCCAGCCAACGAACACGCTGCCCTGTTTCAGCAGAGTCCGGGTGAAACGCTGTTCCTGTTTCCTTCCACTTCCTGTTTGTTCTTTGATGTGCAGCCGCTGAGCCGCTGAGTCCTGTGCCAATTATCTCTGAGAAAAGATTGCAGCAGCTCCTTCCATCATCCCAACTCAGCAGCCTGGTGTTGACCTTCTTGCCCCCTCTCCCTTCACCACACACCCCCCTCTACCACCCCCACTTGCAGCGTGCCCTCACTGCAGGTTCCAGTATGCGCTGACCAAAGGCGGCTGCATGCACTTCAGCTGCTCCCAGTGCAGGTACCAGTTCTGCAGCGGCTGCAACAACCCCTACCACAAGGTCAGGAGACGTCCTTCAACTCTCCCTCCATCCTTTCTGCTTCCTCAAGTGTGTGTGGGGTTTGTGTTTTATGACCATCCTGGTTTGTTCCTGGTGCTCTGCTCTTGTCCTGCCAGACAACCTGCAAGATGCCCCAGTGTGCCTACACCGCCCTGCATGCCCACCACCCTCGAGACTGCCTCTTCTACCTGCGGGACTGGGAGCCCGACAGGCTGCAGGCCCTGCTGCAGGTACCACGTCCACCTCCTCCACCTTCTGATCACTTCCTGTATGAATGGAACGTCGCTGTGAATCTGAACCATTAATTGTTCCTAAAAAGAGTGTGTGTTTGTGTTTCCCCTGCGGTGCTGGTTCTCCTCAGAGGAGCGGCGTGGAGTTCAACACAGAACCTTCTACTGGAACCCAGACTGGTAACTGACTCCTTCTATCTATCTGTGCACACGTCCAAGAGCCGAGCGCTGAGAGGTTGCACGTGTTCCTTTTGAACGCAATGCTGCCATGTGTCAGAGATTCCTCAGCGCTTCTTCCTCCCTCAGACGCCTGCTGCGTCATGGAGCAGAAAGACGACAGCGGCGTGCACGTGGACTCGCCGTGCGGCGCCCAGACCCAGCCGGGACAGGCCGGCCTTTGCGAGTGAGTGTCTCCCAGTGTCTCCCAGTGTCTCAGTGTCTCCCAGTGTCTCCCAGTGTGTCCCAGTGTGTCTCCCAGTGTGTCTCAGTGTGTCTCAGTGTGTCTCCCAGTGTGTCTCAGTGTGTCTCAGTGTGTCCCAGTGTGTGTCCCAGTGTGTCCCAGTGTGTGTCCCAGTGTGTCCCAGTGTGTCTCCCAGTGTCTCCCAGCGTGTGTCCCAGTGTGTCCCAGTGTGTCTCCCAGTGTCTCCCAGTGTGTCCCAGTGTCTCCCAGTGTCTCCCAGTGTGTCGCAGTGTCTCCCAGTGTGTCTCAGTGTGTCCCAGTGTGTCCCAGTGTGTCTCCCAGTGTCTCCCAGTGTGTCCCAGTGTCTCCCAGTGTCTCCCAGTGTGTCGCAGTGTCTCCCAGTGTGTCTCAGTGTGTCTCAGTGTGTCGCAGTGTGTCCCAGTGTGTCTCCCAGTGTGTCCCAGTGTCTCCCAGTGTGTCTCAGTGTGTCTCAGTGTGTCTCAGTGTGTCTCAGTGTGTCCCAGTGTGTCCCAGTGTGTCTCCCAGTGTGTCCCGGTGTCTCCCAGTGTGTCTCAGTGTGTCTCAGTGTGTCCCAGTGCGTCTCTCAGTGTGTGTCCCGGTGTCTCCCAGTGTGTCGCAGTGTCTCCCAGTGTGTCTCCCAGTGTCTCCCAGCGTGTGTCCCAGTGTGTCCCAGTGTCTCCCAGTGTGTCCCAGTGTGTCCCAGTGTGTCTCAGTGTGTCTCAGTGTGTCGCAGTGTGTCTCAGTGTCTCTCAGTGTGTCCCAGTGTGTCTCAGTGTGTCTCAGTGTGTCGCAGTGTGTCTCAGTGTCTCTCAGTGTCTCCCAGTGTGTCTCAGTGTGTCTCAGTGTGTCGCAGTGTGTCCCAGTGTGTCCCAGTGTGTCTCAGTGTGTCTCAGTGTGTCTCAGTGTGTCGCAGTGTGTCTCAGTGTCTCTCAGTGTCTCTCAGTGTCTCTCAGTGTGTCTCAGTGTGTCTCAGTGTGTGTGACAGCAGGCAGCTGTGGAAGGAAGTGGGTATAGAAAATGAATGGCTGTATAATAGTAATAGCCATATATTATTAATAATAATATCAATGATGACCACTACTGTCACTGGCAGTGTGATTAAATGATCTTCACAAGGTCCCATCAACATTTAGCTGTGAGCCTCTCACTGTGCATGTGTGTGTTGTCCTGCAGGAAGCACTACCGGGAGTACCTGGTGAGCCTGATCAACGGCCACGCTCTGGACCCGGCGCTGCTCTACGACAGGGACGAGCTGGTGCGGGCCTGCCAGAGGTACCAGGTGGAGCACCAGCGGGCCGACAACGAGGACGACAACGCCTACAGCGAGCGGCTGCTGAAGGTGAGGCGGCGCTCTGAGCAGGCGGGGCCTCTCGGACTGCTCCTCACCCCAGTGAGGTTCTTCATGGAACTCAAATCAGTGACTTCCCATAAATGAGGCGATGAAATCTTACTGCGGTTCAGTGCAATAGCAGAAATGACATCACTCCACTGTACGCTAGCTGTCAATCACGTTGCCCCTCCCATTTTGTTTGACATTCATTGATTGACTGGACTGAAATGCTGGAATAAATACAGACTGGAAGAAACACCAGCGAGGTTCTGAGCATGGAAACCTCTTCTGGGAAAGTGTGTTTCAGACTTGCAGAGATCTTTGTGCGTTGACTCTGAGTTGTTGTTAAATCCTTTAGTTTTGACCCAGTTGTCTTGCTGTGTTTTTGCACTTGTAAACAAAACTTGAACTTGTCGCCAATGACCTTCAAGCATGTTTAGTGTGTGTTTTGTTTTCACTGACGTCCGTGCTCTCGTTCTCTCTTTGTCTTTTTATTTCTCCCTCCAGAAACTCATGGAGGTTCCTTTAGGAGAACGAGTCCCCAGGATCAAGTGAACCATCGTCTCCGGCATCTTAAAAAAATAATCATCTCTCATGAAAGAATTCTGAGGCCGTTTGTCATGTTGCCACCAAAGAGCCGTGTAGGAGCTCGGTGCCAAGCTGAGTCTGATACACAAATCACTTTGTTTACTCCACCTCTAAAATCTCATCAATATATTTTAAGTCAAAATAATAAGGCTACCGTGAAGAAATATAATTCCTGGAAATTCAGAAATTCAACTTTTTGCAACGATCTAGAACTTTCTGTCAGAGGTATTTTTCAGGTGTTGTCCTGTCACTCTTTGTTTTCTATTTTGCCTTCCATACAATGAACAAATGGCGCTCAGACATCCTGCTGATTCGTTGGAAAGTTTCTTGGTTCTGCGCTGCTGAACCTCTTACCTCGCACCTTGTATTTTTTCTGCCTTTGTACATCGGTACACTTCAGAATAAAATGTATTTTTGTTCCACATCTGCCGCCCTTCTTCTTTTTATAATTGTTTTTATTGTATTATTTTTAGTTTGCTCCAAAGGCGAGCCTTGCCAAGGACGCCCAACAGGAAGCAAGGGAGAAGGGAGATAATGACACAAAAGAATTTGTTTTCAACATCAACACAATATGAGGGCGCAGCAGCAGTGCGTCAGTGATACCAATAACAATGTCCCAGTTAAAATATGAAGGTGATGGCAGTCGACCGGCTCGGCCAGCGAGGCACAGATGTGTTCAGCTGTATGCAGAGCAGTTTTATTCTCGTGAAAAACCAAAAGAATGACTTCCCAGGTGCTGCCCCGTGTAAACCTACCTGTCAATTCACTCCCACCCCGCGCACGTGATCGGCGGTATGATTGGCGGCGGCCGCTGTCGCCCCCTGGCGGCCGCCGCCGCCGCCGCACTTGGTGCTTCTGAGAAGTCACGTGATTTCGGGGAAGAGGCTGGTCGAGCCGTCGGCTCTCTGAAGCAGCAGCGGCTCAGTGAGTTGTTCAGTCCGCTGTTGCTGCAGCTGCTGCGGAGGAAACGCAACCACGAGAAGGTAAACGAAACTCAGCCACGCTTCCTTCTCCACGGCGAACACGACCGAACCCGGAACACTGCCGCCCGGCTCGGCAGCGACCTTCATTCGGAAGTTTATTTTATTTGAGAGTTTGTGTCGCGTTTATCGCAGACAGACTGTTGCCGAGTCTGGACCTGCTAATGTGGAGGAGAAGAAACAAAGTATCCGTTGGTTGTGCGATGTGCTTCTCTTGCGTAGTTGGTTTTTTGTTGCTCTATATTGTTGTTTTTTATGTGAATCCGGTGTTTAAGGGCGTCCTCCTGGCAGCAGGAGGTGGGCGGGCCGCAGGGGGCGTCGGATCTAGCAGGCTGATAACGGAAGTTGACTTCTCTTCTTTTTTGTTGTCCTGTCAGTGTGTCTGTGTGTGCGTGACTCTGACCAGGGGACACCATGGCTGCGGGGAGAACGCGCTCCACCCGCAAACTGCGCGCCTGGATCGTCGAACAGGTGCGTTGTGCTGTGCGCGCGAGGCTGTGCCCGAGTGCCTTGCACTGGGCGCGCGACATGTTGTCCGCCGCGAGCGTCAAGGAAGCGCTCGGGCTGGATGCTTGCGATGCTTTGTTGTGTGTGTGTGTGTGTGTGTGTGTGTGTGTGTGTGTGTGTGTGTGTGTGTGTGTGTGTGTGTGTGTGTGTGCTGGAATATTTTACATCAGTCTCAATAATTAGATAATTTAAAATGACCAAAACTAGTTCTTCAACAAAATTGGTTTGCATTAAAGCTTATTTGATTTGATTTTTTTAGATTTTGTGAATTTATTTTACAGGACTGGACTGATTTAACAAATACTACTGATCAATATAATGATCTATCATTTTGAGTTAGAATTTTCCCTTATTGTACATTTTTCAGAAGAAGATTTGAAACCATGAGTTTTGTCGTCACGCTGGAACAGCAAGTTGTTATTTGTTTGTGTGCTTTGCGTAAACTTTGTGCGTGTGTGCGTTGATGCAGGTGTGCAGTGGGAAATATCCCGGCCTGGTTTGGGACGACGAGGCCAAGACCATGTTCCGCATCCCGTGGAAGCACGCTGGGAAGCAGGACTTCCGCAAGGACGAAGACGCTGCCATCTTCAAGGTCAGGATGGCTTGACCCCTCCCAGCCACACCCACAGTGTGACGCCTGACCTCTGACCCCTCCTCTCATCCTCTGCGCTGTGCAGGCCTGGGCCGACTTCAAAGGCAAACTGAACGATGGCGGCGGCGGCGGCGGCGGCAACAGCGCGGCGTCCTGGAAGACCCGCCTCCGCTGCGCCCTCAACAAGAGCACCGAGTTCCAGGAGGTGGCCGAGCGCGGCCAGCTGGACATCTCAGAGCCCTACAAGGTGTACCGCCTGGTGCCGCCCGCTGAGCAGGGTGAGACACTGCAGCGCCACCTGCTGCCTGCTGCCTTCACTCACACGCTAGCCATGCTGTGCACTGGGCAGGTTTCAGGGCCTTTAAATTCTATAAATCAGATGGAAAAAAAGAAACTTTCTGCACTTCCACGTTTGATCTTTCTAATCGACAATGAATCCCGGTAGCACTCCAGACCAGAGCTGGGCCCACTTTCTGGTTCTGGTGGGAGGGATGTGTAAAAAACATATCATGTTGCTTTAATGTGATTTGAAAATGAAGCAAAGCAAAGTTGCAACCAAATCAGTGTCTTTGAAGGTCCAAGGTGTTTGTCTCCTTGTTGAAATGACTCTGAAAACACTGGATGAAATACAGCTGTTTTATGACTAACTCGCTTATCATCATTTCTTCAAGTTCGGCGGGCCGGGGTCAAAAAGCTTAATGGGCCACATATGGGCCCCGGGCCGTAGCTTGCCATGCCTGCTCTAGACTCTAGCAGGGGTTTGTAGCTCCAGTCGTTGACTCATCGTCAGTCATCTCATCTCATCAGTGGTTCATCATGTTGAGATTCTCGTTCCCTCATGAACTGATCAAAACATGTTTGTTGCGTCGCATAACAAGGTTTGTGAGTCACTGCTAGTGAAGCTGCACCCTGCGGCACCACTGCGTCTTACATAAAGCAGCTCTCCCGTCTGACCCGCTGATTAAAGACCAAAGTGCGCTTGTGACGATAGACAGAAACTGCCTGAAGAAACGTGAAGGGATTTCATAGTATTAGAATTAGCATTAGCATTAGCATTAGCATTAGCATTAGCAGCAGCGTGGCTGCTCTTCACTGTCTCTGACTGACTGTGCAGGGTCCGTCACTCCTGAGAAGAAATGCAGAGCCAAGGCCCCGAAGAGGCAGAGGAGTCGGCGGAGGAGGACCAGCCACTCCGACAGCGACGACAGCGACGACAGCGACGACAGCGACCGGCGCTGCAGCCGCAGGAAGCTGATCAAGACGGAGCAGGAGATGTCGTCCCAGCCTGTGAGTTCCTCATCAGTCGTGAGATCAGTCGTGTCATTTTGCAGCCTGCCTCATGTTCTTTGCTCTGGATGTTGGGTGTTTCCCAGGAGCACCAGAACTTTCCCCAGGACGCCGCCGAGCCGATGGAGCCCAGCGACCTCCTGGCCAAGCCGGAAGAATTGCAGTACACCATCGAGTTCACCACCGACGGCCCGACAGACGGTGAGCCTGGCGTGTGCTGTCAGAGGAAGAGAAAGTTCACCTGCTGCCAAATGCAAATTGACCTGATGGGTTGACCTCCCCTCTGCTGCTGCTGTTGCTGCTGCAGGTTTCACAGACTCGTCGTTGTACCGCCTTTGCCCCACCGCAGGCGTCGATGAGATCACGCTGGACGTGCGGATCGAGGAGAACGTTCCTGCTGCCACTGAAGGTAGGAGAAGATGTCACTGCAACTCCTCCAGCACTTTCCATGGCAAACTCCCTCATAAAGATATTTAAGAAAACTAGAAAGAACCGTTCGGCCTGAGCAGTGTATAAATCAGCTTCCTTCTGATGAAACGGCGGGAAGTTCTGCTTCACCTCACAATGACTCGTGTCGGCTACCACATTTAATGCAATAAAAATAGAGGTGTGGAACCCTCCCATATACTGAAGCCCAGCTGTAATAGGAGGCTCCAGCAGCAAAACCCTGAACATTTGAGGTAAAAAAAAAAAATATTGTAGCCTATAAAATGCACAAGAATTTATTTGGGAAGATTATTTTTAACACTGTGATTTTGCAATGTTTTACTTGAAAATCAGCGGAATTATTCATTACTTGTGTTAAGAAAGGTCAGCTAAGATTTTTCTGTGAGCCAGATGCCGTCATCAAGAGAGCCACATCTGGCTCGCCAGCCATAGGTTCCCGACCCGTGAGTTAGAGTGAAGAGGAAATACAAAATATATATAGAGAGAGAGAAGTAGTCAGAGTGGCAGACTGGCCAGAGTGAGTTGCAGGTTGAACAACCAAATACATATAAAGCTTTCATCATATAGATACAGTATATATAAAGAGTAACAAACAGCCTCCTCTAGCTAATGTCAAAGCCGGTGGAGAGCAGCATTGAAAGCCAAAGAGTTCAGATGAACCTTCACACTGTGAGTGATTGTGAACCTGCTCTCCGACCCCTCAGCCCAGGACTCCTTCCACGTGGGGATCCGCTACCTGGGCCAGGAGGTCCTCCAGCGCCACGTGCACGGCACCGACGTGCGGATCCTCTACCCGTCCCTGTCGCTGGCGGCGCCGGTGTGCGGCGGCGCTGGGCGGCGGCTGCTTCCAGCGCATCCTGCTGCGGAGCCGCCGGCCTCGCTGCCGCCCAGTGAGGAGCAGCGGGCGCTCTTCACCCTGCTGCCCTTCATGGAGCGCGGCGTGGCGCTCACCTCCACGCCCAAGGGCATCTACGGCAGGCGCTTCTGCCAGGGGCGGGTCTTCTGGACGGGGCCGCACACCACGGCGCCGGGCCTGCACAAGATGGAGAGGAACACCGACCCGGTGCTGCTCTTCAACAAGGACGTCTTCAAGCAGCGTGAGTCCCACACACACACACACACAACAGTGTCAGACTCAGATACACACTGGGCCACAGTTTAAACCTTGGTCTCAGGCCAACACTGATACTGATTGGAAAAATCCTCCTCCTGATAGAACCGTGAACCTTTTTATATGGAACAAGTTTTGCTTCAACCTGAACATGGATCAAGCAAAGCTAAATATTATACAATAAATAACTCAACATTGCACACATGCAAAAAATTTCAAATTAAAAAAAAAAACTAATGAAAATTAAGGTTTCATGGAAAAGTTTTAAAAAAAAATTTGTGAGTGAAAATATTTTTTCCCCCGGCGTGGCCGAGCAGAGCTGGAGAACTTCCACGCCAACGGCGGCGAGCCCCCTCAGTACAGCATCACGCTGTGTTTCGGCGAGGAGCTGAGCACCACCGACGACCTGGCCTCCAAACTGGTCATCGTGCAGGTGAGCCTTCCCGCCCCGGCCCCCGCGGTGCCTTCACTGCCCACTGCTCGGGGTCGTCCTCCTGGCCGCTGACCGGCTCCCGCCTCTCTCCACAGGTCACGCTGCCGTGGGCGGAGCAGCAGGTGCAGAAGTCCGTCTCCATCCAGGACTCCATCAGCCTGCTGCAGTCCCTGGCCAGTCAGTCTCCGCTGGGGGAGATCACGCTCAACCTGGTGGCGCTGCCCCCGCTGGCCGCCGACGGTACCGAGGTGTGCGGCTCCGCCTGAGCCCAGCCGCCGCCTCCAGTACCGCACGCGACGGCACCGCAACTTGTTTCATAGTCAAAGCGCAAGAGCCAAGTGAGTGTCATGAAGCTCCATAGGATCTTAATTTAAACCTTGGGGGGGATTTTAAAATGGGGGCTATTTTTTTATTTTTCCATCTTGCTAAGAAATTGTGATGAAACACAAGAAGAATGAAGAAGCTGTCGTTAGTCTTGAACTGTGGCTCTGGGGAAGCACTACAAGAAACCAACCTCAGAGGCAAGACCTGGGAATAAATCAGACGGAAAAGAAGAAGAAGAAGAAGAAGAAGAAGAAGAAGGAAACTTTTCTGTACGTTTTATCTTTATAATCAACAGTTAATCACGTTAGCACTCTAGACTCTAGCAGGGTTCATTGTAGCTCCAGTCGTCCACTCAAACTCAGCTCGCCGTTCTTCGCGGTGAGCTTCTCTTTGATTCCACTGGCTCAGTGTCATCCCTCACTCCTCCACCAGGTGGAGGTGTGGACAGGAGGCCCGCCAGGCCTCAGGCTCACCTGCATAACCAAGTCTCACCTCAGCCGGCTCGCACTACTCCAGTCAAGTCTTGCACTCAGCAGAATCTACAAGCGTCTGCATTCAGATCACTGACCGACCAATAAGACGACGCTGTCAAGTGACGCAAAGTCGCAACCGTGTGAGCGCTGCAAGTTTAGTGACGCTAAAAACAATATTGACAGCATCCCAGGGTCCCACGCTGGACCGCTGTGAGAGTTTGGCACTTCAATTTCACCTTTTTAATCCCTTCAAAACCAAAAAAAAGAGCTAGAAAGTGTATAGCACCCTCTAGTGGACTGAAAAAGACCGCTGTTTTTCATATTGATATTTGAATAAGACTTTGATTCTGCTTAATGCAAGACTGATGAATACAACAGTGACCTGGTGACTACAAAAGGACAAACTGGGCCATTTCCTGAAGTGGGCGGGGCTTGGTCTGAAGGCACACGCAGCAGGAAGTGGGAGTGACGGAGGTGTAAATACAGAGTTATTGGTGCATGTTCTACTTCCTGTCTGTGATCACAATAAACATGTTCTTCCTGTGGAAACCGGCTTGGTGTTTGGGAGGAGAGGGAGGGGGTTAGGGCCGGGGGGGCGGGGCCTACATGCTCCCATTGGCCGGCGAGGCCAGCTCTGCGATCTTGCTGTTGAGTTTCTGATTGGTCCAGTCCTTGGTGATGTCATCCAGGTGGCTGTCAAAGTCCACCAGCAGCGCCTGGTCGCCCGACTCCAGCATCTGAGTGGCGATGGCGCGAGTCTCCTCCCACTGCCGCAGCATTATCCTGACACACACACACACACACACACAGGTCAGCTCGGCCAGCAGGAGGCACTGCAGAACGGCGAGAGCTGCCAACACTCACATGTGTTTGTCTTTGAGGGTCCACTTGGAGTCCCTGCGCTCATACATGACGATGGGAGGGACCCGGTAGTCTGGCGCCATCTTGCTGCCGTCAAACTGTAGAGCAGAGGGAAACACCACCGCTCACTGAGCCGTCCAGTCAAATACAACTGTGCTGAATATGACTAAAGTACACAGTCCAAACACACACACACACACACACACACTTTCCTCACCATTAACAAAACTGCGTTCTCACACTGCTCTGAAATCTTATCAGCAATCTTCAGAGCGCAGGGCGTCGGGCTGCAAGAGACAAGACAGAAATCAGACTGTGTGTGTGTGTGTGTGTGTGTGTGTGTGTGTGTGTGCGTGTGCGTGCGTGTGTGCGTGTGTGTGTCCATCTGTCCGGTGCTACAATGGCAGCCTCAACCCCTCACCTGCTGTCTGATACGCAAGCATTGGCCTGATAGTATCCCACAATCCTCTGCTGTGTCTGCGAGCACCACACGTCCACCTGAAACAAACCGCCGGCAAAACAACAAACTCCATGACGACGACAACAACAAACAACAACCAGACAAACCAGGCCAGGGGCCAACATTTCAAAGGAGGAGATCTGCCAAACAATGCAGTATTCAGGAAAAAGATGTGGAAAGGGCGCCACCTGCTGGACGTTGGACTTTCCATCATAGCAACCTGGACCTGAAGTCGTGGTCACACCAGACTGATGCAGGTGAGGGCGAGCAGTGATGATGTCATCACCCTTTTAGTGTGTGCATGCGTGTATGTTTAGCAATATTCACTGCTGCTACACTGCTAACCCGGCAGTCGCCTCCTCCATCCCAGTGCGGTGCTCCTACCTGTGTGAGGGCCAGCTGGGTGATGGGTGCCAGCGGCAGGTGGGAGTGCAGCAGCGGCACAGAGTCCGTCACGCACACAGCGCCACCTGTGGAGCCGGAGGAGGACAGCAGCAGCCCGTTGACGCTGCAGCGCGGGAAGAGGCAGCAGTGCAGGTACATCTTGACGTAGGCCCGACACGACAGCTCCACCTCTCCCATGATGCCTGGCGGCACAGGGGGGGAGGGGGGACAGCGCTGTTATGGGACGCTAAATTAAAGGCAACAGTTTACTTCAAACAAGATGTGTGTGGTGGAGTGTGTGGATAACATAAAGCACAGCTCCAGAGCCATTTCATCGCTCTAGTTTTTACATTTCAGTGCTGTTCGTGTCCACACTGCCTTCAAAATGTTTCGTTCTTACAGTGAAGTTTTGAATGGTTTTTATTGTTTGATGTTTTTACTTTTCATGTCTGCTTTGATTTAACGTGGATCTGTGGTCGTGCCAAGCTTGAATTTTAAATTCCTGTATTTCCCCACGTGGAATTTGGTGAGAGTTGATCGCTGTTTTCGGTCATTACTGCTAATTTAAGCTTTTGAAGCGTTTTTGAACGTCCACTCAGTATCACGTTATATATCTAGGGTGGCAGCAATGCGCTTCCGTAGGCGGTGTGTATCGCACTCGATGGGAAATCAGCAAGATGACCCAAAAGCAGAAAAGAGACTTTGCAGGGACCAATTAAAAAGAGTTCGGGGCGTGGTTATCCCTGTTTACACCTCGCGAAAGAAATCTAGTTTACGGGACGAGACGCCCGGGCTCACTGCGCATGCGCAGAAGCGTCCCAGGCGCAAAATATAGTTAAATATCTAAATCAGAAGAAATCACATTCGTCGCAGTTTACACACAAACACAACCTATTTACAAATAAGGATAACCAGGAGCAACGTCTCCCGGGAGTGTAGTTGAATGTAGTTTATCTGCGGCGTTTGTCTAGCCGCAGATTGCCGCTACTAGCCGACGATGCTATGTGAGCATGCTAGCTCAGCATCCCAAGTGGAGCGGAGCCGAGTCTCACCTTAGAACGGTGGTTTAGTGACGACGCTGCACAGAACAACGGGTTCCTCCGAGCAAGTCTCGTTGTAGGGATGTCTGCAAATCCGATCGAACGCCTACATGGGCTTCTTCATTGACACCGGGGAAGGAAGCCTTTGAACGGCCGCTTCCGGTTTCGCCCGCAAGAGACGACATTCGTCGTTTTGATTGGCCAAGCCGTTGACCCCATGTAGTCCCGGAGCTCTAGTCACGCCTCGCACTCCTTCGGCGGTTCACGCTCGGCAGAGGTGCGCCCCCTTGCGCAATATTTTGGAACTTCAGCACACAATTGAGTAGTGTATTTCTCTACCCTTAGTTTGTAGGCATAAAACTGAATTGAGTGTAATAAAAGACTAGAGTTCGAGAGAAGAACAAGCATTTGACAATGAAACATCTGCAATATGTGGCAAGGCCTGTGTTGAATTTATTGGGGAAAGGTGCAGCTTGCTCCTGCTTCAACAGCAGATCAGTTCAAATTCAGTTGGAAATAAAAAGTAGTGGCTCGAGGTTCAGGCAGAAACTCGCTTTATTGATTTCAGCAGAACATCTCAGAAGCAGTTGCTTCAGTGGCCAGCATGAATGTGGCCTTGCGGTACAATCGTGTGGACTCCAATCTGCTGTGTGGAAGGATAAAGCGTATCCATATGGGACTACTGGTGCTGCACAGGTGCAATGTAGTGCTGCTACACATGGTAGCCTGGCTGCTGCTGCTGGTGGTGGTGGTGGTGGTGTTGTTGCTGCGGCAGCGGCACACGGTAGCCTTGCTGCTGCTGCCGGTGGTGGTGGTGGTGCTGCTGCGGCGGCAGCGGCACACGGTAGCCTTGCTGCTGCTGCTGTTGCTGCCGGTGGTGGTGGTGGTGTTGCTGCGGCGGCAGCGGCACACGGTAGCCTTGCTGCTGCTGCTGCTGCTGTTGCTGCCGGTGGTGGTGGTGGTGTTGTTGCTGCTGCGGCGGCAGCGGCACACGGTAGCCTTGCTGCTGCTGTTGTTGCTGCCGGTGGTGGTGGTGGTGATGCTGCTGCACGGGCACACGGTAGCCCTGCTGCTGCTGGTGGTGGTGCTGCTGCTGCACGGGCACACGGTAGCCCTGCTGCTGCTGCTGGTGGTGGTGGTGCTGGTGGTGCTGCACGGGCACACGGTAGCCCTGCTGCTGCTGGTGCTGCTGGTGGTGCTGGTGCTGGTGCACCGGCACACGGTAGCCCTGCTGCTGCTGGTGGTGCTGGTGCACCGGCACACGGTAGCCCTGCTGCTGCTGGTGGTGCTGGTGCTGGTGCACCGGCACATGGTAGCCCTGCTGCTGCTGGTGCTGCACGGGCACACGGTAGCCCTGCTGCTGCTGGTGGTGCACCGGCACACGGTAGCCCTGCTGCTGGTGCTGGTGCACCGGCACACGGTAGCCCTGCTGCTGCTGGTGGTGCTGGTGCTGGTGCACCGGCACACGGTAGCCCTGCTGCTGCTGGTGGTGGTGCACCGGCACACGGTAGCCCTGCTGCTGCTGGTGGTGCTGGTGCTGGTGCACCGGCACATGGTAGCCCTGCTGCTGCTGGTGCTGCACGGGCACACGGTAGCCCTGGTATTTAAATTGTGGCATGGGCGTATGCTGTTGTTGCTGGTAGTTGGGCATATCGAAGACTGGCTGCCGCTGCATGGGCACACTGTATACAGGTGACTGCTGCTGCACAGCCATTTGGGAGACTGGCATTTGCTGCTGCTCCTGTTGCTGCTGCACGGGCGTACCCATGCCAGGCTGCTGCAGCAGCACGGCCTTGTGGTAGACTTGAGGCCGCTGCTGCTCCTGATGTTGCTGCTGCAGCACAGGCAAACCCTTGCCTGGCTGCTGCTGCTGCTGCTGCTGCTGCTGCTGAGTTGCAAGGTTATGGGACGACTGCTGCTGCAGCACCGGCATACCCTTGCCTAGGGGTTGCTGCTGGAGGTTCAGCTCTCGTTTGTAAGTGGGTACTTGCAGGTTGGAGGACTGCTGAGGCACCTGCAGGGGTGCGAGTGAAGACACCTGGAGCTGCTGCCGGTTCTGTGCCCAGTCTCGTTGATGCGCCTGAGATTCAAAAAAAAAATAAAAAAAAAATTCACTAATGCCAGTCTTAACTGTAATATTAAGGGAAAAAGTAGACTCATTGTTGCCATTTAGAGATCCTGCTGCTGTGTCACAAGGCAGGAAAATCATTTTGCCAACTTGCCCCCTTTGCATTTGATGCTGTGCTGCTCCCAGGTGAATATGGCTGCTGATGGAGTGTCTTGGCTGGAAGGTCAGCAATTATGTACGCTGTTAAAAAGCACAAACTGTTCACACAACACTCTTCACATTCACACAGGCGAGCTCTTCTTCTGAGATGACTCACCACTAACTTGTTTCCTCTCGCCAGAGGTCAGAAAAGACAACAGCAGGCATCTACACAAAGTCACAAGTTACTCACAGTGCCAAACATATTAATCACACAAATTTAAAACAAAGAAACTCATTCACTCACACTACTAGAAACCCCATGGCTGGTGCTACAGTTGTCAGTCAGGGAAGCAGGAAAACTCCTCTTTAGCTCCTTCAGTTCCTACCAATCCCAAACAGCTAAAGTGGCCAGACAGTGGAGCTCTGAGGAGCACCTGGACCTCTTGAGAGCTTCCAGGCCCATCCTGCTGATGAACGACCACCAGGTGTGAGCAATGGGAGACAGGTGTGTCTGTCATCAGGAGACCAGGGTCAGGTGCGTCAGAGGAGGGGCTTAACTTCAGGCTTCTGTGTTGGTCACATGACTGTGTGTGTGTGTGTGTGTGTGTGTGTGTTCTCGGCAGCTTATGACGTCAGCAGCAGCGGCTTCACCAGGTTCCCCTGAACTACAGATCTAATGCAGAACTACAATTCCCATCAGCAGCTAAATTACACAACGCCGACCACTTCCCCCGAGGTGCACTTTCAACATAAGAGCACCGAGGCACTCCTCCAGCTGTGGGAACCGGGGCCAGGACGCGAGCGCGAGTCTGGGCCTTTATTTTGAAAGGGAGGCGGTCGTTCCCAAGCCCGACCCTGCCTGCCGGGACCACCGGGCACACGGGGAGCCGTCAGTCCATCCGTCCGTGGTGCAATCTGCGCAGGGACCGGCTGGACAGGACGTGATGCGGCTCCGTGTGCTCGGTGCCGTGCTGCTGTCGGCGGCCGCCTACTACGTGTACCTGCCGCTGCCGAGCGGCGTGGCCGAGCCGTGGAAGCTGATGCTGCTGGACGCGCTCTTCCGGAGCTTTACGCATGCGGTGAGGCTCGCGAGGAGGGAGGGACGGAGGTGGGCGCGCAGGTTGATGTGCTGGTGGGTCGGCCGGACCCCCGGGCGGGCGGAGAAGAAACACACAATGTTATTGGCGGAGCGTCAGACAGGTGTGAGCGGCAGTAATGGAGTGGAGCTTCCTTTCATGATGGCACTTCAGAGCAGGAAAGAAAAGTGGAAACTTTTCTAATATTCCCTGGAATATGGTTTAAGCGTGAAGATGTGACATCATTGTGTTTTTGCAACAACTGACAGGTTGGTGTGGCTTTGGAATAAAGTTCAGGTTGGAGGATAACTCAGATAAATCAGACACTTTAAACAAAGTTCAATGTAATTGGAAAGTTTTGGCATATTTTCCACAAATCTAGAGAACTTTCCACCACCAGCGTGTAGGCAACACTGTCACTGAGTGTTCTTCAAGTGTCCTCATACTTTGGCCTGAGTGTGAAGACATTGGTCTCTGGAGCTGCTCCTCCTCACAGCTCCTCCCTGCACCTCCTGACCTGCCAGTCTGGAGCAGAACAGGTTCTCACACCCTCACTGCCCTTTGCATCAACACCGGGAGACTTTTCAGGAAAAACCGGCACCGCTGATCAGTCTCAGGGCCTTCAGGTTTCCTGTCTTGGGCTGTTTGTTCAACTGCCACACATTTACACCCCCCAAGTGTTAACAAAACCCCCTATATGATAGAGAGATATAATCCAGGGAGGAGGATTGTGAAAACTGTCTCCTGTGATCATCTTGTTCATGTTTCTCCAGAGCGACGTGGCTCACGCCCTGGGCGTGTGCCACCGGGTGCACCTGCTGAAGCGGGTGGTGTCCTGGGTGGAGGTGATTGAGCCCCACTCCAGCCACACCCTGCTGGTCACCGACTCCACGCTAGGGGGCGTGCCCACCCGCATCTTCCAGCCCGTGGCGGGCGGGCAGCGGCTGAGGCGGGGCATCGTCTACTTCCACGGGGGAGGCTGGGCGCTGGGCAGCGGACGTGAGTGCGAGCCGACTCCTGACTGACTTGAATGCATCGCTGCTTCGCGCTCCCGCTGCAAAAAAATGACGCTTGATCTCCGACTCATCCCGATCTGCTGCAGGGATGCGATCGTACGACCTCCTCTGTCGGAAAATGGCAGAAGATCTGGACGCAGTGGTCATGTCTGTGGAGTGAGTTCTGCCCCCTGGGATCCAATATGGCTCCCATTCATTGCAATGAACGGATGAGAACTAGATTAGAAGACTTTATTGTTAGTTTACATTGCACCGCAAAGTTTTGTTCAGTTCTCCTCAGTAGTTGTTAACCCAACGCCAAACACCCAAAAAGTTTTTGGCTTGTGCATTGTGCGGCCCCATAGAGCATCTCACACTTCACACCACGTCTGTTACTCCCATGATGCATCAGAACACATCAGCCAATCAGAAGGAGACACAGCAGCACCTACAACACCGTGAAGTCACACTGGGAGTATAAAATTGTTTCTGGCGATTTTATGGCCTTTATAATTTTTATCTAAATATTAAAAGTCCAATGTCTTAAAAATCTGCAATACAAAAAGATTTGGTATGAACCATGTCTCAGGTTAAAGGTCGTCCACTCAGCTGTTTCACAGCTGTTTCTTGTATTGTGATCAGATGGGGGAAAATGCTTTTTGGGCCAGATGGGGTTTTGGGGCTGCAGTACTATGAGTGACCACTGGGAAAAACTGCTGTGCTGCCATATTGCCAGTCTGCTAACCTGTGGAACTCTGCCCTGGTTGCTTCGCTGCCAGCTACCGACTGGCGCCGGAGGCCGTCTTCCCCGACCAGTACCACGACGCCCTGGCTGCCTCGCGGGCCTTCCTGTCCTCCCGGGTGTTGAAGAGCTACAGCATCGACCCCCAGCGGGTGTGCGTGTCCGGGGACAGCGCTGGAGGGAACCTGGCGGCCGCCGTGGCCCAGGAGGTGAACTTTGTGTTAAGCTAAAAAGCTAAAAAAAAAAAACTATGGTTAACTCCGATGAGATTATACACAAGGCATAACACGCTCATTTTTTTTAAGATCACATTTGAACCGCAAGCCGTTTGTCCACTGAATAAGTGGGTCTAGATCAGGGGGAGCAAACTGCTTAACTGGTGGGGTCACAGTGGGTTAAGGAGCCGGAGCAGCAGCAGATGGATGGAGTGTTTTGGTGAGGAGGAAACAATCTATCATGGGATATGTAGAAAACATGTTGCTTTAATGTCAAATTGAAAATGAAGCAAAGCAAAGTTGCAACCAAATCAGTGTCTTTGAAGGCCCACCAGGGTGTTTAGCTCTTTATTCAAATGACTCTGAAAACACTGGAAAAATGGATGAAATACAGCTATTGTATTAATTACTTACCATTAAAATCATTTCCTCAAATTCAGCTGACCGGATTAAAAAGTTGAACGGCCTGCTTATGGCCCCCAGGCCGTAGTTTGCCCCAATCATAATACAGAAGATCATCAATGCTCTCTTTGTGTTCATTTGGTTTCACACTTGCTATTTAGGTCAAGCGGGCTTCATGATGACTTTTATTGTATATACACTTTTATTCATGTATTTATGAGAAGATCAATGACCCCCCTTGAGCTGTGTGTGTGTGTGTGTGTGTGTGTGTGTGTGTGTGTGTGTGTGTGTGTGTGCAGCTGGGCTCTGACGACTCGGTGCGGGTCAAGTTTGCGGCCCAGGCGCTGATCTACCCGGTGCTGCAGGCGCTGGACTTCCACACGCCGTCCTACCAGCAGAACCAGGCGGTGCCCATCCTCTACCGCCCCCTCATGGCCCAGTTCTGGCTGGAGTACCTTGGCGCCGAGGCCTCGCTGGCGCCGCAGCTGCTGGCCAACAACCACAGCGGCGCCCTGGACGCCAAGCTGGACTGGACCCGGCTGCTGCCGCCGGCCCGCAGGAAGCACTACCGCCCGTCCTGCGCGGGCGCGCCGGGCTCGCCGCGGCTTCTCCTGGACCAGGTGCCGCAGCTGCTGGACGCGGCGCGGCGGCGCCTGCTGGCTGAGGAGGCGGTGCTGCGGCGCACGCCGCGCCGGGCCTTGGTGCTGACCTGCGAGTTCGACGTGCTGCGGGACGACGGGCTGATGTACGGACGCCGCCTGCAGGACGCCGGCGTGGCCGTGACCTCGGAGCACATGGAGGACGGCTTCCACGGCTGCATGGTCTTCGCCTACCTGCCCATGATGTCCAGCGTGGGCCGCCGCAGCATGGAGAGCTACATCCGCTGGCTGGACCACAACCTGTAGGTGGCGCTGGTTTTCAAGGACCAGCAGCAGCAGCCAAACGGAAGTTCACTGCTGTAGTGGAGTCATTTTGTGTCAGGGGGTCGGAGGGTATATTTTTTTTTGTCTTGCTATTGTGGTGTGTAGCAGCACAGAGATGTGAGATGTTTTTGGGGATGAAGCCAGGAGAGGCCAGACGGAGGTGGTTTGGACAGTGAGGATCTGGCCAGGAGGCCTGCAGGAGCAGCAGACGGCAGTTTTGATGGATGTGCTGAAAGAGGACGTGGAGTCGACGGGTGTCCAGAAGAGAAGCTGCAGATCTACAAGCAGGTCCTGGTCCAGAGAACATCCAGAGCTGGAGGAGCCAAAACATCCCCCCAGAGGACCGGACAAAGATTCTCTCATGTCAAAAAAACTACCTATCAGCACAAACAATGCACAATATCAGGGTAAATATAGAGAAATGTGTCATTATTTTTCTTAAGAAACAGGCAGAATTCAGGTCAGTGTTGCGTCTCAGTTTTCTGTCTTTGGCTGAGTCGCACAAACTGAGCAAAAACAAGTTTGGACTGAGCGGCCTGGAGATCGAAGTCCTCTGGTTATCGTCAGCTATTTACTCTCCTTACACACTGTGTCTGTGTGTGTGTGTGTGTGTGTGTGTGTGTGTGTGTGTGCGCGCGCGCTACAAGTGTGCCAGAGTTCACATCTGTGTATGTTCACTGGATTGTGCAATAAGTGTCCACGAGAGGTCGTCCGTCAGCCTCTGAGCGAGTGAGTCCACTTCCTGTTGACCGCCGTGCTGCAGGGCCGCTGCTCTGATAGCCCCCCCAAATCCCCAGCGGAGGATCGGGGGGCCCCCCCCTGCACAGGGGAGTGGGCGGGGGGGAACTGGTGGGGGTGTGGCCTCAGAGTTTCAGGGTTTCCATGAAAGTGGGAACATAAAGATTTAGAACGTGTGAATGAGTCCCGAGTGCTGCACTGTGTTTAAATGTCACATACTGAATGTCTGACTCACACTGTTTTAATATAAATCAACCTGTTGTGATTTTAATTGTTGTCAATTTCTTTTGTGTCTTTGTCTTTGTGTGCTGGAGGGGGAGGCGGCAGTCGTGCGACTGGTCGTGTTGTTGTTGTAATCAAATCATCCTCCCTGTTTGTAGAATCACGCTGAGGCTAAAGTGTGTGATTGGTTTTGACCGCCGGGGGGCGCTGCAGGCAACACTGGAGCAGGGACCTTTTCCTGATTTAAGTATGGATGATTTTTATATGTTTTTTAATGACCACAGATCAGTAGCTGTATTTAAAAAAAAATTAAAAAAATCAAAGTATTATTTTCAAGACCGTTTGTCTCCCACTGGGTGAAATAAAGCTCCCTGATCGACCCGCTGGTGTCTGATGTTGTGTGTCCTCTCACACCGACCGCTGCTGACACACACTTCCTGCTGTTTATTTGCTTTAACACGGTTTATTACAATTTCTTTGCATTGCACATTATTTTTAACATTATTACATTACATTATTGTATTGATTTAGTGAACCTTTATTGACATCATTGTTCATGATTCATGTTTGAGATTTCCAGGCCTGGATCTCGGACTCCCCAGACACACTAGGTGGCGCCACCTCATCCCTCAGTGGGTGCCGGGCTCCCTGCAGCTGGTGTGAATGAGCGGAAGATGTGAGCAGAGTCTTTTATTGATTTGGCCCTTTCTCAGCACTTTCATCTCCGATTTACGACACTCGTAAAATTCCATGTAGTGTGACAGATTTACTGACCTCGGCCGATTCCAATCCTGGGATTAAGTGGTTTGCAAGTGGAGCCGGGGCGGCAGAGAGGCATTCTAACACGAACTAAAGAGGCCTCCATCAGTCCCGCCTGTGGTTTCCCCGTCCGTTTAACATCTCTGTCCTCCCTCCGTTGCTTTCCCACAATGCACCCTGTTGCCCATAATGCACTCTGTCCTGCGCAGCTCTCCAAGGTTGAAACATTCTAAGAATTAAAACTGACATTGTCTGACTTGCAAAGATTAATTAAAAAAAATGATTTGGCTGACAATGCTGGGTGCCAGGGCTGTGATTGGTCACTTATCTTCCTCTATGCCACTGTTTTTCCAGACACGTCTGCCCCCCCGCCACCAAATAACACACACACACACACACACACTCACTCCCACTCCTTCCTCATGTGTTTGTAACAACTTACAATAACAACACGGCGCTCTTCGCTCATCAGGTGAAGACAGAGACCAGGGAGCAGGATGACCTCGCTGTGTGTGTGTGTGTGTGTGTGTGTGTGTGAGTGTGTGTGACCCTGCCAAGGCCTGGGTTCCCCCCCACCATTAATCAGCGGCTGCAGAGACGATAGTTTGCTAGAATAACAGGAGGAGGCGGAGGGGAGGGAAAACACGGCGCTGAGAATGTGAGAGAGACGGCGGAGCGCTGGGGAATTCATCAGTGTGTGTGTGTGCGTGTGTGTGTGCATGTGTGAGAGTGTGGGTTGTCATTATGTGATTTAAAAAAGTCATATTGTTCACGTCTTCCTGAGAGACGGGGGAGGAGGGGAAGAGGTTGGGGGAGGACAGAGAGAGATTAGAGCGGTGTGTGTGTGTGTGTGTGTGTGTGTGGCTCAAATGCAACTTGATGAACCTCGGGGTCGCGTTCAAACGGACCAATCAGGCTCCTCCTCTAGCATCGAAGCTGGTTGGTCACTGCATGAGGACTTCTGTTGGTAGGCGTGGCCACACACACATACAGTGTTTCTAGGGGCCAATCAACAGCAGAAAAACCCTCGGCATCAACGAGGACCTTTCGACCCTGTTCACACCCTCGGAGGACTCTGATTGGTCCTGTCAGACTGGGCTCCACACTTAATTGATTCCAGTCTTTTTGGAAGATCTTTATCTTGCAGCAGAGCTCACACTGCTCAGGTCCTCCAGTGGTCCTGTGATGGTCCTCTGATGGTCCTCTGGTGGTCCTCTGGTGGTCCTCCAGTGGTCCTCTAGTGGTCCTCCGGTGGTCCTCTGGTGGTCCTCTGGTGGTCCTCTAGTGGTCCTCTAGTGGTCCTCTAGTGGTCCTCTGTGGTCCTCCGGTGGTCCTCTGATGGTCCTCTGATGGTCCTCTAGTGGTCCTCTAGTGGTCCTCTAGTGGTCCTCTGATGGTCCTCCGATGGTCCTCTGGTGGTCCTCGCCACCAGCCCCGCCAGTCTCTAATCAGTCCAAGCTGCGGCTGCTGCTGTTGTTGTTGTGCTCTGTCGGGATCGCGCTCTCATTAATGGTCCACATTTCGTCCGCCCCTCGTTTCACAGAGGAGGGATTCCAGGTGAAACAGACGCCCGAGTGCTGCCAAAAACCAAAGAAAAAAAAGAAAACTCATAAAAGAAGAATGAGCATCGCGCCGACGGATTGCGCCTGGTTCCCATTACGGCACATGAGTGTCGTGTCAGAAAACTGGCAGGGCAAGGTGCTGATTTCTGAATGTTTTCTAGTCTCTGCTGTGAACACGCAGCGCCTCGGGTCGCCGTGTGATCGGCGGTGGGCAAGGTCAGAGGTCGGCGGGCTGCACAACCACTTTTTTATGGTTCAATTGTTCACATGTTCAGTGAAAGAAATAAACCCAGCAGCGCCCTCCTGCTCCTGCCGCAGCAAATGATGATTAGCCATGATGACAGGGTGGAGCTGGTGAGCCTTCACAACAATAGAGATCCATGTGAGTGTGACAGTGTTTGCTGTTGTTTTTTGGTTGTGGGCTCAGACGTTGATGTGATTTAAAGGCCCTGCAACGCTACTGCGGCCGTTTAACTCTGAGAGTTTGCAGAGCGAAAACAAAGAGAATGAGGCAGCGAAAAAGGAATGAGGGGAGTGGGAGACAGAGTTTGGTGGAGGAAGGCGACCGAGGGAGGGTGTGTGTGTGTGTGTGTGTGTGGTGGTGGGGGGGGGTGGTGCTTTGCAGGGGGGCGGCGAGGGGACCCAGAGGGGAGTCGCCCGGCTCTCTTTTCTTTCGACTCTGTCAAAACTTGGCAGGCGCCCAGAAAACACACTCTGCTGTGTGTGTGTGTGTGTGTGTGTGTGTGTGTGTGTGTGTCCAGGAGTACTGAGGACTGTCAGGGACCCCCAGCAAGGCCTGCAGTGCAGTGGAGAGCACCGACGTAGCCCCCCCTCACCCTTCCTCCCCGGGGGAGGGGTTGCGGGGGAGGGTGGTGGTGGGGGGGGGGGGCGAGGCTGAGGGTCCAGATTGAGGCCAGATGTTGCGGAGACTCGGGACCGAGGGGTCCGACCACGTCGCGCCGCAGCGACGGGTCGTGTTGCTTTCCAGCCCGGCACAAAGTTTTTAACGACCGTCTTGAAACAGTTTTCAGGGGCTGACGGACGGCGTCGTGCTGTTACTGAGCGCGTGCAGTGCAGCGCAGTGCAGTGCAGTGCAGCTTGACTCCGACAAGTCAAGTCCCAGTGTTGACAGGCAAGGCGGCGCTCGTCAATTGAGAGGGAAACGTCACCCTGCGAGCACCAGGGGGAGCTCCACTCCGGCGGCAAAGGTATCAGGGTCCGACCTTGAGTGACCTTGAGTCTGACTCGTCTGCCTGCTGTTTACCGACTTCTTTTTGTGTTTTGAGTGTTTCTGCTGAAAGAAGGATACAGATAGGAACACACTCAGCACAACAAGGCCGAGGATTTGAACCGAAAACTGCGTCTTGTCTCTGTCATCACCTCCTTTAACCACGACGGGTCATGTGACCGCGATGATGTTTGGTCTCCTGCTTCTCGCCGCCAGACTTTTCAGCCCCGTACGAAGGAAAAACACAGCATATTTTGCTTTCTGATAAGAAAAATAAATCCATTAAAGTGCCATCAGTCAAAAGAAAAGAAGAAGAAAGAAGAAGTCTGCTTCCAGTGCCAGGCAGCAAGATATAGCGCCACCACCACCAGTGTATCTCCCCTCTCCACATACCACACGTCACGGGAGAAACATGGAGCGGATTAGACAAACTACGCAGAGAAGGTGGAGCTGAGCAGACAAACTTCCTGATGCTGGAGGTAAATCTGCTCCACTTCGGCTGAAAAAAAAGCATTTTTCAGAGTTCTGACATGCATTAGCTGGAGCTGCTTCCTGTCCCAGGTGAGTGGCCACGCCCACAGCCGGCCAGGTGTTGTTGGCTCCGCCCCTGAGACCTCCGCGTTTCCCCTACGACGACAGCAGATTTAGCAGGAGGCTGGGAAAACAGAGGGCCAAGCGCGCCGTTTGTTTGGTAGTTCTGTCTGCACTCATATTAACAATTAATCACGTGACCTGCTTTGTGGGAACGTGCGGGCGCGCGCGGCCCAGCCAGGTCGGCCCGGTGCTGCGGCTCCTCCTGCCTGCAGATCTGCGTTTCTGATACGGAAGCTGACAAAGAGCTCGGCGGCTATCTGTGTTTTTCCAGCGCAGGGAGCGAACAATGAGTGAGGTCCGCAGCAGCAGCAGCAGCAGCGGCAGCAGCAGCCAGGGGAGAAGGAGTGGAGCTGAGGCAGTCCCGCCTCCTCCTCCTCCTCCTGGAGTGAAGGAGTGAGTCCTCTCTCTCTCTCCCTCTCTGCCATTGTTCCTGCAGCTCTGACTCGACGCGGGTTCGGCTGCCGGACGGACGCACGGAGGGACGGCGGCTGTGTCGTCATGACGGGCTGCGGTCCGCAGCTCGGGGTGCTGCTGCTGCTGGCGGTGCTGCTGCAGACGGTGGTGGTCACCATCACCGTGCTGCACTTCACCGCCGCCCTCAACTCGGTGAGTCTCAAACTTTGCTTCCTTTTACTTGCCCCCCCCTCCTCCACTGGCTCGCTCGCTCGCTCGCTCGCGCGTGCCGCGAGGCTGAGCGTGCAAAGAGGAGGCTCTCTCTCTCTCTCTCTCTCTCTCTCTCTCTCTCTCTCTCTCTCTCTCTCTCGTGGCGCACTTCAACTGCGACTTCAAGTCTTTGCGCGAAAACCTTTGTTTCCGGCTTGTTTTTTACGCTTGTGGCAGTTTTTGCCCCCGAAGGAAAAAACAAACAAACCAAAAACAAAAGAAACTGTAGCGTGACGAGGAAGTTGCAGGTCGCGCGACTAGATTGGCCAGATAAGCGCTCGCTCTTGCGCGCCGAACGCGCCAGGTGAGCGCGTGTTTACGGGAAGTGCTGCTGACTGGCAGCCAAGTGACGGAGCAAGAGGCCAAACACCTGCCCGCGAGCCAGCGGTGCTCAGCAGGGCACGCCCCCTTTTACGAGGGATCGAAGAACGGCGGTTGATTGGCCGTAAAGCTCATCACAAGTCACGTGTTCACCTACTTAAACATCCTACAGATGAGACCTGTGTTTATTTGAAAAAAGAGACACCTTTGAGTGTTGAGAAGGTGTCCAGCAGGGGGCAGCGGCCCCTCCTCCTCCTCCTGCTCCTCCACCACCTCCTTCTTGGTCGCTGCTGATTGGTTGTTTCCTTCCAGATGAAGGAGACGTTCGCCAGGAGCAGCGTCTCCTGCCTGACGGGCAGCGCCGACCTGCAGAGCGTGACGGTGGTGCGCGGGGACCCCTGCTGGCAGGTCTCCCAGCAGCTCCACCTGCTCATCCAGAAGGTAGGAAGGAAGGTCAAAGGTCGAAGAAGGTCACGGGTTTATTCGGTTTGTTCTCCTCCACGTCTGCTCTGTTCTGCATCAAAATCCCCCCACACACCCAGTGGAGTCACCCCGCCCCTCCAGAACACACACACACAGACACACACACACACTTGGACTGCCAACAAATGACAACACTGGAGCCAGCAGTTGGACTCCAGGCCATCTGACTCCATGGTACCTGTTAAAACTCCCCAGAGGCTCAGAAAAATGCAGAGAAATAATCTGAAGTTCTGGCACTGCGTTTCTCAAACATCAGCAGAGAGAGAGAGAGGGAGGTCTGTCTGCCTGCCTGCCTGTCTGCCTGCCTGCCTGTCTGCCAGCCTGTCTGTCTGCCTGTCTGTGGTGAGGGCGCCTCCCCTGGCTATCAGCAGGCAGAACCCTGAGAAGCCAAGTGAAACGATGGGAGTCGCTGTTTTCAGACGCACAATGAGCTCCTTCATCGCCCTCTAGATGTGATGCGATGCGATCCGGGTGGTTTAATCAGCGCAGGAATGCCTTCACCTGCCTCACACACACACACACACACACACACAGAAACACACACTCATGTTATTATGTTTCTCCTCAAGTTCACAGGACAAACGCAACATTTTTGTCATCACTAGACGTGTTTCATTGGGTGTATTTGACACGTCCACCTGGTAAAGAGCCTGAAAGGAAACACTTACAAAGGGGCGGGGCTTCATAATCTACTGGGACGATGATGATCATCAACGTGAATTCTTCTCCGAGAGAAGCCAGTTGGTAACCGCACGAGGCTTCCTGTGGGCTGGAGTGGGAGGGGCCTCACTTGTGATAACCTGGACTGATGTGTGTGTGTGTGTGTGTGTGTTCCCTCCCTGCAGTCCCTGTCCCAGCGCTACCAAACCCAGATTTCCTCGGCGGTCCGAGGTGAGAAGAGCTCACTAGCAGGAAGCAGGAAGGCGTTGGTCGGAGGGCGGGAACAGCAGGAACAGGAAGTTGTTTTTGATGGTGTGTGTGTGTGTGTGTTTTTCATTTCCTGCTTCTTGCTCCACGCCAGACGAGGTGTCCCGGGTGCTGCCCTCACTGGTGATGGCCGACAGGGCTTCAGCGCGGCCCAAAGTGGCGGCGCACGTCACCGGCAGCTTCGCCCCCGAGCTGGAGCAGCGGCAGCAGGATGGAGGAGGTGGGTGGAGCAGGAAGTGTGGCTCCGCCCCCTCCCAACTCCTGATCTCACCACTCTCTCTCCCTCTGTCAGTGTCGGCCGGCCGCCGCGTCCAGGGCCAGAAGATCTGGTGGTGGGAGGGCCAGAAGGGCCTGGCCTTCCTGCAGGACGTGCAGCTGGTGCAGGGCGAGCTGGTGGTGCTGCGGCCGGGCCTCTACTACGTCTACGCCCAGACCTACTTCAGACACACACACTCGCTGGACCACCACCACGGCGATGGCGAGGAGGAGGAGGAGGAGGAGGAGGAGGAGGAGGAGGAGGCAGAGGGCCGGGGGAGACCCCTGCTGCAGTATGTCTACAAGAAGGTAGGGGGCGCTCAAATTTTGAGGGTGATTTGATTTGGGGGGATATTTGTTGTTGGGAATTCATTTTTTCAGTCTTTTTAAACTGGAAACAAAGTTAAAAACAGAGGTGGTGTTGGGTAAAAGTACTCTGGTCAAAGTAAAACTACAGATTTAACTTCTCTCCTCAAGTTGAAGTAAGAAAGTCCAGCTTCTGACATTTATTAGTAAAAGTAAACATGTTTTTTTTGCCATGAATGAAACAATACGTTCTTGATAATTGTGCAAAAATGAAACCGTTGTGACAGAATAGTCTGGACTGAACGGACCAGAGGTTAGAGGTCAAAGGTCTTGCATACCTCTCAATACTGTCTTTGCTTTGTTTTTCCAGCTTCAGCACAACCTAATTATAGTCATCAATAGTTGTCAGCAGTGAGCCATTATTGGATGTTGACACTTTTTATAACAATAACCAAAGCTTTTAACACATTTAACTACAGAACAGCATAGTTCAAGTAGCTCCACTTCAAGCAGCAACACTACAAAAATATAACTGGTGAAATACTTTGAGCATAATTTGTATCTTTTAAACAGAAAAAGTAACGAGCATGATTTTCCAATGTGAGGGGTAGAAAATACAGATATTTGTGCACAAATGTGGGAGGTAAAAGTAAGGTTGTCTCAATACTCAAGTAAAGTGAGTGAAAAATGCTGCAAAGTATTTGTACGTTATTACATTTTGTTTCAAGTCAGTTCTTTCAATTAATTTTTTTAGTGATGATAAATTCACCATTATTAAATCTTCTTTAAAAAGACAGAATTGATTAGTCTCAGCCAATGAGGCTGTTTTGATCCTTTCTGCTGCATTACTGCCCCCTCTGGTTTTAAACTCTCACTACATCTTCATTCCTGAGCCAAAAACCAAGACTGTACAATATCAGAATATGTGCTGGGATATTTTTTGAATATATAATTTTTAATTTCTTTCAATAAAAAAAAAAAAAATCTTTGTGTTTTTTAACGTATTTTCATTTTCATTTTCATATTTTTCTTTAACTCATTTTACCTCCGACAGGTGAGCTCCTACCCCGTCCCCATCCTGCTGATGAAGACGAGCCGCACCTCCTGCTGGTCCCGGGACTCCCACTTCTCCTTGCACTCGGCCCACCAGGGGGGGCTGTTCCCACTGGGCGCCGGTGACCGGCTCTTTGTGACGGTGACCAACGCCACCGCCGTGGACATGGACGAGAGGAGCAGCTTCTTTGGTGCGTTTCTCATCAGTTAGACGGAGGAGCGCAACAACCTGCAGCGGTCGCCGTCCGGCCAATCAAAAGACTTTGTTTTCATTTTAGAAATTTTGTAAAAATCAAAGAAAAAAGAAAGAAAAAGAAGAAAGAAGTTTCTGTACAGCCTGCCGAGCCTGAGGAACACCAAAGACCCTTCGACTTCTTGTGTAGAAGGCGTACTACGCACTAACACCTCTAGAGGGCGACAATATTCACCCGTCAAATTAATCTATTGGCGCGAAGACAGTTTGAGGTCAAAGTTCAACTGAACATACAGACTCGTATGAAACGGTGTAACCATCTACGGCACTTGAACGCACACTCACAATGTACACACCTCAGCCTTCAGACTGTCCACCAGGGCGGCGATATTTGCTGATGGTCTGCTGCCATCTTTGGGAAATTCTCATTCAAACACCTTTGTATACATGTTTGACATATATTGTTGTGTGCGATGTGTTGCGATCCCTCTAATGAGGAAGCTGCGTCTGCGGAGGCGTTGAATTCCCTCTGATTGCTGTTCACCACGACGCTCTCACGCTGCAGCTTGGTTTTTTCCCTGCTAATGTTTTCATTATTTTCCAATTTCTACCCGTGGAGGGAAAACGTGACGGAGCCACAAACTGAAAACCAACTTGGCGCCGTCTGTTGCTCCCAGTCTGGGACTCTGCTGTGTCTTTGCTGATTCACTGGGAGTTTGACAGCGACTTTGCTCCGTCACGTCTTCCTGTCCTGCACATGTGACGTGCAGGTGATGGAGAATATTCACGCTATTCACACTCTCTATTTTTTGCCCTCGTTTTTCCAATTAAATCTGCAGTTCATCTGTCTGCCATGTGTTGGAGCAAAGAACCGCGACAACAAACCTAGTTGTTGGTGATTAGCAGGACACTGAGTGCTGCGTCCGGGTGCTGATTGCCTGCTGAAGGCCATGAGACGCAGTGGAATGCTGACGTGCTTAAATCTCCAGGGGTTTTTGTTTGTTTTTGCTAGAAGTTTTGGTCTTGATTGCACAACAAAAAGATGATTTGAATAAATAATTAAACATTTTTTCTTTTTTTGCTCAAACTCCTTCCTCACCAAAAAGTTATCTTAAATTCTGCCCTTGGTTAAGTGAGTTACCACCAGAGCGCTGAGATGATGATAATAATAATAATAATAACAATAATAATAATAATAATAATAAACTAATGGGTTACCTTCTCATTTTTTTGTCTAGATGCTGCATTTGTTTGTTTGTTTTACTTTTGAATGTTGGACAGTAAAAATGGGACTTCACTTTCTTCACCAGAATTCCTGATTATATTGCACAAAACACTTTATCGACTGGAGTTCTAGCAGTTTTTACATTTGAAGTTGTTGTCAAGTTATCCAATATACTTCTTTGAAAGGCTTTATGGAAACTCAGTTTGCAGTACACTTTCTCTCCACCAGATGACGACAAATACATCACACATGAATGTTGGGTTTTGTTTTGTTCCATTTTCTCTTAATTCCCTGTTTGCTATTGCTGAGCTGTTGAACAGGGTGGAGTGGTCGGACAACCAGTGCTGGGCTACATACCGGGCTACATACCTGCCTACCTACCTGTCTACCTACCTGGCTTTCTGGGAAGTCAGAGTGCAGAGGTAAGTTGCATAAGAACCACTAGCAGAGCACTGCTCTGAATTTTAATGATGTTTTGCAAAACAATTTTATAAAACAAAACAACCTTAACCGATGTGTTGGCACAAAAATGTGAAATGAGACAAATACTTCAGATATTTCAAACAAAACCAGAAACAACATCATTAACACCCTGAGAATCACAGAAAGAAACATGCAAATGTTTCATGCTAACACACAAAGCAGTTTGTTAAGTCTGTCAGGAAATATTTCACAGAAATAGTTCAATTGCTTTTTTCTCAAAAGGAGAAAAAACATCCTTTACATCCTTTAAAAACTATTTACAAAGTACTTTGTATCTTGTACTTGTACCAAAGAATTGTTTTTCTTTAAAGAACAAACAAACAAAAAATCTCCAGTTCCAGAGTTCGCTGCGTCCTCTAGTGTTCACAGTTCCATTATTGCAGACTTGTCGACTTCTTGGCAAAGCGTTGACAAAAAGTCTATTTGTTGTTGCTCAGTATAGGCAATGGAAGGAGACGCATTGTGTTGCACCATGACATGAACAAAACTTCCCTCGACTGTGTCAGTGCAGTGTTTTCATATTTCCACAATATGTATCGCACATTAGCCTGGACTGCTGAGAGGCACCTCTTCTTTCTGAGGAGAGAAAAAAAAATAGCAATTAGCAGGAGTGCAAGTCTTAAGTCTAGCAGTGATTGTGCATTAGTATTGACTTACCCTGCGCTGCTGTCTTTTTTTCTTCTGCGGGTTGGAGAAAAAATAGCCATTAGAACATGAGAAAGTCTGGACCTTTCAACCTTTCAATTCTAGCACCAGTTGTACATTAATCTGACTCTTGATTAATCTTGACTTATTAAACTTAATATACCATCTGAGGAGAGAAAAAGTGCCATCAGCACAAATCACAGCATAAATATCAATAGTTTCAATTTCTTTTATCGTTGCTATATTTTACCTGCCACCTCTTCATCAAAAAAACAGCACAACAAACTACTGCAATGGCAACACCAACACCAATGCAAATTCCAGCTATCATGCCAGCGTTTCCAGACAATGAAGCGTTGCCTGGAAAAGAAAAAAAAAGGTTCAATCAGTCAGTATCTTCTTTTCACAGCAACACTTTATCACCACAGTCTTTGCAAGGTTGACAGTTTCCTCTCCCTCAATGCAAAGGCCAGCAGGTCTGAGAGCCTTTAACTAACAACGTTTGAAGGTCACAATAATATCACAGTGACCGTTACGACAGGTCACGTCAGTTCTCATGGAGGGATGGTGGATGGTGGAGAGGGATGGTGCAGGGATTTCTCCACCCACTACCTCACCTCCACTGGCGTGGACCGTCAGGTGGATTTGGGTCACGTTGTTGCTGAGCGAGCAGGTGTAGAATCCAGAGTGACGCGGCTCCAGATCCTTCAGGGTGAGGTCGCCTGACGGAGACGCCTGCTCCACCTGCTGCCTCCACGACTCCGAGACAACCTGCGAGGACGAGGTCCTGCGCAGGATGACCTCGGTGTGGTTGAACCTCCAGACCAGGTCCAGGTCCAGGCCTGAGCTTGTGCAGGGTATCGTCACCTCAGATGAAGACTTCAGAGAGGCTGAAATGAAGAGGAGGAGAATTCAGCAGGCGGTCTGTCGGCCAATGAGAGGCCACAATCGTGACATTACCACCAATCGGGCCACGCCCCCTTTACCTACAACCTCTGCTTGAGCGCACTGCTTCTTTAAAGCCTCACTATGTTGTTTTGTCTTACAGTCTCTTTTTAATTTCAAGTATTTACAAGCAACAGAGAGACTGTGAGTGCTGCTGGCACTGACACAGCGCCCCCTAGCTGACCTGTCTGGCCACCGGCTGGCAGGAACAAGAACAACATAGCAACTTCTTTATTACAAAGAAGTCAGGTATCATACAGGCACCTGAAGAGGTCACAACCTCTCTGAGGACAGTTAGAACATCACCTCCTTATACACAGGTCTCGTCATCATGCACATTTCTATATCAGGAGGACAAAGAGACAATTATAACACAGAAGGTGAAAGGATGGGAAAGTTACTGGCCAGAGTTGGAATGTGTGTTGTCTACGCAGTCTTCCTGGGGAGTTGAGATGCAGCCTTCCAAGGACAGGTTGCCAAATACAGAAGCTGCGCTAAGGAGGGGTCTGTTTGCTTTATCAGGCAAGAGGCCTGCAGGTGCAGGGTCAAAGCTTCAGACACCACAGCACCATTTGTGGCATTGTTTCAGTGAGATTGTTCCATCCTGAAGGATGCAAAAGTTTCTCCTTCACATTTAACTACCAAAATGGCGGCTCAGTCGTTAGTAGAGTTGGTTTGAGAGTTAGTTTGAGGGTTGGATCAGCCAATCCTTGCTGATGCAGCCCCCCCTTTTTTTTGTGGAATTGAACCCACAAACTCCCGCTGCTCCTCTCTCCTGGTCCAGACACTCACCTTTGAGGAAGAGCGTGGCCGTCCTGCTGCTGCCGGCGGTGCCCACGGTGCAGCTGTAGCTCACATCCTGGGTGGTGGACGACGTGTGGTCCAGGGTCAGAGAGCTGCTGATGGTATAGAGCTGCTCCGAGGTCACCTGGGCGCTGGGCTCCTGGTCCGGGGATGGGCTGGAGGGAGGCCAGGTGGACCAGGTGAGCTGGGGCTGCGGGTAGATGCCCTCGGCCCTGCAGCTGACCTGGCTGCCCAGCAGCTGGATGTGGACTACATCCACTGGAGCTGCACAGAGTGGTGGTGGGGGAGTGGAGGAGTTGGGACTGACTGAGGGAGAAGTGACTTCATGATTGTGCATGAACATTTTTAGAGCAAGCTGGAGGACCCTGCGTCTCTGAATGGAAACAGAAAGTGTTTCACATGGATGTATTTTAAGAACTGAATACCAGACTGACAGCATTTTGTCCTCCATTTGCTACATGAGGTACTGCAGCCAAAAACCCTATATAGCCCAAAAAGCATTTCTTCCAATTGAACTGCAATACAAAAAGAAACTTTTTGACCTGAAACATAGTCCATAACTTTCTATTGTAGATTTTTAAGTCATGGACTTTTAATCATTTGAAAAACATAATGAAGGTCAGAAGAGAGTTTTGTATTCCCTTCGTGATGTCACAGCATTGTACGTGCTGCTATCTCGGTTTGTTCTGATTGGCTGATGCGTCCTTAAGTATCACAGAGGCATGATGGGAAGTGACACTACTGCTACGTGCTCTGAAACTTTCTGCGCTGGCTGAGCAATTACATTGAAATGAATGGGCCTCCATGTTTGATCCTGGGTCCTTGGAAAACACCTGATAAAGTGGAGGCCTGTTATCTCCTCCACGACCTTCAGTCTTCAGCCTTGTGTGAACACCACTCTCCCAGTTTCCCAGCTGGTTTCTCTGCGGGGTTTTTTTATTTTTTTTAAATTGAGTTTCTTTCTATCACTCTGTCACACCTACCTTCCACCTGTATGGTGACGAAGGACTCCGCGTTGCGGGTGCTGGTGCTGGTGTAGCACTTGTACCTGCCCTGGTCCTTCACCTGCACTCTGCTGAGCAGCAGCGAGGCGTTTCCTGCTGCGATCTGCTGTGTGAAGAGCTGAGTCCTACTGCAGAAGTCCTGGTTCTGGTGCTCCAGCTGGTCTTTGTTGTGGTAGTAAGAGTGGACGGTGGCCTCTAGTCGGGGGCGGAAATTATTTTATATTAGATTTTTCTAGCTAGCGAATGCTAACGTTAGCTAGGATTATGCAGGCTACAGCTCCGAGTCCCTCTGTTCCCAATGCTGCTGCATGTCGTGTTTACAAGGGGACAACTATCAGTTTCTTTTTCACCCCTGAACTTTGACCTTGGCCCCCGATGCCAAGAGCGTCCTACCTTCAGGGGGGTCCACGTAGATCCAATGTATCACCACCTCCTTGCCGGCCTGGAAGCGACACGGCAGAATGCAGCTCTTGTTGGCGACACAAACTTCACAACCTGTCCGGTATGAGCAGAGGGTTCGGTCAGAAGCAGGGCCCCAAGGAGATCTAAAGCCTCCCACTCCCACCTGCTGAGTTGACCATACAACTGGCCTCTCAGGACTCCAGGCTGGGCAGAAGAACATTGTCACTCAGAAGAATACTGTGAGTCTTCTACTAGATTCCGCCACTTGTTTTCAGAAATGTGCCTAAGCAGGTTGTTCAAGGTTGGCTCCAGTCCAGAGAATGTCAGTCCTCCAACACTTCTGTATGTCTTGACTCAGTGGCAAGTTGAGTATCTTTTTATTATTTCAATTTTTATTGTATTGTCATTCAAATGACTTACCATAAGAATGATCAAGTTAATTATCAACAGACTCAACTTTGCACTGTGACCTGGTTCATCGTCATCCCAGTAGATCAGTGACTAGTGACTCCTACTTTTTCCAATGGTCAATGATCAACTTTACATTTCTTTTTAGCTGTTTTTTTAGCTGTTATTTTATGAATACATGAATAAATAAATGGATAAATAAACAAAAACATCCTTGACTCTCCATTAGCAGAATTCATGACTGAACAACTCTTCTTGCTACAGTTTCAGCTGTCGCTGCTGCTGTCAGAAATCTATGGTTTCAATGACAACCAAATACAGACAAGATTGACTTGCCATGTCGCTCGCTGACTCACCTCCACTGCTGAAAATTCCCAGAAACATCATGACAACCAGGTTCAAGTGACTCCTGATCACTGTAGCCATTCCGGGGCCGATACTTCCTGAGGTCGGTCAGGAAAGAAATGAAAGAAAGAGAGGAGGGACAGAGAGACGGAGAGAGACACGCCTTCCTCTGAGTGGAATTGTGGGAGTGTGAGAGCACTGCCTATCACCACACCTAAACCTGAAAAGGTTCACTGATTGATCTGGAGGAAAAACTTTCAATGAATAGCAATGTTTGACCGAGACTTTGTCCAAGTTTTAAATGTTGGTCTCACTGTGTAAATCCTGTGTTGTGAGTTGTTGCAGCTCTTATCATCACATGCTTTCAGTCTGGCATCAGCTGACGGTTGACCATGTGCCTTCACTTGATAAGGATAGAAGGATCTGTTGACTGTTGCTGCCTGCGATATTGTCACATTCGTTTGGGTCATGTGACGCCTCAGTTGCACCCGCTCTTTGGTCAGGATTATTTAAAAAGAAAAAGAAAAAAGAAGAAGAAGCAAAAAAAACTTCTTTTCATGGCTTAGCGAGCCTTCGCCGCTGCTGCCCCTGCAGCTAAAGTGTTTTCAGGGACATTAACAATATTATGAATTGATCAAAATATCCCAATCATCTTGATTAATAAAAGTGCAGCAGAATTATCAACAACTCTGATGTTTGTTTTTTTCCCTTGTTTTTGAACGTACCAGAAGTTGTTTTAATACTGCAAAGTTCACGACCGACAGAACAGAGACACCGACTCTCAGTTATTAGTCTTTTTGTTTTTTAATAACGTTGCATTGCTATTCGTGCCTGCCCCCTTCAGGTCAGGCCGGCGACTCAGGAAAAAGGCTCCTCCTCCTCCTCCTCCTGCTCCTCCTCCTTTTTCTTCTCCTTCATTAATCTTGACTTCCTCTGACAGACAGCAGGTTAATTTATTAATTATTAATTATTATTACAGCCGCTGGTCCACCAGCAGGTCTTCTGGTTCTGCAGGTTTTCTCCTGCACTTCTTGAGCTGCAGACTGAGTCAGAATCAGTGAGTGGGTCACTGCATCAAAGGAACCAATCGGATCTCTTTGTCATAATCACATTATAAAGATGCAGTGTGGAAACAAAACAAAAGAAAATCGTCAGGGCGGGTCCAGCAGTGTGAAGCGGAACATCTACAAAGTGTGCAACAAAAAAGATTCTGTGATTCAGGTGAAAAGGAAGCGGTGGCTTTGGATTAGAAGCGTTGTTAGTTTTGGTGTTGTGCGTTCAGGGGTCACTGATTGCGTGACCTGTGACCTTTCAGGTCAACTGGGTCCCAGTCTGGGTTTCTGATTGTCCGTTGGCACCACCCACCGTCAGAGGGCTGCACTCATGCAGCTGTGGGTCTGCTGTGGAGTCTGTTGGCAGGGAGGAACAAGACCAAAACAAGAACATCATGTGATAAAGATGAACGACTGGCTTGTTTTCATGGTTATATGGCGCCATCTAGTGTCTGCTTGTTGGTATCATAGCCCCGCTGCCATGCTGACTGACCTTTGACCAAGTGCAGCTCCGTCAGGTCTTCAGGGTCTGTCCTGGCCTTGGACCTGCTGCCTGGGCGAGAGAAGTTCACAGCATGATCCCGACTCTCAGGAGAACAAACTCTCAAGAGTCTTTGGCTCTTGTATTGTCACTTATGGTTGGAGTTGCTAGATAAAAATTCCAAAGTTTTGTATCCATTTCCATCTGTTTTTTGTCTTCGATTTTCGACAAAAAATACTGCCAAACCAATGTGCCTTTTTTTATTAGTTTTATTCATATCTATTTATCCTTTTTTCTTTTGTCTTGCGTTACCTCTGGTCTTCAGGTAGGCCACCACACCCACCAGGCCCAGGACCAGCACAGCCATCCCCAGGCCGCCCACCCACCAGTAGGACGGCTTGTCTCCTGTACTGCGGTCAGCTGCACACAGGTGACACACACACATGGTTTGAGGCAGCAGCAGATGTTTCCTCAGACCAGCAGCTCAGGACTCTCACTGCGTGTCCACCATCAGACAACCATAAAGACTTGCAAGGAAAAAATTCCAGGGCTTCAGACTCCCTTTTATATTTACTAGGAGCACAGTGGCACCCCCTAATGTCAATTTCTGGGAGCGCAAATTGTGCACTTAAATATCCTTGTCCTGTTTATCCCTGATAAGCACTTTGACACTTTCTCATCTGTATGATAGATAATATTATGAACTCAATGGCAAATAATGAAGGTTTATGAAATAAGGTTTATGAAACCTTGCTTATCCCTGCCTCTGCACAATTGACTGTCTTTTGCATCTCTTCTCTAATTTGTTTGTTGTAGGCTACATTGATTGACTTGAATGTTTCTTGTAATTACTAGAATTGCTGTATAGTTTTTCATAATGTTTTTAGTGCTGCAACAGTGTAGTTTCCCAATTTGGGATCAATAACGTACATCTGTTCTATTCTTCAAAATTTTTATCAAAATACATCCAGTAATTTAAAAAAAATAAATAAAATCTGCAAATTTACTTGCACAGTCTCAAATTTTAGGGTTAAAAAAATGCGACCCCTGGGGGTCAGTGTGGAGCCCTGCACTTGGGGGTCCTCGGGGTCCTCACCTCCAGGCTCGTCCACCGTGAGGTCGGTGCGGTCCGTGTGCGTGTAGCGCGGCGCGGCGAACACGCAGCTGTAGCTGCCTGAGTGCTCGGCGCCACGCGGGTCCATCAGCCGCAGCGAGCCGTCGCCAAACGGCACCCCGATGGCGTTCAGCTCCAGGTGGGCGTCCCAGGGCGGCGGCACGGCGCTGAGACCCGACAGGGCGTCGTAGGTGAGGATCCGGAAGGGCTCCTCGCCGCCCGAGAAGTTCCAGTGGAGGAGGGGCTTGTTGAGGGAGGCCGGCGTGAAGCAGGGGAGGGTCACGTCTCGGCCCTCGGACCCTCTCATCTCTGCAGAGAGGGAGAAATAATATAATATATATATTTAAACAGGAAGTGGAGTCAACCAGGGTTGAATGTCCCCCACATTGAGAGACGAATCCGATGAGTGCTTTGTACTTGTGGCACCACAAGATGGCGCCACACTGCTGATGGCTCACCAGGTGGGTGATGTTAGACAGTTAGCCCCCAGTTAGCCTCCAGTTAGCTTGTCAGCGAGCTTATCAATTGCTTTCGAAAAGGGAATGACGTAGAGCAATAGGGGCAGAGTTAATGCTAAGCTAATATTTGCTATTATGTAGTAGGTAGCTGGCATCACTTTTGCTGAAAGCGTGGCGAGCAAAAATTGCTGTTGAGCAAAGCCAGGAAGAAACAAATGCATTAAAAAGTTCTGATGTGTTGAATGTCTAAATGGCTCCTCTACTGGAGGCTGATCTACGCTGGAAGACTTGTTAAGCCCAAACCTAATATGAGCAACATGTGTTGTCCCTCTGTGCCATGTGATTATAAAGCTGAATTCATTCAATCTTTTGTCAGTTTGTTCATTTGTTCGCTGTATGGCAGCAGACAAGGGACACTCTTCGTGCAGTCAATGCTTTATGTGTTTCCTATTCCTTCTTCTTCTTCCTCAGTCTAATTTTAACGCAGTTCCGGTCAGTTTGGTCGGATTGGTCAGTGGCCAAACCTCGCAGTGGAACCTCACCTCGCACCCTCAGCGAGGACGTCCACTCCGCCCCCCCGTAGGGGGCGCTCACTCGGCACACGTAGATGAGCTCGGGCTGGCCGCTCAGCCGGCGCAGGCGGCTGTCCAGCGTGTACAGGCCGTGGCGGTCGGCCAGGATGCGGGTGAGGGGCCGCAGGTCCTGCAGGGTGGGCGGCACCGTCTCCCAGGCGACCCGGGGCGCCGGGAAGACCCCTCGCACCGAGCACTTCATCTCCTCGTAGCCACTCAGCCGCGACAGCTCCAGGGACACGGCCTGGATGGGCGCTTTGGGTACACACACACACACACACACACACACACACACACACACAGAGTGCATGGTAACATTAGACTATGATATATTCTAATATTATATATTATAAAAACGATCCTGTACTTTTGTACTGTTTTTATCACTGTTATTTATCATTACTTTTATTGTTACTCTTATTGTATATTATTACATACTGTTTCATATTTTGCTTTTCATTGTTTCCACCTTATTATATTATATTATTGTATAATATTATTTTGTATATTTTTTGAACTCTTCCAGTCCCCTTATCTGTAGTTTTGACTTTTTTTTAAATCTTTTTTTTTCACTTTGTCACTTTTTTTAGACCTTATAGTTAACTTATCACTTTTTAAAAATCTTTTTATGATTTCCTTAATATCTCATATTGCACAGTCACATTAGCTCCTCCCACATTAACCTTTCGCTGTAATGTGAAAAACGGGCTGAGGGGTAATCTGTGTTGACTGGGCCCACCTTCCACCTTGAGGATGACCCTGGCGTTGTGACGGCCCTCAGAGGTGGTCACCTGACACCTGTAGGTGCCCCGGTCCTTGAGGCCGGTGTCCCGCAGCACCAGGGTGGCGTTGCCGTGGGTCACCAGCTGGGGGAGGACGGAGCCTCGGCCAGCCAACTGACCCTGCTGGTCCTTGTCTTCGTGCTCGTCGTCGTCTTCTTCTCCTTCTTCTTCTTCTTCGGTGTCTCCGCCGCCATTGTCATCGTCGTCGTCGCTCCTCTGGAACTTGAAGACGGCCACGTCCTGTCGGAACCACTGGATGGTCTCCCTGCTGGCCGGCGGGAAGCTGCAGGGGAGCAGACACTCCTCCGACACCACGCAGGTCACCGCCACGTCTGCAACAACACACAATTCTTCCATAAGATCAGCGAAGACGTGCAGTGAGACGACAACAGCAGCTGCGTTTCCATGACCCCTAGATTTGCGCAAAACCTAAATATGGCAACGATGCTTTATGCAATGCATGGAAACGCAGCTAGTGATGATCACGCCTGTGAAAAGAGGGAAGCAGCGCCAGAGCGAGGAGGAAACGACAGAGTGAAACCTAAAATCCAGGAAGAGTCGGAGTCATTCTCAGTAACATTTTTTGCCAGCAATAAAATGTCACATTCCTGAGCAGCTGCTGGCTGTTGTGTCTCGCAGTTGATCACTCAGTCCACCTCCCACCGCTGCCAAGCAGTAACTCCACTCAGTCCTGAGTCACCGAGGGACAGTCCGTGCTTGTGCGATGTTTGTAACGCCATAGGAGCACAAAATGCAAATGAAAGGTGCAGCAGTTTGCTGGGGAAATCTCTCAGTGTGTCTGAGAGTGTTGCAACGTGAGAGGAAGAGAGTGAGATATCAAAGTGTGAGCAGGCAGAGAGGAATTCCATCCGCTGGAGGAAGGTGCAAACAGGAATGAGCTGGAAGTTCTCATCAGCTCTTTAGGTCGTGCAGCAGCAGCAGAAGCAGCAGCGCACTCTGGTGGTGGGAGTCGATTCTCTCAAATTTCTGTGATTGTTTCTTCATCGCAGAAATAATAAAAAGCCATTAATAGATATAAAAAATGTTGCCCCTGCTGGAGCATCCACAGCAGCAGCGTGAAGCCAGAGCGTGAAGCTGAGGAGGTGCAGGTGCAGGTGAGGTGGAGGTGTTTTTCCCTCCTCTTCTGTCCTGGACTCACCGTCGACCCCTGCTGGTGTGACTGGAGGAGGACGTGACTGACGGCCTGCTGCACGCTGGGCTACTTCCCCCGAATGCCATCGATTGCAAAACGAGTGAAAGGTGACTCAGACGCTGACTCACCTGCCAACCGTCTTCTTCTTTTCTTTGACCGCAGACGCACTTTTAAACCAGTTTTGAATCAGAGTCAAAGAGTCAGAGTCAGAGTCTCACACTGGGATCCAAGCAGGCAATACTGAAGCTTTTTCTGCTGGCTAGCGAAGGCGTCTCTCCTCTCTTCCTCTCTTTTCCTCCTGTTTGATTGACGTGGTGGTGAAGTCTCAACCCATGGTGAGGTCACAGCCACACTCTCTCTCTCTCTCTCACTGTCACTCACACACACACACACACAGACACACAGACAGACAAACTGAATTCTCCAAGGAGACTCTCACTGTTTCACTGTGGCTGGAAAAATGTTTTTCGAGCTGAGTCAAAGTTGACGTCAGGACTGGAAGACTCACAACCCGGGTTCGACTCTTTGCTGATCCTACGGCTACATTTCTCCTCTCCTCTCCTCTCCTCTCCTCTCCACACCCGACAGCAGGACAAAGAGGTGGTTTGTGCTCCTACCTGGGGTTCTGTGCTGAGCGCTGAAGCGGATCCACAGGAGGAAGCAGAGCCAGCTGGGGACGGCCGACATGATGGTTCTCCTTCAGCGGTGTCTCACACACACAGCACACACACACACACAGCACACTTCAGTCCATTCTCCGTCCACGGGGGCCGGCCGTCCGAGGGGATCCACTCACTTCCTGCCTCTGGTCTCCCTGGAGTCGAGAAGAGGCATAATTAGAGGCATGGTGCCCAAAAGTAATGGGACATGACAGGACGTGTGAGCGGGATTCAGGTTTGATCCCTGGAGGAGCAGCAGCTGCTGATCAGAGCAGAGTGACGAGATCTGCAGCTCTCTTTCATGCAGCACCGGGGGAGACGGGGGAGTTCCCTCCCTCTCTCCCTGCCTCCCTTCTTCCTCTTCCTCCTCCTCTCCAGCTTAACCCTTCACATTGAGTCCTCCCTCCTTCCTTTTGTCTCCTGCTGCAGCATCACTTTTATCTTTATCTCCAGATAAAAAGTGATGCTTTCTCCCCCTCCACCACATACTCCTCCTCCTCCCCTCATCCCTCCCACCTCTTCCTCTCGTCCTTTCCTCCCCCTCCACCTGCTCCCCTCCTCCTCCACCTCAGGGGTCCAAGCAAACACAGGTGAGGTGGTTGAGCTGCTGGGAGGAAATGAAAGGTGGTCCCTGCTGGAGACCAGAGCAGCGGAAACGCAAAGCAGTCAGACTGAAGGGAAAGTTGCTCGTTTGATGTTGCAGAAGGAGGAAAATCTTCAGCTTTGATTCATTTATTAAAAAAACCAACCAACCGTCCGTCTCCTCTCACCTAACGCAGTGGGAGTGGCTGGCTGGTGTTAGACCAACACTCTCCTTTGTCTTTGAAGGTGTCACAAGAGCAGCAACATCTTTTTTTTCTGTTTCTGTTTTTTGTTCTGCTGGCGCTGCAGCGACTCGAGTCCCTGGCAAATAAAACCATGTGCTCGGCGGCCAAGACTTTATTTATTCAGTGGACGTGTTTGCTAGGCAGTCACCATTTCCTGGTTGTCAAAGTTTAATAAGACGTTGGCTGGAGAGCTGCACGTGCACGGTGCACAGCCTGAACTTTACCACACACACACACACAGGTAACAGGCAGTAACAGGCACTCCTTCAACTCTGCCTTTTGATTTTGAGTCGTTATCGCTCTCAAAGTGACTCTCACCCTGGCAGTAAACCCTTGGTGTGCACAACACAGGTTACGCATCAACAATGCAAAATAATCTAATTTGGCGATGTGAACTTTTTACCCCTACTGATGCATCGGCAGTTTACCAAACAATGCACCCCTAATATAGTTCCTGGCTGCTGCACAAGAGGAAAAAAAAGCTCTTTGAGTCAGAAACTCCAGCGGGTGACGTGTTGGTTTCACTAAGCAACGACTCCATCAATCACTGCCGCGGTTTACGGAATATGCTCCGTCGCTGAGGTTAACGGGCGTTGACCTCAGTTGACCCCTGATCAGAGCCACTCTTCCATCACCGCTCCCATCATTTTTTAAAATGCCAAACTCCCATTTCAATGACCTCCTGTCCTCCCATCTGTCAGTCAGTAGTAGTGTATATCTATTGTCATATGCACAGTAAAGAAACATGTCTCCCTGTACAATGACATTCTTACTTTGCTGTCCACTCAGAGTACCAGCAATTAGTAAACAAAGAAATAGTATTAAAAGTAGTATAAAAACACAAAATAGTAAATATTAAGAAAGTAACTACATCAGTGCAAAAGTAAATAGTAAACTGTACGTTCGTGCAAAAGAGATTTGGAGGGGGTACTGTAAACAATAAATGACATTAAAATGTTTAAAGTGACTTTGGCTGTTAATTACAGTGACTATTAAAGATTCTGATGGCAGTGGGGTAGAATGTCTGTCTGTCTGTCTGTCTGTCTGTCTGTGTTCCTCTATAAGGCATCCTTGACTTTTTTCCTTGTTTTTATAACAGTGAATCTAGCACATGACTAATTCTTCCTCATAGCAGGATCATGAGCAAGAGAAGTCATTAGACCCCCTGCAGTTCCAGCCCGCCTCTGATAAGTAGCAGCAAGTCAAGCTCATATTGTTCCCCAGAGGGGCAGCTACAAACCAGGACCATGTGTCCCGGACGTGCCGGGAATTGTGGGAAAAGCCCCAGGAAGCACTCACGGTGAGTCGGCTGCAGCTCCTCTCCGGGATGTCGTCCACGAGCCGGGCGGGTGCCTGCGGAGACTGAAGCCTCAGCTCGACTGGATCAACAGGTTATTTAGAGAATAGGCAGCTCACACACACACACACACACACACATGCTCTTCAGGGAGCTGGCCTCACACTCACTCACACACCCTCTGGATGGGCGGGGTTTAGTCGTGATTGGTAAAGTCACACATTGGGGGGTGGGGTGTGCGTGTGTGTGTGTGTGGGGGGGGGGCTTTCGTGGGAGTCACAGCTGTCAAATGTCAGCTGGGTTTGTTTTCAAAGAGCAGAGATGGCTGAGCTGTGAACACACACACACACACACACACTGAATTACAGCAAAGCTTTTCCTCTGCTTCAATTCTTTATATAGCGATATCAAAAAAGTGTTGCTCACATGTGAGCGATGGTCCATAGTCAGGTGTCTATATTATATGGTGTTACCAGTTTGACCTTCTGCCGGGGTCAAAGGGGACCATGTGGTGGAAGAGCGTGGTGGTGGGTGAAGAGGCACGCCACCGTCTCACCTCCCTGAGGCCCTGATAAGATTAAACTTTACTGTTGTGCACCAGAAGGAAGGAGAGCGAGAGGACCCGCTTTGATTTGTGCTGCACCTTTGAGAACTTCAAGGAGGAGAACGTATAAGAGTGAAGGTGGAGGGGAATGAATAGGAAGTGATGAAGAGGAGTGTGCAGTGTGGCAACAGGTGAGTCTCTGTGTTAAGTTCATTTTTTGATTCATTCGCTGCGGTTTGTTTCGGTGATTTTGTTTTTGGTTAGTTTGGTTGGTTTTGTTGATTTTGGTTGGTTGGTTCAGTTTGGTAGGTTCAGTTTGGTAGGTTCAGTTTAGTTGGTTTAGTTTGGTAGTTTCAGTGTGGTTGGTTCAGTTTGGTTGGTTCAGTTTGGTAGGTTCAGTTTGGTTGGTTCAGTTTGGTAGGTTCAGTTTGGTAGGTTCAGTTTAGTTGGTTTAGTTTGGTAGTTTCAGCTTGGTTGGTTCAGTTTGGTAGGTTCAGTTTGGTTGGTTCAGTTTGGTTGGTTCAGTTTGGTTGGTTCAGTTTGGTAGGTTCAGTTTGGTAGGTTCAGCTTGGTTGGTTCAGTTTGGTAGGTTCAGCTTGGTTGGTTCAGTTTGGTAGGTTCAGCTTGGTTGGTTCAGTTTGGTTGGTTCAGTTTGGTTGGTTCAGTTTGGTTGGTTCAGTTTGGTTGGTTCAGCTTGGTTGGTTCAGTTTGGTAGGTTCAGCTTGGTTGGTTCAGTTTGGTAGGTTCAGCTTGGTTGGTTCAGTTTAGATTAGTGATGTGGTTCCTCCCAGCTCTCAGCAAACCCTGGTCCAATATTGACGACCTTTTGCTTTATTAAGCCGCTTCCAAACCTGTGATTCATTTTCTATTACAAAAGCCTTTCTCTCTATCTCTTTCTCACTCCCTCCACACACACACACACACACACACACACACACACACACCAGCGTACACACAGGTGTGCACGAGCCCCAATCACTCCAGGTGCCTGGTTTTTCATTGTCCAACTGAGAAAATCCTGATTACTGACGGTGTGTGTCTGCGCGTGTGTTTGTGTGTGTGTGTGTGTGTGTGTGTGTGTGTGTGTGTGTGTGTGTGTGTGTGTGTGTGTGAGAGCGAGTGTTTGTAGGTTAGTGAAAGATTGCTGTGGCTGTAGATAAGAGGATTAGGGTGGAATTAGTGTCATTCCTCTATCGCCACGAGGAATAGATTCATATCGATTTTAATCAGAGATAGAAAGATGTGCAGCAGCGGATGAAGCAGACGGAAGCAGGCTGCTGGCGGCGGCGGCAGCGGCAGGCGTGGAGACGTGAGCGAGCGGCGGACGGCGGGCCAGCTGGGTGGAGACCCGGCCGGGATGCTGAGCTGGAGCGGCTGCAGACACTGGGGGCCACTCTGGGACCTGGAGTAGCTCTGGCCAGGGCAGCAGCGGGGGTGGTGATGGTGGGATGCTGACTCTGAGTCTCATGTGAACCATGAAGCTGCAACTGTTGACCTGTTTGGCTCTGGCGGCGGCCGCCCTGGTCGGGACGGCGAGTGGCGGTGGCGGCCGCGGCTCTGGACGCAGGAAGCACAAGGAGGTTTTCCTGGGAGAGAACAGCAAGTTCAAGTTCGGAGGGTGAGGAAAGCTCTTCTTCTTCTTCTTCTTCTGCTTCTTCTTCTTCTTCTTCTGCAAGTGTTGTCACTGCCAGCTGCAAACAGAGGGTTAAAGTTTTTTTTTTTTAAAAACAGAATTTTGTCCCACATCTACTGACCACCGGAGCCCGCTAGCACTACTCTTACATGCACGACTGTGTTCAGGTCAGCTGCCTTTCCTCAGTTAAAAGTGTGTTTTATTTTTTCAACTGTTTCGGGCCACAAACAAAACTTCCTGCAGGACCTTTGTTCACTTTTCCTGTAAAAGCAAATCTGCTCAAAAACACAACACCGTTGTGGGCGCCGCCCTCTATTTTCACCTGCACTTGCATGACGTGTTTGTGTGTGTTTGCTCGGTCGCAGTGAGAAAGCAATATAACCTTCATCCTGTGAGTAATGTCAGAGCCCCGCCCTCCCCATCCAGCTGACTGACAGGTGATCTGAGGTGCTGGGATGAGAGAATAGAGCAGAAACACCTGCAGAAATCAGGCCTCCGACAGCAAGGAAGGATGGATGAGAATTGAAATTTTTATAGATCAACTTTGCTAGGTTTGCAAAGTTGTTGTTCCAACAAGGGAAACTTGTAACAGGGGTCACAGAGTTATCTAGCCATCCATCCAGCTCGACAGTCACCTAGTCACACTCATCCTCCAAAAGAAATGTTGAAAAAGAGACCTGAGTGCGAGAACCTCGGGCAGCGCTCCAGACTGCCACTGAGAGGATGAGAAGAAAAAGCCAGAGGCTAAAAAGGCAGAAGAGCAGGCTGAGGCAAATCCAAATACCTGCCGGAGGCGTGAGGCGAGGGCCAGGAGCCAAGAGGAAGAGCAGGAGGAGGAGGAGGAGGAGGAGCAGTGCTGAAGGTCTACAATTAAAGCTCCCACATTAAAACTGCTCCCACACACCCTGAAAGCAGCAAAGTTAGCCCTCTGTTTGCAGCCTGCTGCTCAAAGATGAGGCGGTCAAAGAGGGGAGTAACAACCTGATTGGTGCCCTCTGTGTGTGTGTGTGTCCCGCTCTGCTTGTGTCAAGCTTTGTGACTTTCAAAGAGGCTTTTTAATCCATCAGGATTTTATCTTGTTTATGTTCCCCCTGCCTGCCTCTGTGCGTTCACCTGCACACTGCAACACACAGTGCGTGTGTGCACGCGCGTGTGTTTATCGTTCACACACACACGCACACACACTGGAGGCTGCGTGCTTTATGGCTGACGGGTGCTGTAATCTGGCAGTAATGACGCCCTTCGCCCTCCTCTGGATGGTTTATTGAGCTGCAAAACATGTTAACTGAGGGGGCGGAGCCAAATATATAAATAAATAGAGTGAATACACAGATCAGGTTTCTTCTCTCTTCTCTACTTCTTCTTCTTCTTCTTTTTCTGTTGGTGAAAACACAGCATCAACGGCACAATCAAAGCTTGAAGGTGCCCTGCCGATAAAACCAAAAAGCTCTTATCAGCAGGGCCACTTGCTGCAGCTTCCAGGACGTCACATGGCAGCCAAACATTAGTTATTATGTAACCGACACCGGAAGAGGCTCCTTAATCTGCCAGTCATTATTAATAGTCCTTCTGTGCTGAGACACAACCAAAACACCTTGTTGTTGTTGATCTCAGGGGGTGAAGCGGTGCAGGTGACCTCACTGGCCCAGGTTCAGGTAGTGTCGATCTGATCAATCAATCGCTGGATCAATACGTGTGTGTGTGTGTGTGTGTGTGTGTGTGTGTCTGCAGACGTATTGACTACAAGCTGAAGCGGCAGGACAGCACCAAGACGCTGCTGATAAAAAGTGAACAGCTGCTGAGGATCGAGGAGCACGACTTTGCAATGAGACCAGGCTTTGGAGGTAAACGCACACAGGCACACGCACAGACACGCACACACAGGCACACAATCCCACATGCGTGTGCTGCACATTATCATTGCAAAAACAGATGAGGGGACAGTGAATTATATTCATTTTGGGCACACAGAGTCCTGACAAATACATTAATGCTGCCTTGCACACACACACACACACACACACACACACACACACACACACACACACACACACACACACACACACATGCCATGGTGTAATCTGGGTCAGCGTTGGCAAATGGGGATTGACGCGTCAATTGTCTGGATGACCCAGTGCCCATCGCTGCAGCAAACCTCCAGCAGTGTGTCTGTGTGAGTGTGTGGACTAAAATCCCTAGGATGCACAAAGTCAATGAAGCGCACCTTTGTGCATCAACAGCAGCTGTCAAACTGACGAGATCTCCAGGTGTCGCCTGGTTGTCCAGGAAAGAGTTGCACTGTGTGTGTGTGTGTGTGTGTGAGAGAGAGAGAGAGAGAGAGAGTCGGGGGGGATTCGTGCTTATTAATCTGGATTATGTTCCATGTCTGGGGCAGATGGAGGGTCGGACAGACGTACTGATGACTGACGTAAAGATTTAACATGAATGACGTCCACGCCGTCCACGCACATAAGAAGTGCTTCTGGAAGGAGAGGAAATGCTTTTCCTTCTCCTCCCCAGTCAGGTGGGAGTCGTCACTATTTACTGGCTCCACTTTGATAACCAGACAGGGCTGAGTGGCTGCCTGGTCACGGCGGTCACACTGCCACTCTAGTGGTTTCAGAGAGGGAAACTGGTATAAACAGGATTCAGCCCGGTCCCCATGGACATCCATCCTGAGCAGAGAGCAAAGCACGGTCGTCAGCCAGTGTAAACCAACTCTTGAGGTTTGTCAGCAAAAGACAATGTTGTCATTTCCCTGGAGGACACGCTCACCTCCTCCTCTCCTTCCTTCCCTCCATCGACATCAAGAAAAATCTTCCTTTCATCCTTTTCTCCAACTTTCACCTTCGCCCTGCCCTCTGTGTGGCCCTGCTCAGACAGATGGAGGCAGGAAACGCTGCTGCCACCGCCACGCGTCCGCAGCCCTGTGTTGTGGGGATTAAAGGATCCTGAAAAACCAGCAGCAATGTTTGTGACTGAAGCAAAGCAAGACCGAGTCTTTCAGAGTCTAGACCAGATCCTGAGTCGAGATCAGATCTAGAATCTGAACCAGATCCTGAGCTGAGCTTCAGTGTTGCTCAGAGTGTTTTGGCTCTTCTTCTTCTGACAACTTGTTTCCACCAGTCTCTGGACTCCCCCACTCTAATAACCACCACCACGGCTGTGGTCGTCTGCTCTGCCCTGAGATAAGTGTCACCACCTGGAGATGCTTACCAACTTTCTCCACCAAACCAACTGTTCCCTCCCAGCTCTCCGTCTGGGAAGTTAAACGGCAGCTTCTGTAAAAAGAAAGAAAGAAACAGAATAAATAAATAAACCATGGTTTTGAAGCTCCAGTGTGTTTAGCCCAGATAATTTGACAAAGATGTGTGTGTTTCCCGGACGGCACTAATGAGTGGGGAAGCCCACGTCTGCAGCCCAGTCGGCTCCTGTGCTGCAGCATCTGTGTTTCGTGTTTCTTCCCATACCCACCAAACTGTTCTTTCAAAAACGGGCCTTTGAGATGCATTTAGTGCGTGTTAATGTAAGGCGGTGAAGAGAGGAGAGAGAGAGTGACTGAGATTCTGCTGCAAGGTTGTTGCTTTTTTGTTGTTGCTGTCGGGGTAACGCTAAATGTTGAGTATGCAGGGGGGAGACGGCGGCCGCAGCCAGGCTGTGGAGGTGTGTGTGTGTGTGTGTGTGTGTGTGTGTGTGTGTGTGTGTGTGTTGCCAGACAACCAAGGTGACATGAAAGTATTTGCAGTATTTGTTTTGCTCATCGTGCCTTCAAGAGATTCATCCAGTTTAGGCTCTCGACCCCTGAAGGCAGTGTGACGTGATGAGCTGTGAGGAGGAGGAAGAGTTGTGGCTGTCAGAGGTGACAGTGGTGGTGACCGCAGGGCAACATTCCCTTCATCACTCACCTGCCTCTCCTCACAGTAGCACAGCTCCTCAGGTCTGGAACAGGAGCAGCAGCTCCTCAGTCTGACCTTTAAAAAAAGAAAACACAGCGTCGGCTAAACACTGAAAGGGTTTCTGCGTCTGTGCTCAGCAATCTGGTGCCTTGGCTGCAGCGGCGCTGCGCTGGTGTCTGGCTGTGATAATAAACAGTGATTGTTTTGAGGGCGTCAGTTGACTTGAATATAAGCAGGTTTGAGTCACTTTGCACTATGTATCTCCATAGTCGTGGCTAATTTTGGTTTTCCTGGCACGAAAATAAAAATGCTGAAGAAAATTTTTTTTTTTCCTCTTTTTGTGTCTTGGCTGTTTTCTAATAATAATATCTCTGAGTCTTTCACTGGATGTGCTCAGAGCCTCAGGTGAATCAGAGGAGCCGCGATTCACTCACACTGTTGATCTGTTTCAGGTGCAGCCATCCCAGTGGGCATCGATGTGCAGGTGGAGAGCATTGACAGCATCTCAGAGGTCAACATGGTGAGTGACCTTCCAGGCATCTTCAGTGTGACCGGCCAATCACAGAGCAGACAGATTTGTGTGATTGCAAAAAGTTCCAATTAAATGAAATTAAAATCAAAAGTTACATTTACAAAGCGTCTTTGACCATCTCATCGTCCACCCAGTGATGTCACAGAGGGCATCTCTGGGTCACCTCATCCTCTGTGTGACCCCCCCCACCAATCCCTCTCCCCCTCCTTTCAACCCACCCGACCACCGTCTCACAAGTTTCCTGTGGCTGAGAGAGACAAAGTGCACCATGGAGGAGAAGGTGGAGGAGGAGGAGGAGGAGGCGTTTCTCTTTAGTGGCAGGACGGGACGAGTTTCCTCCTCATCGCCGTCATCCATCCGTCACTGCCTCTGCTGCCTTTTCATCCCCAAACAAAAAAAACCAGAAGAAACCTCCTTCAGCTGCAGCCTCTTCACGCTGTGCCTCCAATTTTGCGTCTCTCTTCTTAAAATAATGTTGCATATTAGTTGCATATATTTGCATATTAGTTTGTGTGGCAAAAGCAAAAGCAATAAAATAAAACGAATGCGCAAAAACATGCACATCAGAAAGTGTTGACATTTGTGTGTTGATGTGTGTGTGTGTGTGTGTGTGTGTGTGTGTGTGTGTGTGTGTGTGTGTGTGTGTGTGTGTGTGTGTGTGTGTGTGTGTGTCTGTGTGCGCCCGGCATGCAGGACTTCACCATGACGCTGTACCTGCGTCACTACTGGAAGGACGAGCGCCTGTCGTTCCCCTCGCGCAACAACCAGAGTCGCACCTTCGACTCCCGGCTGGTGAAGAAGATCTGGGTGCCCGACGTCTTCTTCGTCCACTCCAAGCGCTCCTTCATCCACGACACCACCATGGAGAACATCATGCTGCGCGTCTACCCCGACGGCAACATCCTCTACAGCGTCAGGTGGGAGGTCGCTGAGGGTCGAGGTCGCTGCTGGAGGTCAAGGTCGCTGGGGTCAAGGGCACTACTGGAGGTCAAGGTTGAGGTTGATGCTGAGCTGATGCTGCTGTGTCCCTGCAGGGTGACGGTGACAGCGCTCTGCTCCATGGACTTCAGCAGCTTCCCACTGGACACGCAGAACTGCTCGCTGGAGCTGGAGAGCTGTGAGACACACACACACACACACACACACACACACACAATATTTTTAATCAAGGAAATGTGAAAGGCAGCTGACCTGAACACAGTCATGCTCACAGGAGACCAGGAGACACAGACCAGTAGAACTGCCTCAGGTCTAGAGATTCAACCTGATGATGAAGGTCCTGCTGGTTCCGAGGCTGTTTTTTTCTCATTCTGAAGTAAAGATACAAATCTTGCAGCAGCCGATGATGCGATGGAGGGACTGACACATTTTTGTTTCATATGTTTTGTCACCTCACCACCCTTGTCTCCCTTGACACTCCCCTTGGTTGTGTCTCTGTCTCCAGACGCCTACAACGAGAACGACCTGATGCTCTACTGGAAGAACGGAAACGACTCCCTGAGGACAGACGAGATCGTCCTATCTCAGTTCTTCATCGAGCACTTCCATGCCTCCAGTGGCCTGGCCTTCTACAGCAGCACTGGTGTGTGTGTGTGTGTGCGCGTGAGTGTGTGAGTGTGTGCGTGCGTCTATTTAGGCTGATTTAGTTCAACTTCATTAATAATATGGAATAATCATCTAATCATCATCCCTCCTTCTCTTGCTTCACCTCCTCCTCTTCCTCGATCTCTACCTCCTCCTCCTCCTTCTCTTCCTTCACCTCCTCTTCTTACACCTCCCCCTCTTCTCTTCTTCTTCCTCCTCTACCTGCCAGGCTGGTACAACCGCCTCTTCATCAACTTCATCCTGCGGAGACACATCTTCTTCTTCATGCTGCAGACCTACTTCCCCACCATGCTGATGGTGGTCCTGTCCTGGGTCTCCTTCTGGATCGACAGGAGGGCCGTCCCCGCTCGGGTCTCGTTGGGTGTGAACCTGCTCGTCTCACTCCAGTGTTTGGATGTTGGAATGAACTTTTCACAGTGTGAACATCTCATCAGTCTCCTCCTCCTGCAGGTATCACCACAGTGCTCACCATGTCAACCATCATCACCGGAGTGTCCTCCTCCATGCCGCAGGTACATACTGCCCCCATCAGGCCATCAGGGGTCACTTTCTGTCCGAGAAAATAAATAAATATTGACTGGATATTGATTGGATAGAAATTGGAACACAACGAGGGGTGTCTTCTGGGTGTGTGTTGTCCAGGTGTCCTATGTGAAAGCTGTGGATATCTACCTGTGGACCAGCTTCCTGTTTGTCTTCCTGTCCGTCATCGAATATGCAGCCGTCAACTACTGCACCACTCTGGAGGAGATGAGGAAGATGAAGAGGGGGAAGGTCAGAGAGTAGAGTAGTCAGACTTGACTCGTTGGCTCGCTCTAGTGGCCAAACAGAGGCATTGCAGGAAGATTGTATGGATTGTGTGTTTAATTTTTGGAGGTTTAAATTGAACTTCCTGTATGAATGAGAAGTTCTAAGTGTGCTCAGATGTTCCAGAAGGTTCTGTTTGGACTCTCTGACTTTCTCTCCTCCTCTGCCTTAGATCCCGTCCACCTTCATGGCCAGCCAGGCGATGGCCTTCGACGGCTGCTTCCACGACAACGACATGGAGCTGACGCCGTTCTCGCGCATGCCCGTCGCCATGAACTCTGACCCCATCACCACGCCCAGCCAGACGTCTGACTTGCGGCCGGTGGAAGGCACCCGCCTGCGCCGCCAGCGCTCCATGAAGGAGAACGTGGACCTGCTGGTGACCAACAGCTACCTAATTGACTCGTACTCCCGCCTGGCCTTCCCTCTGTCCTACCTGCTCTTCAACACCATCTACTGGGGCCTCTACTCCTGATTCACACACTCCACCACCTTACAGTGGTCTTCACAACGCTAAAGTTACAGAGTTCTTCTCAACAAAAACTCTTCAGCGTGCTTGCACATTCTGACAGAGGACTGTCTGAGGACAGCAGGATGCATGCTGGGACTTGAAGAGATCACAAAGCAACAGTTACAACCACTGTGGACCGTGTGACACAGGACGTTGCTGAAATCATCATCGGATTATATAATCTTATTCAGCTATGAAATCACAGGCGCCGGGATGTTAACAGTGAATCTGTGTGTGCCACAGGAGCCATTCTGTTCTTTTTATATGTATAAGTGAATTTGTGGAATTTTAAAAATAAATTTTTCAAATATACACATTGTGTTTTCAACTAATCCTATTTCTTGTGTTCATGATTTCCTTAATGCAGGTTAAAATCCAGCAGTAATTTAGGACTTCAGTTTTCTTCTGTTTTTGGAAGAAAAAAAAACTTTACTTGATTACTAATAGTAATTAATTACTCTACACAGAACTGTCGTTTAATCTGACACTTTTAACAGGTATATATTTAATCTGTAGATATTAAATTTCCCCCATTTTGTTTGTTATATTTTGGATTTCCCTGTCAAATTTATGCATATTGAATATATGTCAGAAATTTCAAAATCTCTGAATCTGTAATTAGCCGTGGATTTTTGAGTCGTTTAATTTTCAACGCTGATCAACACAAAGTAAAGTCCACGGTCACGTTATTGCACGCACAGTCAGTCAACCCCTGAACGCACCGCAGGCCCTCCCTGCAGGCCCTGAGCACACCTCAGTCGACAGTCAGTTGAGCACGTTTTGGACACCAACCATTCGCGAGTGACGCAAAAACATCTAGCACATTAAGAACAGCGAGTCAGACAGTAAGACAGTAAGTAAGAAAGCACTTTAAAATGTGGTTGTAGCATCTTCTGTTAGAGTTGACTTGATGGAAAAGCGCTAACGGCTAACGTTGGCTGCTAATTGAACGCCCATATCAATGTCGTAGAACATGCTTAGCTAGCTAGCTAGCCTACTGAACCAGCCAGCGAGGCTGACGTCATTATTCAGAACTCGACCGCCGACGACTTCTTTTTCTTTTTTTAAGTTTGGGCATAATAAAATAAAATATAGCTATTGGCTTCACATTTTATTCACTGTTTGACTTTGCAAAGACAAAAAAAAAGATGGTGTGACGTCGCGTTATGGTCAAGCAACTTCAATTTTCCGTTTCAAAGGCCCGTGAAGCAGTATTCCAATAAGATTTACAGACAAGAAGAGCTGCTCCACCAAACACACCTTTTACCTACAAAACACACAAACGGCCTTATTCTTATTTCATAATCACACTGTGAAATGTTGTTTTGACAGCATCAACAGACGTCATCAAACTGTCATCATGGGGGAGTTTACAGTTAGAGCGCCACCACCTGGTTGCATCTGCTGCTCTCAGGTATTGCTCACGGCTGTGTGTGTGTGTGTGTGTGTGTGTGTGTGTGTGTGTGTGTGTGTGTGTGTGTGTGTGAGTGAGTGATCTTTATCTGCTGCTCTCTGATTGGAATATAGATGGTGACCCCTCTTAAAGTGTAGCCTAACTGTGTCACGTGCTCTCTCACACACACTCACTCACTCACGCACGCACACACACACACACACACACACACTATATACACGTACATATAGAGTGCAGTGGAGGGTGTGTGGCCGGTGTTGAGTGGCAGGGACATGTGAGCCCCTCCATGCTTGCTATTCTGGGCTGGGTGGGAGAGGCAGGCGTCGTGAGGGGCACCACGGGGTCTTTTCTCTTTCCTGCATGTGGCTGAGTCACCATGAGGAGCAGCTAATGCCTCTGTCCCATGTGAATTCCTGCTGTGTTTTGGCTCTAACGCTCTTGGTCTTGTGTGCCTCACCACCGCTCTCCTCCTCCTTCTCCCCGTCGTCCAGGCCGGTGAGAAGATGGGCTGCTGCTTCAGTAAGGAGCTCAATGCTGCCGGCCTGCCCACCGAGAGTAGCGGCCTGCTGCAGCCCCCCCACCAGAGCGGCTCCAGCGACACGGCAGAGAAGCTCAAGGCGCACATGATCGCCGCCGCTCAGCAGCACGTTTGCCTCGACGAAGAAAAAGAGGCGGCAGGGCGGACACTGCTGCCTGTGGATGAAAGTCGGCACCCGGATGGAGATCACAGCAAAGTTTCCTCCAAGGAGCTTAGCCACGCGGGCTTTCAAGTAGCTAGTACTGACGGCGAGAAGGAGAAGAAGGAGGAAGCTATTATTATCACCAGCAGCAGCAGCAGCACACATGGTGGACCCGACTACTACTTGGAGGTCAGACGGAAGAATGCTGAGCTGCGCTCCTCGTGGTTCCAGCAGCCACCTCCTCCTCTGCTCGAGCAGCAACAGCAGCAGCAGCAGCAGCAGCTCAACATCTGGCCTGGACCTGTTAATCTGCAGAGCAGCAACACGGTGAGTGAGAAGTCCAATGTTGCGCCGGGAGCCGAGGACGCTGAGGAGCTGTGTGTGGTGGCCACCACGCTGGGCCAGGGCTTCGAGACACGAACACGCAGCTTCTACAGCATCTGCCCCATCGAGGCCGATGACCTTGAGCACGAGCAAACATCCGGAGCTATGCTGCCCACGGGCACGGCTGGGGTCAGCCAGGCCCTGGAGGACAACCCAGCTCCAGTGTTGTCCTCCACCGAGGGCTTGGCTCCATATGGGCTCACCAGCAAAGCTCCTCCACAGCGAGAAGACCTCATGAGTGTCTTTCTGCTCTCACCTTTTGGTCAGAACGACAGCCAGGAACCTCAGGTGATCTCGCAAAAACACCCTCAGAGGGAACATGAGCAGTCCAAAGGTCAATCTCCATTAATGTCACCTGCTGTAGAAGAAGAAGAAGGAGGAGGAAGATGTGAGAGTGTTGTTTCCTCAGAAGATCTTTTCAGAGGAGACAAAGTGAACCATGTGGACACTTACTTTGACTGTCTCCACCAGTCCAGACCAGCTTCCCAGCCGGCAGCTGCTCACACTCCTGCAGTAGACGCACACTCTGCTGCCTCTCAGCGTGATGTCGATCTCCAGTCTGGAGGTCAGGTTGAGGTGGTGTCAGCAGAACCTCCTCCACCGCAGGAAAAACTTCTGAGTGACACAGTGCCATCTCCAGGAGGTCACACTGACAGCCAGCAGCCTCAGGTGGCTTCTCAGGAACATCCAGAAAGTGAACACAGCCAGGTTCCCTCAAACCGCCCCAATGAATCTAAGCATCAGTACTTGGTGATGTCACACACACAGCAAGACTCGGGTGATCAGAGTGGCTCCTCAGAGGGACCCTCTTCTTGTGACCAGTGTGTGGAAGCTGACTTCAACTCTCTGCATGAGTCCAGAGAGTCTTCACATCCAGATGCTGTTCAGACTTCTGGGACGACTCTCTCACCTCTTACCTGTCTTCCCCCCTCGCCACCTCCCTCTCCTGACTCCACTGAGCCCTTTCAGTCTGACATCGACCAAACAACAGCCGTGGAGGAACTGTTGTCTCCATCTGGAGGTCACATCAAGGTGGTGACAGCAGATAAGCAGAGCAGCGAACTTCCTCCACAGCATGAGGACCTCCTGAGGGAACCCTCACCCTTGTTTGGTGTTCAGAGTGATGGTGAGTTACCTCTGGTGACCTCTGAGGAACTTTGTGTGACACCTGAAGAGCCTCTGGCGACCTCTGAGGAACCTCATGCCAGTGAACATGGCCAGGTGCCTTTACACAACTCCACGTGTACACACACTGAATCCAAGCGCCAGACTAATGTGATGTCACACACAGAAGAAGCTATTGAGGAGCCCACTCTCCCTGAGGATCTCCTCAGAGGAACCAAGGACAAACTTGTGGACCAGAGCAAGGAATTTGACTTTGACTGTCTTCATCAGTCAGAACTGTTTGCTCAGCCAGCAGCTCCTCAGGAACCTCAGGTGGCCTCCAAGGAACATCCTCAAGTTGAACATGGCCAGGCAGGAGCATGTGAGATGGCCGTTCCTTTAGAAGATGAGTCGGGCTCTTTGAACTGGTCCAGATCATTTCCCTCTGATCCAGATTCAGGTTCTGCTCCCACTGAGGTGGAGCTGTCTGGAGGTCAGGTCGCGGCAGGGGCAGCAGAGCAGAGCATCATAGCTCCTTTGCATCCAGAGGACCTCCTGAAAGAACCCTCACCCATGCCAGGAGGTCAAATGAATGAGGAACCTCAGACCTCCCAGGATAGCGGCCAAATGACTTCGCACAGGTCCAATGACTCAGAGTGTCAATCACGCAGAGAGGAAGAAGTGGCTGAGGAGCCTGATCCTCTCTCAGAGGATCTACTCAGAAGAGCTGAGGAGGAACTCCTGGCTCAGGTCCTGGAAGCTGATTTGGAATCCGAACCAAACTCACAGCCAGCAGAAGTTCTGACATGCGGACCAGACACCGACTCAGTAGCTCTTGCCCATCTTGACCTTAACCCAACATCTTCTGAGCAGGTGGTGTCTTCTTCTCCATCTGGAGGAAAGGTTGAGGAGGTGGAGAGCAGCTGTGCGAGCCTGTGCATAAACCACAGTGTCGCCTCAGACGTGACCCTCACTGAGGTCTCCTCAGTCTACAGCACCTCTGCAGAGTGGCCTCCTGCTGGTGTCTCCATCACACCTGATGACGCTCTGAACCAGCCGACGTCCGGAATGAGTGCGTGTCCACCACAGAGAGCAGATCTGCACCCAGAGTTCACCGAAGGAGAGCAGAGCCAGGCTAAGCAGCTTCACCTTCACACTTCTGACCTGGACGATGAGTGTGGAGGGGTTATGGGCCTGGAGAGCAGTAGGAGCAGCAGCCACGTGCAGGGAGGTGACCCTCACCTGGAGATGATCTCTGAGCTCTGTGTCCAGGCCGTCGCTATCAAAGATCTCGCCCAAGACCCAGAGGACCCACCGAGTGCCACTCAGAGGTCCTCCGACCACCAGCACCAGTCTCCTACAGGATCTTCTGAGGACATTGAGCACAGTGTTGGTCTAGAGAGCGATGAATCTGAGAGAGGACCTGCAGGACAACCTGAGGAGAACCCGTCAGAGGTTTGTGATGCCCCTCAGGAGCACAAACCTGCAGACTGGACAGAAAGGCAGCAACCTACAACCAATTATTCCCCCGATGCAGCTGATCCATCAGACCGCCACCTGCAGCCCGTCTGTCTCCATCCTCACAGAGACTCTGACGGAGTCGGATCAGATCAGGTGGAGGTGGATCATCAGACCGGTTCCATCTGCTCTCCACTGCTCCTGGAGCTCCCGGATGATTCCATCTGTCCTAGGGAGGAGGTCCTGGGCTGCTGCATGAACTCAGATGTTCCCGCTGTGGACTTGTGTCAGGTGGACACTCACGCCTCCACTCCGTCCTACCAGATCCATTCGGACTGCCAGGATCAGATGGCGGCGGTGTCAGCCGACGAAGGAGGGATCAGGGAGATGGTGTCGGAGCTGCTGGGCGAGGAGTCCGATTCCTCCCCCTGCCTCCGCCACCCGCAGCCCTGGATCCGTCTGGGCCTGGAGGGCAGCGGGGTGGGCTGGGCCCAGGGAGCGGCGCAGGGCCAGGACGACAGCGGGCGGCGCAGCAGCGAGGCCGACGGAGACCTGGAGCACATTCCCACCCTGGTGACGGAGCTTCAGCCCTCCATGGCCCTGCTGGGGGCCTACCCCTACAGCACTGTGCTGCCCCAGGGGGCCTGCGTGTGGGAGTGGCATTCCCAGCAGCCCCAGCATGTGAGTCACCCCCCGCTACGTGTCGGCCAATCACATGTGAGAGAAAAAAAAACATGTCGATGAGACGATATTAGATGAGAAGAAGAAGAAAAAAAAAGGACATTGTGTGTGCTGTTGTTGTTCCAGGGGCCAGTTGACCCCACCTGCCTCAACCCCGACGCCGAGGTCTGGACCAGCTCCCACCTGACCCTGGACGGCTCTGGCCCTGCCTACCTGCAGCCCGAGCAGCTGTGGACTCACTTCTCTGACGCCCTGACTGGCCCTGAAGGTAACCTCGTCCTCAGGTCTCCACACGCTCGATCTTTGTTCAGCTCCAATCAATGGCTGGTGTTGGTGTTCAGGGTTCGTGCCGGAGTTTGACCCCCAGAGCTCCTTGCTGACGAAGGCGGCGACCCTGACGGATGGGGAGGCAGAGTCTGATGGCAGGCTGTCGTCTCCTGGAGTGTGTGGCGAGCTTGGCCACCCTGCGGTTTCAGGTATCAGACGAGCCTCGGCGTCCTCGCTGGTTCCGATTGTTCACGGCTTCAAGGTTGCTCTGTGTGGGTTTCAGATGAGACGGGACAGCAGCTGAGGACGGTGCTGGAGTCCTGCCTCACCAGGTGACCTCACCTAGAGCGACAACCCAAACACACTCAACCCCACTCTGTCTAACCGCCAGTGTGTTGTTGTTTCCCCTGTCTTGGTGCCTGGCGCCCTCTGGCTGTTAGAGAGTGCCTCAGCAGCGACCTCTACCTCATCTCCCAGATGGACGGCGACCAGTACGTGTCCATCCAGACTCTGGCCAGCCTGGACAAAGTCAAGAGCATCAGCACCGACCTGGAGCTCATCTCCGACATTATCAAGTGTGGGTGTTGCACTTTTGAAAGTCGCCTCAGATGGTGTTTTTATAAGTCATTAGTCTCGGCAGGATGTTGTGGATGAGCACGCTCACCAGGGTTCCGCTTTCATCCTCAATCTCTCCTCTGATTGGCCCGCAGCGCTGCCGCAGGTCCAGGTGTCTCCGTGTGGACAGAAGGTCCGGCCCACTCAGAGCCGATGCGTCATCATCCTGCGTGAGGTCCCAGACAGCACGCCTACAAAGGAAAGACACTTCTTCTTCTTCTTCTTCTTCTTCTTCTTCTTCTTCTTCTTCTTCTTCTTCTTCTTCTTCTTCTTCTTCTTCTTCTTCTTCTTCTTCTTCTTCTTCTTCTTCTTCTTCTTCTTCTTCTTCTTCTTCTTCTTCTTCTTCTTCTTCTTCTTCTTCTTCTTCTTCTTCTTCTTCTTCTTCTTCTTCTCCTTCTCCTCCTCCTCCTCCTCCTCCTCCTCCTCCTCCTCCTCCTCCTCCTCCTCCTCCTCCTCCTCTCCACTATCTTGCCTGACAGTGTTGTGTCCTCCACAGGAGGTGGAGGCTCTCTTCAGCGGGGACGACCTGCCCCAGTTCCTGAGCTGTGAGTCGGTCAACAACAACAACTGGTTCATCACTTTCAAATCGGAGGCAGACGCTCAGCAGGTTTTGTAAAAAAAAAAAAAAAGAGAAAAAAAAGAAGAACAATTAAATGTGTGGTGTGGTCTAGAGGTAGAGAACATGACGCCGCTTCTCGTCCTTTTAGGCCTACAGGTACCTGAGGGAGGAGGTGCGGGAGTTCCAGGGGAAGCCCATCATGGTGAGGATCAAGGCCCAGACCATGGCTGTCAGCTCCTTCGCCCCCCAGAACGGGCCCCAGCCCGCCCAGCTGGGCGGCGACACCTACAGGTCCTACCTGCCAGGAGCCTCCTACCAGCAGCCCCGCCCACCCCAGGTCACCCCACAGCAGCTGTGTGACTTCCCCGCCAGCGAGGTGTGGGCTTCAGGGTACCCAGAGTGCTCAGAGGTAGGAGAGACCTCAACACAGAGGTCAGCTCACCTTGGTGGTGGTCACGCAGCTCTTCTTCCTCTTCTTCTTCTTCTTCTTCATTCTTTTTCACATTTTTAACGATTGTATCAGGCTCACTATGTTTTTATTTTTTATTTTCACCAATGTTTTTAGTTCTTTTAATCAAAATTTTACAATCACGGAACTTATTTATTGTACAGGTTACTACAGAAACAGAAACATTCTGTGTGCTGTTTTAAACAATGAATTTTCCTTTTCTCAAACATTGAACAATTAAAGCTTTCTGTTGGCTTTTATTTGATTGTTTTTGTGTTATGTGCAGAATTTTCAGTTTTTTTGGCGGAAATAACGTGTGATTGTAAAAATCAAAACTTCTTCTTCTTCTTCTTCTTCTTCTCTCCAGCAGCCTTTGGCCTTGATGGGCGACTTCCTAAATGGCTGTCAGACCTCGTCCAGCTTCAAAGCGACCAGACAGAGGTAGATCCTCACCATCACGTCCTTCTGAGACGTCTGTCAGTGCCAATCATCGCCTCTTCACCTTCCCCTCCAGGAGAGGATCACGCTGGGCCAACTGTGGAGACCACCGTCAGGGCCCTCACACCGACTTTCCCCACCCCCCAGACCAGCAGCAGCAGCAGCAGCAGCAGCAGCAGCGCCCCTCTATGAGGTCGGGCCGAGGGAGAGCCAGGGGCAACCTGCACCGTGAGGGCAGGAGAGGGAACGGCAACACACCTGCATCAGGGAGGTAAATAATCTAAAATCAAAACTATTGTGTGTGTTTTTTTGTTAGTTTGTTTTAATGTTGTGGCTCCTGCAGGAGAGGAGGCCTGAACCAGAGGAGGAGAGACAACCCTCGGACCACCGGCACCAAGCAGCAGGTGAGCCACTGCCGCTGTCCCTCACTCACTGCGTGGAAAAGAAACACACTCTAATATATGTTCTGGCTTCTCATTGTGTGTCTTTGTGTAGAACGAGGCGGGTGTTCGCCAGCCGTCTCCCGATCTTGAGCTCAACCTGAGCAGCTTCCCTCCTCTCCCCCCGTCGAACGCTGCCGTCACGCTGGCGCCACCTCCAGCTGAGCACGAGGATCTCAAGTCAACTGCACTGGTAACTCACACATACACACAGCATCCATCCATCCATCCGTCCAGTGAATATTGTCCACTGAAACTGCTTCCTGTCACTCAGGCTTCAGTCGACAGCAGCAGTCCGCAGGCATCACCAGAGAGTCAGCCGGCCAATCAGCAGTCAGTATCTGTGTCCTTTCCACCTCAATGTTTATTATTTTTGTCAACTGACTGACTGACAGCAAAGTGGCACTAGTCACACTTTGTTGTGTTTGGCTTCTACAGGATGGAAATGAGCAGCGGTGACACTCAGGCCCCGCCCCAACAGGAAGCAGTAAGACCTGATTTCCTGTCAACCAGAGGATTTCACGTCCTTCTTTAGCAGCTATTGTCCTCGTTGTTTCTATATATACATCCACACACATCACACTGCCTTGTTTTATTAAAATGCATCTGCCTTCGTATGCTAATTTTTATTGTGTGATAATGAAAAATGATGTCAAGACTTACACTGACTTACGCTCTGCTCTGATTGGACAGGGCTCCAGCAGGATGAGTTACGCCCACATCTGCCAAAGGAAATCACCTAGTCTGCCATCACAGCCGCCGCCATCTGCAGACCACACCCCCTTCTACCCAGGCCACAAATCCACTCAAGAAACAGCGCCCCCTAGGGCTGGAGGAACAGATGCCTAGGACCTCCACTGTTTTCCTATTCCTATGATGTCACATCATCTGCATTGTTAATTAGTTAGTCTGAGTATCTGGGAGGTAGGCGGCAAGTCCATCAGCAGGGTCCAGGACCAGACTGCTGGGAGGTTCCATGTGTTGGTTCTGGGTTTTTACTTGTGCTGCATTTCTTTCATGCCAAGTTGTGTTCTGACATTGTTTTGGGTTGCGTTTTAATAGTTGCAGTTCATAGTTTTTTAACTACTTGCCTGTAGAAGAAGTTTCCACTGTTATTTTTGTTGTTTTACACAAACAGATGTCACTCAGGACACCAGCAAAGACTTTTCCACTGCTTAATTTCTGCATGTTTTTTTATATTATAATTTTATTGTATGATTTATTTATGTTGTGTTTTTACTTGTGGTGGTGCGTTGAAATGTGAGTTCCCTTTGTTGGAAAGTGTTTTGTCGGTTTACATCACATACACACGTGTGTTTTAAAGAAGAGAACTGTTGAAACACCAATTATGTGATTTTTGTCAGGAAACAAAGTTTAAAGAATCCCCTTTTGTGTTGTTATTGTTGTTTTAGAAAAAAAATACCTGGCACATTTTACTTTATACGTGTTCCTTGGTCTGTATAGATGCTCACTAAAAGAAAAAAATATTAAAGAAGTGCCTACACAGTTCAACTAATGCACCTTTTCCTTTTTTTTTTCTCCTTCTGTGGTTCTTTATTTTGACCAGCAGATGGCGCAAGGGTCACACCGTGTTCTGTTCACTTGTTGAAAGTGAGCTCCGTTTGGATTCCTGCAGGCTGTCAGTAAAAGTGTCGGCCAGAACTAACGCAAAGTGCAGCGGCAGCAGCAGAGGTACAGATGACTTGATTCTAACTGTCCTGACCAGCTCCAATTAAGGTCTCCACCTCCTCCATGCGCAAGGTTTGCTAAAATCTTTCAGAGAAAAATGTGCTTCGGTATTTATTGCAGGAAATAAAAAAAATGATATGTATATTATATATAATTATATTTATTCAATATTTTATGTTTTTAATCGTGCCAACAAAAAGACTAAATTTTAGGCTTTAGGAAAATAAACTATTTTTAAAAGGGGGTCTGTTCTTCTGCCGTTTAGGCGCGGTTTTCCTCGCTGCGCCCTCTGGCGGTGATGACCGGAACTGCCCTTCGCTTCATTACCCCCCCGTCCCCCCTCCTCCGTGGCGTCACGTGACACCCGCGGCAAGAAGCTGCAAACGGCGCTGAGCGAGTGGCTGGCTGCGCGAGCCCCATCACCATCATCATCCTCCTCATCGCCGCCGCCGCCACCACCGAGTGGAGCAGCAGCAGCAGCAGCAGCAGCGGTTGACACGACCGAGCGACAGAGAGTGAGTTCGAGGAGGCGGGCAGCCATGACGGGCCTGCGGTAGCGGGACCAAGAGCCGAGCAGAGCCGCATTTATCCCCCTTTGTTCTCCCTCGACGCCTCGTCGTCTGTCCGCGCCTTCGCCGAGGAGGGGCCGCCGAGGAGGAGGAGAAGAAGCAGGAGGAACAGTAGGAGTAGGAGAAGCTCCGGCTCCGGCAGGAGGTGGAGGTGGAGGTGGAGGAGGAGCAGCAGCAGCAGCAGCAGCAGCAGCAGCAGCAGCAGTCGAACCGGGGAGCTGCTTTCTACGGCCGAATGGCGGACCGAGAGGCGTCGCCGATACCGTTGGAGATCCGAGCCCGGCTGGCGGAGCTGGAGCTGGAGCTGTCAGAGGGTAAGAGGCGGCCAGCTTAGCGGTCGAGAGGGAAAAAAGGCGCAAACCCTCCCCTCCACCCCCCCACCTCCACCTCCTCCTCCTGCTCTTCTTCTCCCTCGTTATCTCGTCATCTCATCACCGCCACCATCCTCATCCGCACCGGGAGCCTGACGGAATCCAACCCTTCATTCCTCTGCGACCCCTCCTCCTTTCCTCCTTTCCTCCCTCCTCCACCTCACCCCCACTCCCTCCTCCTTCTCCCGCTCCTCCCATCCAGATGTTTGTCGGCCGGCCCGGCCAGCAGCTCCGTGCAGCCGGCGGAGGATGCTCGGCTCTGGGTCGCCGCCGCTGCTCTTTGTCTCGGCGGCCGAGGCGTCGTTGAAGCCGGCGTCGTCAGCCAGCCAGGGTCCGCGTGTGTTTGACCTTGAGATGTTGACACAGTGTGGCAGTCGAGCCTACACCTGAGCTTGTGTGTGTGTGAGTGTGCGTGCGTGCGTGCGTGCGTGCGTGCACGCGAGCGCGCGTGTGAGGGGGTTTAATACTTGCATTGCAATGCAGCGCTGCGTGATGGAGCAGCGACACCTTCCAGCCTCCCCGCCGCGGTGTTTTCAGGCCCGTGGAGCCGCTCAGGAGGAGGTGGAGGAGGAGAGGATGCTCATTGCCATCCCTCTGGTCCTCACCATCTTTCTTTTTTCCCCTCTGCAAACACCGCTTGTGTTGGGGCTCAGTTGAATCTCAGTCTGTCTGGGCAGCAGCAGCAGCAGCAGCAGCAGGCCGTTTGGGCCTTATATAATGGAGGGGGAGCATATTTTATTCATCGCAACCGGCCTGGGGAGGCCTACATTGTGAGCGAGGAGGCCCGGATCCATGGTGCACGTGAGCTGGAAGCTCCAGTGTGAACCCAGTGATGAGGAGACGTGACCTCCCTCCTCCCTGCTGCTGCTGCTGCTGCTGGAGTTTCGCTAAACGAAGAGTCCCAGGAGGTGGAGAGGATGCTGATGCTGATGCGGTCGCCGTGACACCTGCAGTGAAACCTGACTCACCTGCAGGGACGTGGGGACGGGGAGATGTAGGACAAAACATTCTGTATGGGGGGACGTCTGCTCGCCCCTGCCAGACCTCCAGCAAACCTCCCTCCCTTTTTCATTTTCTCCCGCCATGACGACCACACACTGCAGGCTGCAGGCCGGAGGAGCTCCAGTCCTCCTCACCCAGCTGAGAGTGTTTATCAGAGCAGAACCTGCTGCCAGCAGATGTTATTAATGACGGAGGCGTCGCAGCCCCGCTCTTTAGGTGTGTGTGTGTGTGTGTGTGTGTGTGTGTGTGTGTGTGTGTGTGTGTGACTGACTGACTGGGTGATGGATGTGTTGTGTGCACGACACGTGTCTGTCAATAGTGCTCAGCGAAAAACACAAACACAAAAAAACTGAATGGCAGATTTAGCTTCATATTTCAGACGGTGAAAGGAAACTTTGTGTTGAGCTCATCGATAATTTCAGAGGAAATAAATGACTGGGAAATGTAGTTTCTCTCCCCAGTTGCATTACCAGTGGCCACTGTTTTTTAACTGGATTTTAGAAGAAATGTGTGAGACTAGTAACTTGTTGGACAAACACACACACACACACTGGTGTTTCAGTGTTGCAGGAGGTATTTTTTCTTTTGGGGGGGGGCGTCAGATTTGTGTGTGTTTGTTTTGCAGCTTGGCTGCAGTGGTAGCGTCGTCCTCCTGATGGCGTGGACTCCTAATGGGCTGGTTTGTTGTTGGTGCTGGTGCTGGGGGGCTTGGGGGGCTTTGTGCACGGCTCTCTGGACACGTTGAGCAGCCTGGGGGGCCACTGGATGGCTGCACTTCAGTCCATCAACTGCTGCTCGCTGCATCTCCTCCGTTTGTAGTGGGTTTAGAAAAGATTTATGGAAGCGGAGGAATCCACAATATACTTTTGTTGAAAGTGTTGATGCGATCAAATATACACTGGTCCTTTGCAAATGTCTGCAGCTGTTTCCAACCCCTGAAGGTCAAAGGTCTCCTGCTTGCTCGGCCCGACAACATTCCAGGTGTAAACAGCAGCAGGTCTCATTACTTTTCATCAGGCACTGGATCCTCACAGCTGCTGCTGCTGCTGCTGCTGGTGACTGGTTTTTATGGAAGCAGCAGCAGCAGCAGCAGCAGCAGCAGTGACATTCTCAAAATAAGGTTGTGTTTTTTCCTCTCAGCTCAGACCTGGACTTTTTATTTGTTATATGCTGGTTGTGTAGTTGTTGCTCTGCAGCCTGCCCACGCTGACAGTTCCCACCAGCTGACTGCTTTCCAGGCTATTTTTTCCCTCCAAATCAAATCCAATATGCTTTTTTTTTTTTTAACCAATAAGCTTGAGTATCTGCTGCTGTGAAACCAAAAAACGCCACAGCGAGATCTTCAGTGTTTTTGTCAACACAAACCTTTAAAAAAAAAAAAATCAATGTTAGTGATGTCAAAAAGACACTTTTCCCATTGATATTTTCCATCATGCCTCCGTTGTCTTTGCAGACCCATTGTTTGTTTCTCTTCTGTTCCTTTGAGTGACGGGTGTCAGTCAGTCAGCAGTGTGGACAATGAGAGAGGTTGAATTTGACGGGACGGAACAAAAAGCTGCAGCAGAGTTTTTTCCAGCTGACATCTGAAGTTGCGGTGAAACAAAGCAGGCGCCGGTCAGCGTGCTGGTCGGAAGTGACGTCCAAGTCACTGCAGCAGCAGCAGCAGCAGCAGCAGCAGCAGCAGCAGCAGCAGCAGCAGCAGCGTCGCATCACGTCGTCTCATCAGGAAACTTTGGGTGATGTTGCACTAGAGGAATTTAATCGGTTTTAAATCGAATTTAAACACACACACACACACACACACACACACACAAGGTTCAATGGCCCCGTGTGAGAGACAGGTGTCCGTCATGCCCCCCCAGCCTATCCCCCGCTAACTGAGAGCTAGTGAGCGCTAATTGTCACTAAACGACAAGCTGTAAGTGCCATTTATTGAGTGTCATCAACAGAGGCAGCGAGTGAAACTCTGAGGGCCTCTTGATTGTCCGCTTGTCAACCAATCAGAAGCAAGAGGGGTGACTTGTGCACGGTGTGTGTGTGTGTGTGTGTGTGTGTGTGTGTGTGTTTTGAACAGGAAGCAGCTTTGAAATTGACCTTCACCGCCAGTCGAGCATCTTAGCTTTGTGTTTTTTCAGAACCTTTATTTCATCATTGTCATTATTAGTATTATTATTACAGTTTTACATGGTTGTAGTGTTTTATAGGTTAACAGAGAGTTTGGACACTCAGTTGAACAGCATTTTAAGATGCAGAAGAAGAAGAAGACGAGGGCGGCTGCCCGCTGTGTGTGAACCTCCAGCGTCATCTTCACGCTGGCCGTTGCTGCTGCTGCTGCTGCCGCTGCTGCTGCTGCTGCTGCTGCTGCTGCTGGTGGCGGCGTCTTTGGCCTCTCAACCGCCAGGACGCCGTGGCGGACGTGACACTGGGCTGCTGTTGCTGCTGCTGCAACTGTGTGTGTGTGTGTGTGTGTGTGTGTGTATGCGTGTGTGTCGCCTCCGGCTCTGCTCTGGATGCTCCAGTCTGCACAAGTGCCTGCATGTGAAAACTCAAGGTCCCAACGCATGACGCATGCTTTCGTCCGCTGCTGTGTGTGTGTGTGTGTGTGTGTGTGTGTGTGTGTGTGTGTGTGTGTGTGTGTGTGTGTGTGCTGGAGGTGGATCTGGTTACCATGGCGTCGTGGTGGGTGGACTTGTCTGTTTGTGATGAGGCGATACAGAGAGAGGAGGGGGGATCAAACGGTGGCTGGGATGTTGAGAAGGGGGCGGAGCCAAAAGGCTTTTTTAATAAGCCGCCTCGCACGTCTGCAAACACTCAGGTGCCCTTAAGTGATTTTTTTGTTCTAAATGGTGCCAGAATACTGATGCAACGCCCTCATTTCCATGCACGTCACAGAGGAACATTCCTCTGATGACGACCTTCCTGCAGCGCAGCCGCTTTTTCAAAAAGCTAGCACCAAAAAGAAGCTGTGCAACAAAAAACCCCACAGTGAGACCGACCGTGTTGGTACCAGCAAACAGTCGGTACCGAGGAGCAGCTCCGATCATAAGAGGTTTTATGATCGGTCGCTCCGAAATCAAAGCTGGCGGAGGAGGAAGAGGAGCGGAGGAGGGAGAGGGGAGGGGGAGGTGATGATGTCACACCCGGCTGGATGTCATTAGCTGCGGAGGAGGAGTGTAGACGGACCCCAAAACAAGAGGTTTCCAGCGGGTGGGCGGGGCTTACGGATCCCAGGTGATGTTTCCAGGATGGTTTTTTTCAGCTGCACAGGAGTGACATCACCAAGTCCTGAGCAGCCTCAGGGGTCAAAGGGCATCTGTCAGAGAACCCACAGTGCCAGCTAGAGGTTTCGTGACCGACCCGCTGACAGGGCGGAGAGCGTCGATCGGAACCAGAAACAACATTCAGATTCTCCCGGAATTGTTCACATTATTTACATTTCTTTTTCTGCTGACTGGAAGAAGAAGCCACTGCCGCCACCGATCACCAATGAAGAAGAAGGTGCCGAGCAGTGTTGTGTGTAGCTGCGGAAAGTGTGGCTTCACTCCAGCAAGAGAAATGAGACGTTTATGAGTGCATAAACGTGCAAATGGAGTTCATCCTTTAAAGGAGGGCGAATGACAAATGTGATGAAGCACCTTCAGGAAAGACCTCTGCTCAGCTGAGGAGTGAGGACTGTTATGACTCTAACTCTTAAAAGAATAAAGAATCAGGAGGAGCTGGAATCGAAATAAGGAATCGGAACCGGAACCGGAATGGTTCAAATTCAAGCGATGCTCCCCGCTGAGAAATGAAACAGTTCTTCACAGTTCCTCCAGCCGCCACCGTCGATCCTCCCTCAGCCAATCAAACGGTCGGGCGAGGAGACCAGGGAGAGAGAGCAGAGCAGTCGTGTGCCTACACACACACGCATGCACGCGCTCACGTGCAGCCCCCCTTGCAGGTGTCATTAGCCCACTTTCTCACTGCCGACTGGCACTCCAGATCCAAGATGGCCGCTTCCGGCCGTCTCCGGGAGGAGAGCGCCGTTGCTAGGCAACAGCCTCCCTGCTCCGCAGCGCAGCCAGTGGAAGATGGCGTCTCCCTGCGGACCGTGTGTGTGTGTGTGTGTGTGTGTGTGTGTGTGTGTGAGCAGGAATGTTGTTGTGCTGCAGTAGCTGTGAGAGACGACCTCAGATGCAGCAGCAGCAGCAGGAATCAGGGCTGATTCGACCCAGATGTTCTCACTGTCCTCCACACACACACACACACACACCTACTCCCTCTTCCTGTCTGTCTGTGTGTCTGTCTATGAATAATCTATCAGTCTGTTGTGTAATGGGCTGTGTGTCAGTGGACTGAATCCTGAGCGCAGGGTGCGAGTTGTTGCAGCTGCTGCTGTTATTGGTATTGTTCAACTCTGTAGTTGTGTTGCATCTGCTGGCAAAACCACTAACACTTTGCACTCCATTGCGTGTCATTGTGTTGTGTGTAGCAGACTGACGCGTCCACCTCTGTTGCTGAATCTTTCTGAATTAGCTCTGCGGTGTGTGTGTGTGTGTGCGTGTGTGTGTGTGTGTCTGTTTTGGCGTTCTGGTGCTGCACTGGTGCTGGCCTGCAGACACTGTGGTGGTGGTGGAACCCCTTCTCGACAGGTGTAGGAGGCGCTGTGATGTGGTTCAGTCAGTGAACAGAGCTGAAGGTGTGTGTGTATGTGTGTGTTGTCGATGCAGAGATGGGACAGGATTGGCTGAACACCCCCCAACCTGGCCCTCCCCCTCCCATCGCTTCCCGCCCTGTTGCTGCACGTGCTTCCAGTCCTCTGTGTTGCCAATGACTGGTTTGACTCCTGTTGAAGTGTGTGATCTGTGCCAAAGCTGTGTATTATGATGTCATCGTGGCCATCAGTGTTCATCTCACTCTTTATTTCAAGTTGTTGCTGTTTTTGTTGTTGTTGTTGTTGTTGTTTTCTGGCTTCAATTTTGCTTTTATTTTTTTCTGCCTACCTACCTACTTTCTAACTACCAATCGGCTGTGGAGGTACCAGCACACTCAGCCAACCAGTGAGCAACACTTGGGCACTTGGACACTTGGACATCCACTCGTGAAGGAGTCCTTCAGAGTTGAGAGCTATGCTAAGACAGCTTGTTGCCCTGCAGTTTGTGTGTCTGCAGCCAGTGGAGGTGTAGTGATGAGGTCAGAGTGAAACCATCCAACGTGTGCTGCCCCCTGGTGTCCTGTCCACAGCTGTGTGCTGCTGCTGCTGCTGCTTCTTCTGTGTGCTGTAGCTGTGGCCAAACTAGCCATCGTCTGCGTCGTGGCTGCTATTCTTGCACTGTGTGTGCAGCTGCATCTTCCTGACATTGCAAAATAAAAGCTATATTTCTAAAACATTTGATAAAGTACAGTTGCAGGGGTTTGCGTTGAATGGTTTGTCCCATGAGACCCCACTTTGAGGAGGATGGAGGTACATTTTGGTGCATTTTCACTGGTCAATGAGCTGGTCACGTGACCCCGTACGTCGTGTCGTAAGCGTTCCATCCTATGACACTTTTGCGATTGACCTGAAAAATCACCTCATGAGAGCATCAAAGCCTTTTAGTTGCTGTTTCCACGACCAGTATTTTATTGCCATATTTAAGTTTTGCACTATTCTGGGGGTCATGGAAACGCAGCGAGAGACAGACTAGTTTGTCCGGCTGGTGTAGCCGTAGCTAGCAGCACTTCCTGGTCAGCCTCCACCACGGAGGTGGGAGGAGCTTCTGCCATTTTTTGGATCATGTGACCTGTCTGAGCGGCTCAGACCGGTGGAGAGAGACAGCAGACGGACCCCACTACCAGTCACTAGCGCCCCCCTGAGGTGGAGGAATGCAATTAGCAAGAGGTGTTGGGTTTTTTTGTTTTTTGTTTTTCAGGATGATCCTTTTAGTGGAAGTGATTAGGCCCCGCCCACTGCCCCGCCCACCGGCTCTCTCACCCTGCTGTCTCTATTTGTTTGCAGGCGACATCACTCAGAAGGGTTATGAGAAGAAGAGGCTCAAGTTGATCAGGGCATATATTCCTCATGCTGGAGGTAACTTAGCGACCTCTGACCTCTGCCCAACACACACACACACACGCACACACACAAATAGACGCACGCGCACACACACACACACACACACACATTCCTACAGCATGATAAACGCCGCTCTATTGATTGAGTCTCCAGCCGCTCAGCTTGGGCCTGCTCCTCTGAATGTGAACACCACACACACACACACACACACACACACACACACACACACTGTCCTCTCTCAAACACACACACATTCAGCACAGTCTGGGATTCGCCGCTGCTCTTCAGCTCGACTTGTATCCTATCACAACAACAACACAACTCCCACAGTTTTATGTTGACAATCATTATTATTGTTTTATCCTTCAGTTCTTCTTCTGTCAATTCAGAAAAATCGAATAATTTTTCTGCGTCTGATCCAAACCATTTCCATGTTTGTGTCCTTTTTTCTTCTACTTTTTTTATTTGTGCTGCATTTATTGCTGTTGTGAAACGTGTATGCGTGTGCGTGTGTGTCCCTGTCTTTGTGTGTGTGTGTGTGTCCCTGGCCCCTCCTTGCTTGCTCCTGCAGGTATGGAGGGACCCATGTCCCACCGGGCGCCACTCGGCCCCCCCTCTGCCGCCCGCTTCCACCGACGGCGAACCTCGGGGACCCGGGACGAGCGCTACCGCTCCGGTAGGTGACCGCACACACTCTCTCTCTCTCTCTCTCTCTCTCTCTTTGTAGTTGCATTTCCGTGACACTTTTTCGCAAAATAAAAGCAATATTTCTAAACTTTCGACAAAGTACAATTGCGATTTGCAGTTGTTGAAAGACCACCTCATGACAGCATCAAAACCTTTTAGCCATATTTAGGTTTTTCTAAGTTTAGCTGTTTCCATCACCAGTTTTTCATTGACATATTTAGGTTTTGCACATCTCTCTCTCTCTCCCTCTCTCCCTCTCTCCCTCTCTCTCTCTCCCTCTGCCTCTCCCTCTCCCTCTCCCTCTCGTTGTTTTTTTGCACTTCCTCTCTCACCGCCTCTCCCCACCCCCCCACTGTCAGACGTGCACAGCGAGGCGGTGCAGGCCGTGCTGGCCCGCCACGTGGAGAGGAAGGTGGCCGTGCCCATGCCCTCCAAGAGACGCTCCCTGGTGGTGCAGACCTCCATGGACGCCTACACACCCCCAGGTGACCACACACACACACACACACACACACAGCCGGCCAATCAGGGCCCAACGTGCTTTAAATGATGATGAAAACAAAAACACATGCGACAGAAAAAGCAGTGGATTTGTGTCACAACTCCAGCTCTGAGTGCAGGTTCGGGGTTTGTAACGTGACTCCGAACCGGGTCACATGTGTTTCCTATTTAATTCCCCTGCAAGGCAAATCTGAATGACGTCACACACACACACACACACACACACACACACACACACACACACACTCCTCCTGGCCTGAGCCGTGACCTCAGGCTGCCATTTGAGGTTGAGGCTCTCAGGTTTGATTCTGATCACAGTGGAAAACATGAATTGGCCGCTGATTGAATTTTAATGTGAAAAGTCTGATTACATTATTTCTCTGGTTCACCTGAACAGAGCTGACAGTTCCGCCACAACCTCTCCAACACTCACTAATCAGTCGGGATGTGGTTTGGATTAGTTTTGTGTCCATAATGAACTAAAAAATAAAATTAATTCACTAAAATTTCTATCAAACATTACAACTGACTCGCAGAAAAACATGAACTTAAGGTCCAGAGTGTAAGATTTGGCCTGATTTATGATTTTTATATTGCTAAAAACTGAACATACTGCCCATAAATACATTGATAAAAGTGTATGGCAGTGCAATAACAGTCATTTGGTTCCTATTTATAAATAAGAATATACAGAGAGCAATAAGGGCCTTGCTTCCAGTTAGCTGCCATCTTGCACCATCATATTTCTAAGGAAGCCTGGTGTGGACAATCCAGCTGCCTGACGCTGAGTTTGGTATTTTGGCTGAATGCTGGCATCCTCAAATAAACCAATGAAGATGAAGGTGGACCAAGGTATCCAGGTTTGGCTGCGCAGGCCACCGTAGCTCACTGGCAAACTCAGGAGAGGGAGAGTGAGCGAAAACGTGCTGCAATCTAAAGTGCAAGCACTAGATGTCGCTGTTTCTTCTCAGAATCTCTAGATATTACACCCTGGACCTTTAATTGAGATGTTATGTTCACGTGTGCTTTCCAGTCCTTCTATCTTGTGTTGCCTTCTTGTTGTTCTCGTTACCCATGATGCCTTTTTCCACGGCCACTGACTCTCACCAGGCCTGTCGCCCCTGTGCTCAGACTCGTCGTCGGGCTCGGAGGAGGAGGCGGGGCCGGGCGACGACATGTCGGGCGTGGAGCACTGGATGAGTCGCCCCTCCCAGCTGGGCCCCGCCCACCTGGGCTCCACCTCCTCCTCCTCCTCGTCCACGCAGAGCGGCGGCAGTGGCAACGCCGGGCGGCTGGCCGACTCACTGGCGCACGCCCACATCTCGCACCTGGCGCACGCCCACCTGGCGCACGCCCACCTGGGCCAGTCGCACCACCAGCACCTGTCCCAGTCCCACCATGGTGAGCTCTTTCAGCAAAGATGCAAGAAAACATGTTTTAATAAATTTAGCCGATGTGAAAAACTCTCAGTACCTCAATAAAATCTAGTGAACTAGGCAACAAGTGTTGTCCGGACTGATGTGTTTGATGTGACTCCCTGACCTTGGCCAGGTATCGGCCACCTGTCCCTGAAGAGGAAAGGCGCCCTGAGCGTTGCCGAGAACGGAGGCTCGCTGCGCCGCTCCTGTGAGTTTGGCTCCGACATGCTGTGGCCGCCGCCGCTGGAGTCGGACGGTACGTCTTCGGGCTTTGGTTCTGCACGCTGCAGGAACCAAAGACGAGAAAATGCTTGAATATTTACGCCAATATTTTTATTTTCCTGATGTGTGTCAGATATATTGTACCATTTTACAGACTGGCAGCTGGCCTTATCTTAAGGAGTCAGAAAGAGCCATTCATTCATTGAGTCCTCTTCAGTGTGTTCACAGTGCGCACAGTGTACACACTGAAGAAAGCTCTTTGTGGAAACCGGTCCTTGTTAGTCGGTGGACTAGTGAGTAAAAGCGTTTTGGAAGGACACTGAGTGTGACTGGCTCTTTTTGACTCTTTTTGATTTGCTGTCTTTGGCCAAGCACCTCTACAATTTTTCACCTTGAGTGTGTGCGTTCTTCCTGTCTGTTTGAGCCGTCCTTATCTTCCCAAGAAATCTGCAGTACCCCTTTAATCCTGCTTGCCACAAAAACTGGGAAACTGCCTCACTCAGTGAAAGTGTACAACACCAAGAGAGGGCGCTGCTGAGCTGACAACACTCACTCACTGTGCACTGTTTCCATGCAGAGAACCACTCAGCGCCGCCCGACGTGACGGGCTACTCCTCCGACTCCTCGCACTCGCATGCAGAGCGCCACCCCATGTCCAACATGGGCACCATCGCCAGGAACACGCAGAAGTACGGCAACGCCGAGCGCATGGAGACGGGCGACGGTAAGGCCGGCCGGCCGGCCGCGCTGTGCGATATGAGACCCCCAGACCTCCCCCCACACTCCTCCCCTAAGCCCCGCCCCCCTCGCTGGCCAAATAAAGGTTGAGATCACAGTAGAAGCTGCTAGTGGATGTGGAGCCGCAGTCGATGCTCACGTCACTCCCCTGGATGAACAGATTGGAACGTGTTGGTTTCGGTTCTTTCTTTTTTTTTGCACCACGTTTCACAACCGCACAACCACACAGACACAACAACAACAACAACAAGACGACACTTGTTTTGTTGACCTCCTCTCTTCAAGCTAACCTTCTTCTTCCCAGCTGAGGGTTTGTGAAGTTCAGGGCTCCACCGACCACCTGGCTGCCAACGCAGTGCTCACCCGCTGTTGTGTGTGTGTGTGTGTGTGTGTGTGGGGTCCTTGCAGGTGTTCCGGTCAGCAGTCGCGTCTCGGCTAAAATCCAGCAGCTGGTCAACACGCTGAAGCAGCCCCGCAGGCCGCCGCTCCGGGAGTTCTTTGTCGATGACTTTGACGAACTTCTGGAGGGTCAGGAGCCGTCGTTTGACTCTGCATGATGCTCATTGGTTCTGTCTACCTGTCTGTCTGTCTGTCTGTCTGTCGGTCTGTCTGCTTTGAGTTCTGGCCGTGTGTGATCCAATCTGTCTTCATACTCGGGAGTCACGAGTCGCTTCTCTACAGGGGGTTTCCCTTTAAAGAACGCTATAATCTGTGCAAGGCGGGTGAGACTGAGGTGTCCCGCCACCCTTTGCCTCATCCAATCAGGGAGCAGAATAAGATTTTAAAAAAAAATGTTTTTGGCCAGAGATGTAATGATGCAGTCACGCATCTGCAGGAAAGTCTGAGCGGAAACAAAAAAGAAAAATGTTTTGAGGGATTCAGACCATCAAAAAGTGTTTTACTGAACCGGGAGCTTTTAAATATTCAAACGACTTTAAATCATTTGAAGCTGAAAAGGTCAGAAGATTTTATTGACCTGCTTGCAGAGGAGGACGATTCAGGCAAAACTTGGCCTTTAAAGATGCAGGAAAACCTCCTCGAAAAGATCCATCCTGTCTAATTTTTCATGCTTCGTGGATTATTTGTCAAAGCAAATTGAAACATGGATGCATGGAATCCATGGCAGGCAGCAGATGATGGAGCAGGAACTCGGAATGCGCCCGCTGCCGTTAACTCCTCCTCCCACCACCACCACCTGGCTTCCCACCGTTAGCTCCTCCCCTCTCCTGCCTTTCCATTGGCCCTCGCACCAGTCAAGCAGCCGTCCTGACGCTGGAATCTAATCTGTGTGTCGTCACTGTGACCTCAGCGTTTCTCCTCTTACCTGAACGTCTCCCGTCCCCTTGACTCTGACCCCACTCACATGTGCTGTGTGTCTCCCCCCCCACCTCCTGCAGTCCAGCAGCCCGACCCCAACCAGCCGCGGCCGGAGGGGGCGGAGATGATGCTGGTGCGGGGCGAGGCGCTGGGCGTGGTCACCAACTGGCCTCCGTCCCTGGAGGCGGCGCTGCAGCGCTGGGGGACCATCTCCCCCAAAGCCCCCTGCCTGACCAGCCTGGACACAGCCGGGAAGCCCCTCTACGTGCTCACCTACGGTAGGGGCCCACCAGGCCACGCCCCTCCCTCAACACTTCCTGTTTCCACAACCTGCATCAGCAGCGTCTGATGGTTAATAATAACAAGGTCTTCACAGAACAATAATCTGCTGTAGTGCCACCAGGTGACTGTGACCAGCTGTTTAATCTCAGCTGTCAAATGTTTCCACGTATTTATTTCCCGAGATAATCCATAATCTTATGGAGTGGTTTAGATTTTTTTTCTGTATCGAGATCAGCTGTTCAGGACTGAGTGGAAGATAAAACAGCCGGGAGTGACTTTTTCTAGTGTTATTTAATTTCCCGTGCACCTGTTCACCCCCCTGGGGCCTGAAGGCAACACTCACTGCAAAATTGAATCTGTCCTAAACGGACTGGGACTCTCTGCTGACCTCTGCTGACCTCTGCCGACTGCTGCAGTCTGTTCACTGCAGGCTGCGGTCTGTTTTTTTGATTATTTATTTCTCTCTTTTTTATTTTCTTGTTCCCTTATTCCTAAAAAAAAATAATAAATGACTAACACTCATATGCTGCCTTTCCTGTGTTCTGCCCCCTGCAGGAAAACTGTGGTCTCGCAGCATCAAGCTGGCCTACAACATCCTGCACAAGCTGGGCAGCAAGCAGGAGCCCATGGTGCGACCGGGGGACCGGGTGAGTTTGACGCTTCTGCAAAAAAGGCTACTAGCCCCAGCGCTATCTGAGCTAAAAGTCAGACTGCAACACTTAATCTCTCAATCTCTCCCTCCACCTCCACCAGGTGGCGCTGGTGTTCCCCAACAACGACCCTGTGGCCTTCATGGTGGCCTTCTACGGCTGCCTGCTGGCCGAGGTGGTGCCCGTCCCCATCGAGGTTCCCCTCAGCCGCAAGGTAAGTGGGCGTGGCCACGCCCACCTCCTCTCTTCAAACCCCGCCCGACCCCCACTTCATACACACAAATCCCCAAGAGGAACCGAGCAGCGCCGCTCACTGGCACTCACACAGTCCTGTTGTTGTTGTTGTCGATGAGCCTGAAGGTTTTTCACCAACGCCCACACCCCCACCCTCCCACCTTCCCCTCCCCCTCCTCCATCTCTGTCATCCAATAGGACGCCGGCAGCCAGCAGATCGGCTTCCTGTTGGGCAGCTGCGGCGTCACCGTGGCGCTGACCAGTGACGCCTGCCACAAGGGGCTGCCCAAGAGCGCCACAGGAGAGATCCCGCAGTTCAAAGGTGAGGAGGATGAGGGGGAGGGAGGGAGGGGTGTTGCGTTTTGGGGGGGCGAGGCTTCAGATTTTTCCCACTTGTTCGGCAGGTTGGCCCAAGCTGCTGTGGTTCGTCACCGAGTCCAAACACCTGTCCAAGCCGCCGCGTGATTGGTTCCCTCACATCAAAGATGCCAACAACGACACAGCCTACATCGAGGTGACACACACACACACACACACACACACACACACACACACACACGTGATGGTCCGACATGCACGACTAGATCTGTTTATTTGAGTGTCAAACACCCTGATTGGTGGCCAGCCCACGTGGGCTTATTAGACACTGATCAATACATCTGTCAATAATATTCCCACAGTTACATCCACAATAGCCACGTGACTATTTATGGGATACAAAATACTCCTGCAAGCCGATACTCGCAGGCCTTTTCTATAAACTCAGCCAAAGCAAAAACCTCATTTTCTGACCACCAGCGCAGAATCTGCCCGTTTTTTTTGAAGATGGATTGATTCAAAAAGAGAATTTCTTCACTAGTTGACAAGAAAAGCAAATTTGTCTGTCTGTCTGTCTGTCTGTCTGTCCCGCAGTATAAAACCTGCAAGGACGGCACCGTGCTGGGCGTCACCGTGACCAGGATCGCTCTGCTCACACACTGCCAGGCTCTCACCCAGTCCTGCAGCTACACCGAGGGTAGGCACGCACGCACACACACCCACACACACACACCCACCCACACACACACACTCACACACGCACACAGAGTGTCCTGCTGTCGTCATCTGTTTCTTCAACTCTCCTCTGCTCTGTCTGTGTGTTCAGCGGAGACCATCGTCAACGTGCTGGACTTTAAGAAGGACGTGGGTCTGTGGCACGGCATCCTGACGGTGAGTCACTTCCTGTTCCTGGAGTGGGGGGCGGGGCCGTTGTCAAACATACCAACCGATGACAGGATCGAAATATACAGCGTGTCTGGCTGATTTCCAGAGCTTTTTGTCAACTCTGGAGCGGCTGAATCACCAAAAGATGGAGTTTGTTCATTTCTTCAGATGGCTCACCGACTTTTTCAACGTAAAAACTATGAAATGTAAAAGCACAGCTACATTGTGTGTGTGTGTGTGTATGTGTGTGCAGAGTGTGATGAACATGATGCACGTGATCAGCGTGCCCTACTCGCTGATGAAGGTCAACCCACTGTCGTGGATCCAGAAGGTGTGCCAATACAAAGGTCAGAGACACACAAACACGCCTCATTCCTGTCCAGAGGAAAGGATGACATACTAACTGTGTGTGTGTGTGTGTGTGTGTGTGTGTGTGTGTGTGTAGCCAAGGTGGCGTGCGTCAAGTCCAGGGACATGCACTGGGCTCTGGTGGCCCACAAGGACCAGAAGGACATCAACCTGAGCTCGCTGCGCATGCTGCTGGTGGCCGACGGATCAAACCCCTGTGAGTCTGAGCTCCGCCTCCCCCCGCCCGCCTCGCCCCATCACTTTAGAGAGGCGCTAGCAGAGACAGGGAGGGAGGGAGAGGGAGAGCCGGGGAAAACGGACTGGGTCCTTCGGGGACAGCGGAGAACTGGGTCACTTCGTCTTTGAATAGAGGCAGGAAGTGGAGTGAGAGTCTGCCAGTGTCTGCAGACGCGAACCTGCTAGTCAAGCCGTTTGCACCGCCACATTTGTCACTTTCAGACCTTTTGAACAGTTTGGCCCACTGTGCGTCTCTCCGGGCCGTGTCCTGCATCGCCCCCTACTGACTGACTGTATAGCCACTATATTGGGGCTATGGCATTTTGTAGTGGTGTCCGAATCCTGAGTGAACAGCCATATTCACGATGTAGTCCACCCAGTGTATCCCACAATGCATTGCTAAAAGTAGTGTACAACCCATGGTCACCAACCCGGTGTTATATCCCATCATGCATTGCGCTTACGCTGAATCATAGGTGAAAAAGTCAAGTGTTATTTTTTTACAGCGGGACGACGATGTACTCACCAAAATGCATTTGTGTAAATGAATTTATATATTTAATTATGAATTTATTTATTACAACCTGACTTGTCAAAGTTTTAACAAAGAGGGATGATGTCATTAACCGCAGCAGGGTGACTAAAAGGTTTTTTTTAATTGACTCTTGAGTCACTATATAGTTTGTTACATGTAATAATAATAATAATGATAATACCTTTAAGTACAAACTATAGGTAAGAGGGAGCTGGAAACCAGAGGGTGATTTTGGAAAACAATCGTCTGGAGGAAGATGCAGCCGCTCCGGGAAACTGTCGTTTTCTTTGTGTCTATGTTGTAGTCTGTTGTGCGTCTCAGGTGTGGTTGTGAACACCTGCTGCTGCTGTCTCCTTTGCTCAGGGTCCATCTCCTCCTGCGACGCCTTCCTCAACGTCTTTCAGACCAAAGGGCTGCGAGCCGACGTCATCTGTCCCTGCGCCAGCTCCCCGGAGGCCCTGACCGTGGCCATCCGCAGTACACACACACACACACACACACACACACACACACACACACACACACACACACACACAGCATCAAACCTCATTAGTGCAGTCACTCTAGCTGTTTGTTCACATTCAGATGGATGAATATTGTGAACATAAAAACAAAACGAGAGCGGCGTTTCTTTTTCCTCATTTCTATGTATGTGTGTGTGTGTGTGTGTGTGTGTGTGTGTGTGTCCAGACCCGTGGAGGACAGCAGCCAGCCCCCCGGTCGGGGCGTCCTGTCCATGCAGGGGCTGACCTACGGGGTGGTCCGGGTGGACACGGAGGAGCGACTGTCGGTGCTGACGGTGCAGGACGTCGGCACCGTCACACCTGGAGGTACGACCCGTGTGTGTGTGTGTGTGTGTGTGTGTGTGTGAGAGAGAGAGAGAGAGAGAGAGAGATTAGATGACAAAAACATGAATAAAACCTCTTTTTGTTGTAAGCTGTATTTTCTAACCTCGTCACTCCTGCCTGACGCCACCCGGTGTTCACCACTGGATCTACAACCGCTGTCATTCACGTTTCCCTCTTGACTCCGCCCCTCCCCCCCAGGTCTGGTGTGTGTGGTGAAACCCGAGGGCGTCCCTCAGCTCTGCCAGACGGACGAGATTGGCGAGCTGTGCGTCTGCTCCATTGCCACCGGCACCTCCTACTACGGCCTCACCGGCATGACCAAGAACACCTTTGAGGTGTGTGTGTGTGTGTGTGTGTGTGTGTGTGTGTGTGTGTGCGCACGCCTCCCCCGCCCCCTCTCCTTCTCTGACCCAGCCTGTCCCCCACCTGTGGTCCAGGTGTACCCAGTGAGCGCTAGCGGCGGCCTGGTCAGCGAGTACGCCTTCGCCCGCACGGGCCTGCTGGGCTTCATCGGCCCCGGCGGCCTGGCCTTCATCACCGGCAAGATGGACGGCCTCATCATGGTGAGCGGGCGACGGCACAACGCCGATGACATCGTGGCCACGGCGCTGGCGGTGGAGCCCATGAAGTTCGTCTACAGGGGCCGGTGAGTGAGCGAGGCCTCGTCAGTCGCCGTCTGTTTTTCATCCTGAGTGAGAACAGTGAGGGTCCTGACACCCATACAGTCCTGTTGTGATAATGTTCAGGATTAATTATGAAAGGTCAAGGTCAAAGGGCACCTGCATCTCAGCAACGTCAACCAGCCAGAGCTTCCAGCAGAGCATCACTTCTAGCAGGACGCCACAAACGTGGATAATGCAGTTTCCTGGACATATAGAGACTTTTTTTTTTTTTTTTTAAATGAATTCATTAAAGCTCCCTAAAGGTCCAGTGTGTAAAATTTGGCTTGATTTCTGATATATATATACTGTACTGTCCATTTACACATGAATAAAAGTGTATACTTGCAGTCCAATAGAAGTGATTTGGTTTTCCTGCCATTGGAACAGATCTTCTATGTATTTAAGACTATACTTAGACCAGTAAGGGTAAGGGCCATTTTGCCCCATCATATTTCTAAGGAAGCCTGGTGTGGACATTCCAGCTGCCTGACAGCATGCTTCATATCTAGGGTGAGCATTTGCGTCTTTGAATGAACCAACAGGATAGCGGTGTTCTCGGTGACGGTGCTGCGGGACGAGAGGATCGTGGTGGTGGCCGAGCAGAGGCCCGACTCCACCGAGGAGGACAGCTTCCAGTGGATGAGCCGCGTGCTGCAGGTAAACGCACCTGGCTGACGCCACCTAGTGGCCCACGGGCGTCCCGGCAGCGCTCTCACCCTGTTCCTCTGACTCCGCCCCCCAGGCCATCGACAGCATCCACGGCGTGGGCGTGTTCTGCCTGGCGCTGGTCCCAGCCAACACCCTCCCCAAGACTCCGCTGGGGGGGATCCACCTGTCGGAGATCAAGCAGCTGTACCTGGAGGGGGGGCTGCACCCCTGCAACGTCCTCATGTGCCCGCACACCTGCGTCACCAACCTGCCCAAGCCGCGGCAGAAGCAGCCAGGTGTGCACTGAGGCTGGGGGCAGGGGCTTATGGTGGGTGTGGTTGCTGTCTCATGTTGTTAACGTGTGCTGCTGCTGCTACTGCTGCTGCTTGAACAGAGATCGGCCCCGCCTCTGTGATGGTGGGGAATCTGGTGTCGGGCAAGAGGATCGCCCAGGCCAGCGGCCGCGATCTGGGCCAGACCGACGACAACGACCAGGTGGGAAGACACCTGTGTGTGTGTGTGTGTGTGTGTGTGTGTGTGTGTGTGTGTGTGTGTGTGTGTCTTAAAAGCTCTTGTAGGCCCTTTAGTTCAGTGGGTTAAACAGCTGACTATCATCTGAGGGACCTGATTCAGACGAATCACCAGTCTAAATTACACAGCAACTACGGAGGCCCAGACATGACATGTTGGGAAAAAAATCTAATCAATAAATTGCACCCACAATTTAGATATAAAGTGCAAAAAATATGAATTTGTCGTTGAAGCTCTGAAACAGACAGTTCAGCAACATCAGCAACAAAGTCACCTAACCAACAAGTACTTGAGTGTTGCTGTTGTGTTTTTGTGTCTCAGACACACAAAAAAACAGCAATACATACAAAAGACAGCAAGTAAGTTAAATGAAAGGCAGTTCAAACAAATAACTTCAACCCGGCAGAACAACACGAGTGTGACACAAAAGTAAAAGACAACGCAGTGATGAAGTTAATCAAACGGTGTGCTCGTAACTCCTCCACTTCCTGTGTTGCAGTTCCTCTTCCTGTCGGAGGTCCTGCAGTGGCGAGCCCAGACCACCCCGGACCACGTACTCTACACGCTGCTCAGCTCCCGGGTAACAACAACATCAGCAGCCTCCAGCCCATGAGTCAGGAAGCATGTAGGTCATCAGCTCCTGCAGCAGCTTCTAAACCTGCTCTCTGCTTCCTCCAGGGGGCGGTGTCGAGCTCCCTCACCTGCCTGCAGCTGCACAAGAGGGCGGAGCGGGTGGCGGCGCTGCTGATGGAGCGAGGGGGTCTGCAGGAAGGAGACCACGTGGCTCTGGTCTACCCTCCAGGTCTCTGTAACTCTCTCACCTCTGTTTGCAAAGTGAATTACTGCTGATCAGGAGTTTGAATCACCAACGCACCAAAACATGAAACACATAAAAAAACAACAAATAAATTGCCAAGCATCTTATTTAAAATACCTTTAACACCTTCAACGAACCCAGATATCCTGTGTGACCTTGGCAAGAGGTCGGTGTGCGCAAATCACAAAGGTCCCCCTGGAAAACTAAGTCCATGTCTAACTAACCCACAGTCCCCTCTCAAAGCATTTCTAGGAGGTGTGCCGCATGTCAACACGCACTGACCACGTGAGACAGTTGCACTCTGACCTCTGACCCGATGTCCGGCCAGGTATCGACCTGATCGCCGCCTTCTACGGCAGCCTGTACGCCGGCTGCGTCCCCATCACGGTGCGGCCGCCCCACCCGCAGAACATCTCCACCACGCTGCCCACCGTCAAGATGATTGTGGAGGTCAGTGAGGCTGGAGGAAGAAGAAACGGCTGCGTTGCAGTCTGGGAGGTGAAAAACTAAAAGTCTTCTTGCTCTCCGTGCTTGTGCAGGTCAGCCACTCGGCCTGCGTGATGACCACGGCCGTCATCTGCAAGCTGCTGCGCTCCAAAGAGGCCACGGCCACCGTGGACATCAGGAATTGGCCTCCCGTCCTCGACACTGGTACCAAGCTCCGCCCACTAGCTCTGCCCCCCTCTGACTGCACACTGAGGGCAAAACAATATATTATATCACCGGGAGCCATTGGCTCGGTCCCACTTCAGGGCTCCAGGATCATTTGCTTCTTTACTAGGCTCGGCACAGTGGCGCCCCCTAACTTCAGAAGAAACAAATCTATTTTAAATTCAAAATTTTACTGGTTGCACATGTTGTTAGTAGATGGAAAATTTACTCTAACGCTCTTTTCTCAGCTTTTAAGGGTGAGAAAGATATTTAAATATTTTAAGATTTAAAGGACCAGTGGGCTGTGAGATATTTCCCAGAATTCCCTTCTGAATCAGCAGCCACTCGCCTCAGTCTCAGTCTTGTCCTCTCTTGTCCCTTCCAAAATAAAATTAGCTTGTGTGTGTGTGTGTGTGTGTGTGTGTTGCAGACGACCTGCCAAAGAAGAAGCCCCCGGCGCTCTACAAGCCCACCAACCCTGACGGTCTGGCCTACCTGGACTTCAGCGTGTCCACCACCGGCATGCTGGCTGGAGTTCAGGTGGGCTCAGCGCCAGTCTCAGTTGTCCCCTGGGCCACATCGCTCTCTCTCTCTCTCTCTCTCTCTCTCTCTCTCTCTCTCCCCCCCTCTCCCTCCCTCACACACACACACTCTTTCCAGCGTTATCCCAGCTGTAGTTCAGCAGTTGAGTCCCAAGAAATCACTGAAATACTAATTCTCCTTTCTGTTGTTTCTGTTGTTTTTTTATGCTCCTCCTTCTCCTCTTCCTCCACCACTTCCTCCTCCCCCGTCCTCCAGATGACCCACAATGCAGTGGGGGCCTTCTGCAGGTCGGTGAAGCTGCAGTGTGAGCTGTACCCGTCCAGAGAGGTGGCCATCTGCCTGGACCCCTACTGCGGCCTGGGCTTCGTCCTCTGGTGCCTCTGCAGGTGAGTTTTCGCACATTCAGCCGCCTGTCCCGCTGTCCCTGCGGCGCCACCCGGTGGCCCAGAATGATGTTGGTGTGTGCGCGTGTGTTTTTTCCTCTGTGCTGCAGCGTGTACTCAGGCCATCAGTCCATCCTGATCCCGCCGGTGGAGCTGGAGACCAACCCGGCGCTGTGGCTGCTGGCTGTCAGCCAGCTGAGGGTGCGAGACACCTTCTGCTCCTACAGCGTGATGGAGCTGTGCACCAAGGGGCTGGGCCTGCAGACCGAGGCGCTCAAGGTCAGCTGACGCCACCTCCGCCACTCACACATTTTATTTTTCCACATTTCTTCTCCATGTCGCTCCACAATCTCCCAGTTTCTTTTGCAGTAATGAGCAAAGTACAAAAACCCTCTGTCTGCAGCATTCATGGCCTGGCATTGCCCACTAGAGAGTCATGTGTTGATTCCTGATTGGCTGCCGATCACGAGCAGGAATCTTTCTCGAAAGGCTCTATAAAAATCCAATTTAGTGTTGTTATTATCATCATTATTATTATTATTATTATTATTATTATTGTTGAGGTGATGATGTTGTGTGAGGTTGTGTGACCTGTGTGTGTGTATGTGCTGTGCCCCAGGCCCGGGGTCTGGACCTGTCCCGGGTTCGGGCCTGCGTGGTGGTGGCAGAGGAGCGGCCCCGCATGTCGCTCACTCACTCCTTCTCCAAGCTCTTCAAGGACCTGGGCCTGCACCCCCGCTCCGTCAGCACCGCCTTCGGCTGCAGGGTCAACCTGGCCATCTGCCTGCAGGTGGGACCTCAGCCGCTCGCCTCACGCCATGGCTTTTGGGTTGGGTTTTGTTTTTTGGAACGTGTCTTTATCTTTAGTTAAACATACATGGCACCACAAATTACAGCTTTTCACGTGTGAGTCCCAGCCAACCCCCCTCCCAAAACCCACAGCACAGCACAGTAGAGGAGAAGAGAAAAGGGATAATAATCATTTTAAAATACAATAATATATAGAAATGTGTGTGTGTGTGTATGTGTTTTTGTGCTGTGAGTGTTTGGTTTCTGGGGGGGGGGGTCACATGATCTCACAGTCCAGACTTCCCTCCTCCTTGCAGGGCACATCGGGACCCGACCCCACCACTGTGTACGTGGACATGAGGGCTCTGCGACACGACAGGTGCGACGTCTCGTCGACTGCAACACCTTCATTTGTAGAATGTGACAAAAGCAAGCGCGCTTCTTCTCCATGGAAGTGATGATTTCAACCGGGCGAGATGGATAGAAATTCAGTGGAAGAAGAGGAGACGAAACTCTGACTGATAAACTCTCAACCTCTCCTCCCACGTTGTTCTGCGTGTGTGTGTGTGTGTGTGTGTGTGTGTGTGTGTGTGTGTGTGTGTGTGTGTGTGTGTGTGTGTGTGTGTGTTCCAGGGTCCGGCTGGTGGAGCGAGGTTCCCCCCACAGCCTCCCTCTGATGGAGTCAGGGAAGGTGAGGCTGCTCTCGCTGTTGCCATGACGACTCTTTTTATATACCTATACCCATATATATATATATATATATATTTTTATGTCTTCCAATTGGAAAAAGACGTTTATTTATTGTTTCGGAGCAGCTGAGTTGGACCATGTGACTCACAGGAAGCAAAGTGAGAGTGGAGAAGAGTTTTTATTTTGTGTTGTTGTGTTGTTTTGGCTTGTTTTCTGAAGGGTGGGGGAGGGGCAGTGAAAGGATGGGAGCTGAGTGAGCGACAGGCGCTCCGACTGTTTTCTGCATCCACCCACCAGCAGTGAGTCAACGCTGACAGCAGGCCGCGCCGTCACACGGCCCGCCTGCTGCACTGCCTGCCACCAAAAAAAACCCAACAAAAAAAAACCACATTCATCATCCAAGCTCCTAAAATAAGAGCACATTGAAAGACGCAGTCAGTTTGACTGCAGGTGGAGCTCACATTCAACACTGCAGCACCAGGAAACAGGCAGATCTCTTCTTCTTCTTCTTCTTCTTCTTCTTCTTCTTCTTCTTCTTCTTCTTCTTCTTCTTCTTCTTCTTCTTCTTCTTCTTCCTCTTCCTCTTCCTCTTCCTCTTCTTGTGTTTCTGTGTTGTTGTTGAGTGATGTCAGATTGGAAGAAAAACAGTCCTTGCAGCAACAGGCACACACACACAGGAAACAGGAAGTGGGTGCAGTGGCTCGCAGTGGCTCACAGTCGGGATGTGTTCTGGATGAGACTGGATGAGATACAGTGACACACAGGCAAAGTGGAGTGAGGACGAGGCGTTCAAGGCCCCATGGTACATCAGAACGCCGTGGTTGTTTAGACTCGCAGACAGCCAGTGGAGGGGGGAGGAGGAGGAGGAACAGCCTGAGCGACTGCTCACAGTCAGTCACCCAGTCATTCAGTCAGTCAGTCAGCCAGCCAGTCAGTCAGTCAGTCAGTCAGTCGGTTGTTGTGTCTCTGGTTTCCAGCTGGTTGTGATGACAGTTGTGATTCTTGGACTCTCCTCCTTCAGATTCTTCCTGGAGTTCGCATCATCATCGCCAACCCGGAGACCAAGGGGCCGCTGGGAGACTCTCACTTGGGCGAGGTGGGCGGAGCCTCTCCCTCTCTCTCAATTGAATTGAATTAATATATGGAATATTTTGTCTTCTCCTTTTGTTGGTTGCTCGTGGCCGCTTGACTTTCTTCCAAAAATGAAACACTGCGAGCAACACTCAGGTGTCCGTCTGAAAGATGTTTATTAATCTCACAGAGTGCATGCTCGTCCAGGAAATGGCCTCATTATATAGATTCATCTTCTAACACAGGTGTATTCATTTAGCTTGTCATCTTAAATGAATGTAAAAATTATTTTCAATTACTTTTAAATGAAAGCTAACACAAAAAACAGGTATTAAGACAACAACATAAGATCTGCAGGATTTTCTTCACCTCAGTAAAGACTTGAGCTTGATGTTCTTGCGTGGGAGTGACCTGACTCTCCGCCCCCGCAGATCTGGGTGCACAGCGCTCACAACGGCAGCGGCTACTACAGCGGCTACGGCGAGGAGGTGCTGCAGTCGGACCACTTCAACTCCAGGCTGAGCTTCGGCGACACGCAGACGGTCTGGGCCAGGACGGGCTACCTGGGCTTCCTGCGCCGCACCGAGCTCACCGACGCCAACGGAGGTCAGCGTCCTCGTCGGCCCCCTGCTGGCTGCAGACGTGCTGTGCGCGCGGCGGCGTGGTCTAAAAGTGTGTTTTGTCCCGACCGAAACAGAGAGGCACGACGCTCTGTTCGTGGTGGGAGCTCTGGAGGAGGCCATGGAGCTGCGGGGGATGAGGTACCACCCCATCGACATCGAGACCTCCGTCATCAGAGCACACAAGAGCATCATGGAGTGGTGGGTTGACTGCTGTCTTCAGAAATAGATAGATAGACAGATAACATAGATAGATAGATAGATGTGCTGTATTGATCCCAAATTGGGAAACTGCACTAAAAAAAAAAAAAACATTACAAAAAATAAACTACTCAGTAATTACAGGAGTTACAAGAACATTCAAATCAATCAACAAACAACCAAAGCAGATGTGCAAAAGTCAGTGCCATTGTGCAGAGGCAGCAATAAGCAAGGCTTTATAAAGCATCAGTGCAGTCTTCTAGGAAGCAGCATTTAAATGTTGTCATGCAGTATTACTGTGTCATCACGGTGGAGCTGCACTGCCCCCTGCTGGTGGGAACTGCAGGCGAGGCAATGCAGTTTTATTTATCATAATTTATATATTTGATTCATATTGTGGGCTAGTGGTTCACGCTGTGGCCTCACAGAAAGAGGGTTGTGGGTTGGATTCCCAGGGTCTCCTGGGACCTTGCTGTGTGGAGTTTGCATGTTCTCCCTGGGTGTGCTGGCTTCTCTCCACCGGGTGTTCCAAATGCAAAGTAGCCTAACGATGTTGTTGATTGATTGTAAATGTAATAGTTGCAAGAGGGAGGTTCACCCTTAGCCTTGGCTTCTTTCCTGTCCTCTTCTTGTGTACGTCTATCATTCATACAAAATAAAACAATCACTCACTCATTATTGATAATGAACGATCAACGTGTCCCTCCTTCCATCGACAGCGCCGTCTTCCCCTGGACCAACCTGCTGGTGGTGGTGGTGGAGCTGGAGGGCTCGGAGCAGGAGGCCCTGGACCTGGTTCCCATGGTGACCAAGGCGGTGCTGGAGGAGCACTACCTGATCGTGGGGGTGGTGGTGGTGACCGACGTGGGCGTCATCCCCATCAACTCCCGCGGCGAGAAGCAGCGTATGCACCTGCGTGACGGCTTCCTGCAGGACCAGCTGGACCCCATCTACGTGGCCTACAACATGTAGCCTGTGTGTGTGTGTGTGTGTGTGTGTGTGTGTGTGTGTGTGTGTGTGTGTGTGGGAGCTAGCATGCGTCTGTGTGCCGTGGCTGTTGTCGTTCATTTGACACCCCCAACCCCCCATTCCCTCCACCCCAAACCTAAATCCAGATGTACTGTATTTTGGTATTTTGGAACCTGCTTACAACGTGCTTTTTTTTTTATTGTTTTATTTTATTTCTTTTTCTTTTTTGGAGTGGTGTTGTGTTGGACAATCAGCCGACGGAGCGATCGCTCCATTGGTCGGTTGATTCGCGTCTTTCTTTCTTTTTCTTTTTTTTCTCCTGTTTCAACTTCCTTTCTATCTTCCTCCTCCGTGCTGAACCTTGTGATCGTCTGTCCCTCCGTCTGTCCCTCCGTCCGTCTGTCCCTCCGTCCGCCGGGATCTGGTCGCAGTAGGAGGCCGTTGGGGGAGCAGCAGCAGCAGCACTGTGTCGTGTGGCTGTCGCTCTCTAGCAGAGACACTGTGTCCGTCCAGACACCTTCATGGTCTGACAAAAGAAAAAATACAACAAAAAAAAATCTAAAACGCACACATAAAAAAAAAAACAACCAGAAAAAACAAAATCTGTGGGATTGTTATCATTATGATTATTATTATTTCTGTTAGAACGGGGCCAGTCAGATTATTGTAAAAAATATAAATATTGTACATAGACATAATAATCTATATGGAGAGGTACCTAAAACACAGTGAGGTATAGTAGCCCCTAATATGCAGCGCTCTCCACCTGCACCCTGTGTGCGTGTGTGTATGTGTGAGAATGTGTGTGCGTGCGTGTGTGTGCTCATTCATGTCGGTGTCAGTGTGTGACAGGGATGCTTCATGCCGCCAACTTCAAGGTTTCACTTCAGAGGCAGAAATTTAAGCAACAACAAGTCAGAAACCAGACGACAACCTTTGTGGAAACACAACTGTGTGAGTCCTCAGGTGTAAAGTCACTAGAGTCTGGACCGGGGGGGGTCTAGAGTGGGACAGAGGGGCCGGATGGATGGAGTGTTTTGGAGGAAACCATGTTGCTTCAATAAATTGAAAATGTATTCAAGAAAATGAACCAAAGCAAAGTGTTGCAGCAAAATGTGTCCCACGTAGCTCGTTATTGAAATTAAATTTAAAATTTGAATTAAATTGAATCTTTTAATTGAAATTAAAACCCTGAGGAAATGGATGTTCGGCAGGCCGCATTTGGCCCCGGGCCGTAGTTTGCCCACCCCTAGTCTAGACTCTCTAAATGACTTTTATCTATTCGTTGGGAGAGTGGTGCGCCTTTCACTGACACAGCGCCCCCGGTGGCCCGGGTGACTCGTGCTTGTAACAGACTGAACAGATGCAGAGCAGAGAACTGAAGTTATGCATTTCCTGCACCGGGCCAGCTGGAGGCGCTGTGTTTGCCGCATGGCCGTCGTCCGCGCTGTTGCGAGTTAATGAATCGTAAAAAATAAATGAAATGAAATATGAAAGTTTCCATTCTTCTTAAGGCACAACGGCTGCCAGGTGCTGCTTTTAAAAACGTAGCCACGTTTCAAAGCCAACGCACTTCCTGCCGAGCAAAGTGTGTGAATGCACAAGAGGAGAGTACTTGAAGTGATCGTGAGCTGAGCACCAGAGGGGCCTGACAGCCATCTATTTATTATCTAGTTAGTATTTATTTTAAAGTGGCAGTGCAGACAAAGGTAAAATATATATATATATATATATATATATATATATATATATATATATATGTATATATATATATATATATATATATATATATATATATATATATATATATATATATATATATATATATATATATATATATATATGTATATATATATATATATATAATAAAAAAATAAAAAAAAGTGGCCGGAGGAGCGATGCTAACAGGAAGTAGCTTGTAAAAGGGGGATTTTTTTATTTCAACCAGCAGAAGCAGCTTTAAAAGGCAGCAGATATTCGTTCGGTCGTCGCTTCCAAAACCCATTGGATTAGTTCCTTTAATTTGTCTTCACTACTGTGGTGTCAAGTTGTGATCCAGACTGAGCATGTGTGGCAGCGAGTTCGCTGTGAGGCATCGTTAGCTATTGACGGTACCCCTTCAGTTTCAGTGCATTTGCATACATATTTCAAAAGAAAAGCACTGCGGTTTTTCTTCAACATTAATGAAATTGTCCAGAAAGAATCTGAACTTTCACTTCTCCACAACTGTACATTCATTTCTCTTTTGGTGCCGTGATCCTGCTGCAGAATGTTTTCTTGTTTATGACAATTGAAAAATTACATTGAACAAAAAAAAAAAACATGTTCACAGTCAAAGAAAGTGTATGTACTGTGAACCCACCCCCCTCAAAAGTTTTACGATTTAACGCGTTTTATTTTCCGAGGAGATTTTCAGCAGGTGTATCTCCACGCTCACTGTGAATCATGGGAGTTATCAGCATGTTGTGTTTACATCCTTGTGTATTTCTGATGTCATCATTGTTGTTTTTTCCTCCGTTTGGCTTCTTGTGTCAAAAACAATCTAGAAGTAAAGAGAAAAAAAAGCATATCAGATTTTTCGCGCAGCTTGGCTAACGTAGCATGTCCGGGTCTGTTGGTGGCAGCGTGGCATTTGTGAGTGTGTGTGCGTGTGTGAAGGATGTAGGAGGACGAGAAGGAGGAGAATCCCATCGGAAACCTGAAAAGCTTCACTGGCGCTTTTGTGGTTGACTGGGAGAGACTGCAAAGTGTGTGTCCGTGTGTGTGTGTGTGTGTTAATGTAAATAGTGTTGATTTTGTACGGTACAAAGTGTGTGTGACTTGTTTTGTACACATGATAAAAAAGATTAAATGACACTTTTATAAGAGCCCGCTATTGGCTCACCGTCACACTATACAGTGCAATAAAGTGCTTTGATTGGCTAAAGCTGCAACTGTTTCTTCATTTTCAATTCAATATCAACAATCAATGTTTTCTCCAGATGGAAAAAATGCACAGAGGAGCACAGACGTCTACAAAGGCCTCACGTGGTGCAGTATATTGAAGGAAACAGGAGCTGCATCGTCACTCAATTATGTCTTGGAATTTATGTTGTTAATGAAGTTATTCAGTAATTAGTTAACTGACAGTTGGACGTTTTGCGCACACCTTTGTGAGACTCTGCGACCCTCACAGGGCTCCGGGGCCAGCGTTTGAACACCACGGCCCTCCCATAAACTTTATGGGAGGCCATGATATCGGCCACACGATGTCGCTGTTGCTTTGTTTTTGTTTTTTTTTTTGTTTTTCTTCGTTTGTTTGTTTTTTAAAAAAATTTAAAGTTCGAGGTCGGACAGCGCGCGCTCGGATATTTAAAAGGCTCGCGAACCTGGCCGCCACGCACACTCCTTTCCACACAGCGAGGCGGGAGTGGAAGTGAAGGCGGAGCTTGGAGCGTCCTGGACCGCAGGACCGGAGGACCATAGGACCGCAGGGAGACGCTGTCCGGTTCGGTTCCAGCGTCGCGTGCTTCCTGCAGGCGCGCCGCTCAACCTGGATGTGAGCATGGCTGCGCGTGCTGCCAGCCTGCAGCTGCTGCTGCTGCTGCTACTACTGTGGATCTTTACCTGCACGGTGAGTCCCGGCCGCGTGGGCCGCACCGGGTGGGTTCACGCGCACCGCACAGGTGACCGACCGTCGTCTGTGGGCGCGAGAACAATTTAGCTCGACCGTCAGTTGATTTGCTGTTGTTGTGTTGTGTTTTTTGCGCTTTGAGAAGTGCGTCAAAGTCCAGGACAGAGTTTTCAGCAGCGCCTTTTCACAACTTTGCTCGCTGATGGTCGGACGTCACCGTGCTGCCTTCACGGCCCTTCATCTCCTCTTGATTGCTGTGTCCGTACACTGTCAAATGTTTGGCTGTAAATTTACCGTAGATTGCTGGCTACTAGTTGCACTGCTTGTACAGTAATTCTACTGTGAATATTTCACAGTAGAATTACTGGACTACAGCTGAATCCAGCTTTGGTGAAATTGCTGTGATACAGCAGTGTGTGTACATAGCTGTTTTTCACTGTAGACAATGGCAGTCATTTCCTGTATACTTGCACTTTTATTGTGAAAGTAATGCAATTCAGTAGCCAGCAATTTACTGTCAATTTACACTTGAAATAACACTGTAAGATGCTGTGAAATCCTGGTTACAGTGCAGTTGTCACTGCTGCGAGGGATCGTTCATTCATTATGTTTGACTGCAGGTTCATTTGATTTCTACATTTAGAGCCAATCAGAGGGGCTTGAACTGTCACTGTGTGACGTCACGTTCAGCAGTGGCTTTCATCATCATCATTCTTAGTATTGTTTTCATGACTAGCAGCAGTTGTTGCTGAGCCGCAGCTGATTCCTCCTCTCTGCAGCTCTTCTCTGGAATAACCATGAATAAAGTAAATATCACAAGGGTTCATGTCAGTCAAGTAACTCATGTTTAACATATATATATATTAAAATAAAAAAAAAAAAAGTAACAGTGGAAACATTCAGTGGCCCACAGTGGGAGCCAGCATGTTATTCATTGTACCTTGGAACTTGGACCCATTGTTTTCACGTCACCACACACACACACAGTCAGAGGCTGGCCTTGTAAATGCGAAGGCACCTGGACGAGTTCCTGCAGTCAGCACAGGTGTGAAGAACCTGAGGCCAAGAGTCGGATCCTCCATCAGCCATCAGTATTTGATTTGATAAGGCCACTCCACTGTGTGTGTGTGTGTGTTTTACGTGTGTGTGACGTAAGCTAGTGTTTACACTGGGATACCTGACAGTGTGTTTATAAGCCCTCACACACACACACACACTGCATGCTGGAGTGTGTGTTTGACTGTGTTTGACGCAGTGTCCCTGGTTACCAGCGGGGGCAGCGGTGGCAGCAGAGCCGCCGCTGGTGGTGGAAGGTCGTCAGGTCGTCAGGTCGTCAGGTCGTCAGTCAGTCCTGGGGTTTATTTTCACTCTAACAGTTGGTTTGTTAGTTTGGCCACTAGGAGAAACATCTCTTGATTACGATTGGCTGCGTGTGTTGATCACCTCCAGTTGACAAACCACCGCCTCCTGATTCGCACACTCAGAAATTTAACAACGTGGCTGTAGATCAGGCATTGACAAACTACGGCCCGGGGCCCATATGAGGCCCGTTAAAGCTTTTTAATCCGTCCCGATGAAGTTGAAGAAACGATATTAATAGTCATTAAGTCAAAACATGGCTGAATTGTATCCATTTTTTCAGTGTTTTCAGAGTTATTTCAATAAAGAGCTCAATAATGTAGAGCTTCAAAGACACTGATGTGTTGTAACTTTGCTTTGGTTCATCTTCAATTCATATTGAAGCAACATGTTTTCTCCATAGTCCATTATTATTATTACTATAATTATTATCATTATTATTATTATTATTATTATTATTATTATCATTGTTGCTGTTGTTTGGGCCAGTTAGGAAGACTACATTCCAGAACAGTAGGGTTGAAACATACAGGTCAAGAGGTCAAAAGGTCAAGTTAATCTTGATTTCTACCTGCAGGAGGAGTTGGGCGGGGGGGTCAGCAAACAAGAGAGCACGTAAGAGCACGTCCGTCAAACAGCGAGTCACGCAGCAGTGCACACTGCCGTTTGTTCCCTGTCCAGATAAGGCTTTTTTTTTAAAAACCCAAAGCAAACTCCTGGTGTGACTGACGGTGCTGTAGTTAAACTCCTGGCGTGATGTGACTGACGGTGCTGTAGTTAAACTCCTGGCGTGATGTTATGTGCTGTCGTCCCCACAGGTGAGCGGAAAGTTCCTCACTTCCTGCCACTTCCACTGGGAGATGCAGAGGGCCTGGAGAGAGTGTGACACACTGCTGCAGCAGCAGCAGGAGCCTGCAGGCACAGGTCTCTCTCTCTCACACACACATTCACACACACACACACACGCACATACACACACAGACACACACACACACACACGCACACACGGTGAATGCAATGCAAAGGAGAGAATCTTTGCGGTCAGAGTCACTTCTGGGAAGGAGGAGGGCGTGACTCTCTGTCAATCATTTATGCTCAATGCTCGCAGTCTTGCATGTTGACGTGCATGCACCCACACACACACACACACACTGAAGCTAACGCTCTTTAATCTGCTCTCTCTGCGACGTGTGGGTTCTTTCTCACGGCCACTACATCCCCACCAGCAGTCAGTGTGCGTGGCATCACAGCCCTGGCTCACACTGCACACAGTCAACATCCCAACACAACTCTTCACTCTCTCACTCACTCATCTGTGCGACGACAAAGTGTGTGTGTGTGTGTGTGTCCAGGATGTCGGGGTGAGTGGGACAACGTGTCGTGCTGGCAGAGTGCGGCGGTGGGAGAGGTCGTGACCCTGCCCTGCCCCTCGGCCCTGCTGCTGCTGTTTGGGAAGCAGGGTGAGTTTCCATGGAAACAACAACTACAACAACTACTAATTGAGTGATGAATTAATTGATTGATTCAATTGCAGCACAAACGTTTCCTTGTGAAAGCTCTGTTCAAACGTGTGTGTGTGTGTGTGTGTGTGTGTGTGTGTGTGTGTGTGTGTGTGTGTGTGTGTGTGTGTGTGTGTGTGTGTGTGTGTGTGTGTGTGTGTGTGTGTGTGTGTCAGGTAACCTGAGCAGGAAGTGCACGGAGGGCGGCTGGTCCCAGGTTCACCCGCCTGCTTATGCCGCCTGCTTCTCTGACGACACCGACGACCCCAACGAGGTGAGTTGACCCCTGACCTCCGTGACCCCCCACCCCCACCCCAGTGTGTGTGTGTGTGCTGACGGAGGGGAAGGTGGGGGTCAGCCAGAGATCTGACTGGCCATGAGGATGGATGGACTGAGGGACAGAGGGATGAGGGACGGAGGGATGGAGAGAGTAGTTGGCTTACTGATGAGTGACCTGCGTCTCTCTGCAGATGTTTGCTGGCTGGGGGCCCAGACACCCTGTGGCCCTCTGACTCTGTAAACAGCAGCAGTAAACAATGACCACCAGGACCAGGTCAACGAGGCAGCAGCAGCAGCAGCAGCAGCAGCAGCAAACCGTCAGCTGAGCTTGTGATGTTTAATGCAACTTGTGATTCAGCTGAACCTGGTTTGAGCAGGAAGTTTCCACTCGGGACCCTCTGAGGAGACATTAGTGTTGTTTCACGAGTCCGAGAACTCCAGACTGACCTGGAGAAGGACGAGCTCCTCCTCCCTCCTCCCTCCTCCCTCGCTCCTCCTCCCTCCTCCCTCCACCCTCCACATTGTCTCACTGCTTTCTGTCAGGAGTCTGTCGTCGCTCTGCAGGCTGTGTGACAGCTTTAGAATGTGAGCGTGCGTGCCATGGATGTTGACAGCTGCTGCTGCTGCTGCTGAGGGTTCGAGGAGAACTGATGAGCTCAGTCAAGAGCTCCATAAACACAGGTTCACCTCTGACCTCCGTCCCTGGCGGGAAAAATGCTTTCTTGTTTTGCTGAAAAGTGAGAAAAAAAAAAAAAGATACCCAGCAGGGCGCCCCCCAGTGGTTCGGAGTTTGACAGATGCTTAAAATCAGATTAAATTTCATTTTTGTGTTTCTGCTGCTCTTTAATGAGGAGCGGAGCCAGAACAGCAGAACGAGTCCAGTGCCTCCACTGACTGACTCACTGTCACTGTGTCACTGCAGCAGGAGTTCAGTCAGGACCAGCTGTAAACACACACACACACACACACACACACACACACACACACACACACACATACACACATAGTGTGTGTCTGTCTAAGCAGCTAATTGCCTCAGATGTGAGGAATGTTGTTTATAAATGATGAGAGAGATGAATGCCAGACTCATACTCACACACACACACACACTCACTCACACACACTCGTCTCCAGAGTTGGCTCCGGGGCCGCTCACTAATGTTTTGATACGCAGCAGACGCTCCACTTGATGGCGCTCTTATTGTGAAAGAGCCTCTGGTCCTTCTGGCCGCTCTGGAAGCCGTCAGAGGAGGACGGGGGCTGGGGGGCCCCATGTTCATCCCACTGCTGGGTTTGAGTGGGGGGTGATTACTCAACGCCCTGGGCAACGACCCAATAAAAAAGCAGATACCAAATCATTCAAAAGAAGAAGGAGAAGAAGAAGAAGAAGAAGGAGTAGAAGGCCTGGTTGTGAATGAGCCTCCTCCCTCCTCCGGATGTCTGCTGCAGATTGATGAAGCTGCTGCAGTGGAAAAGTCATGATTCAACTCCACTTATCACTGATCACTTCTGATTTATTGTTTTATCTCATATGAGCAACATCCTCCTCCTGTCTTCTTTTATTTTTTGCCTCCATGGTTTTTCCCCCTTGAGTTTGACTCGCATCAGTCGCAGCTTTTTAGCTTTTAGATGATCCAGTTTTCATGAAGTTGTCTCAACAACTTTTTACCCCAAGTACAGGACGCTAAATATTTGTATTTCTCCTGTTCAGTGCCGATGCTGCTGCTAAAGGCCCACACTCCAGTGCTAATAGAGTTAGCAACGGCGGCTAATCGCACAGCCAGTGGCTGAGAAAGTTGCTCTGCAGTGCTGATGGGATCCAGGAAGTGTTTTGTGTGTGTGTGTGTGTGTGTGTGTGTGTGTGTGTGTGTGTGTGTCAGCTGGTCTTCTACAGGGTGGTGAGGGTCCTCTCTGCGCTGGGACACAGCCTGTCCCTCGTCTCCCTGCTCACCAGCGCCACCATCATCTGCCTGTTCAGGTGAGATCTCACCACCAGGTGGCGCTCTGTCACTCTCATTCAGCTGCTCTCTTAGCCAATCACATAGCTGGAAAAATGTATCACTTCATGTGGACTGACAGCTAGGTGGCGCTGCTGCTCATTGTCACGCATGGAAATCAGTAAAAATTCAATAAGATGTGGATCCACAAAGCACGGCGACACACAAAGTTAGCGGATAAGTTGCAGGTGACGGTGCTCTAACGTAAGTGTGTGTGAGAGGCAGGTGGAGCCTAGTGGGTGGAGCTTGGTGGGGGCGGAGCCTAGTGGGTGGACTCCAGCTGTTCAGCCCTGCTGTCACTGGTGTTTAGACAGCACATCCTTCTCACCCCAACACCCTGTGTAAACACTCTTCTTCACATCATTCCTCTGAGACTGCATCCCTGCGTGTGTGTGTCTTCTGGTGCGTGGCCAGCAGGAGGCTCCACTGCACCAGGAACTACATCCACCTCAACCTGTTTGTGTCCTTTGTGCTGCGAGCGGCCGCCGTGCTGGCCAAGGACGCGCTGCTCTTCTCCAGCAGCTCGCAGGACGACTGCAGCTCGCAGCCGTCGCTGGTGAGGAGACCCCCCCATCACATAGGCCACGCCCACCCACCCCTCCCTTGTGTGTGTGTGTGTGTGTGTGTGTGTGTGTGTGTGTGTGTGTGTGTGTGTGTGTGTGTGTGTGTGTGTGTGTGTGTGTGTGTGTGTGTGTGTGCAGGTGAGCTGCAAGGTGGGCTTTGTCTTCTTCAACTACTTCATCATGGCCAACTTCTTCTGGCTGCTGGTGGAGGGCCTCTACCTGCACGCCCTGCTGCTGCTCACACACACCTGCTGCAGCCGCCTCGCCGTCTACATGCTGATTGGCTGGGGTAGGTGCACAGACGCACACACACACACACACACACGTTATCGTGTCCTGATTGTGACACTCAGCATTGCTCAGAGAGGGGAAGATGTCTCACACACAGTGCAAAGCAGAAGAGGACGAGCAGTAGCAACTGTCGTATTGTTAGTGTCGCACACACACACACACACACACACACACACACACACACACACACACACACACACACACACTCACCTGACAGTTCACCTGAGCTGGTTCAGTCTCAGCTGCTGCTGCTACGAGACAGCGTCCTCCTCAACCTCATGTTTTGTGTGTGTGTGTGTGTGTGTGTGTGTGTGTGTGTGTGTGTGTGTGTGTGTGTGTGTGTGTGTGTGTGTGTGTGTGTGTGTTTCACCCTAACAATGAAACTGACAAACACACACTTGTCTGTCCCCTGAAGGAATCCCATCGGTGTTCATGGTGGCGTGGGTGATCTGCAGGGTCAACCTGGAGGACACTGGGTGAGAGAGACGGACGCACCTGCTGCTCAACGCTAGAGAACTCTCGCCCTCTAGTGGCCGCTGTGAGTGCTGCACTCAGCCCTGATTTGTTGTCCAGGTGCTGGGAGATGAACGAGAACCCGGTCGCCAACAGGCTCCTGAACGGGCCCATCATGGCCTCCATCATTGTGAGTCGCAATCGGTGTCGGCGCCACTCAGCGGCGCTCCCTTCAGGTGCAACTGCAGTCAGGTGACAGTTTGGTGTGTGGTTTTTTTTCCTTCTCCAAAAGATCAACTTCATCCTCTTCATCAGCATCATCCGCATCCTGGTGCAGAAGCTGCGCTGCACTAATGTTGGAGGGAACGAACGATCGCAGTACAGGTACAGGTGTCAACATTACTTATTTGAATATTAGGATTATTATTATTATTACTAGTACTACAATCAATAATAATGATTGGCCACTTTTAGCTAAACTTGCCACATTTGTGTGTGTGTGTGTGTGTGTGTGTGTGTGTGTGTGTGTGTGTGTGTGTTGCAGGCGCCTGGCCAAGTCCACCCTGCTGCTCATCCCTCTGTTTGGGATCAACTACGTGGTGTTTGTCTACCTCATGGAGCCCAGCAGCACCACCATGAAGCACATCAAGATCTTCTTTGAGCTCGGCCTGGGTTCCTTCCAGGTGACACACCTGACTCACCTCCTGCCCTGCTGGCTGCCCAGCTGCCCAGCTCTCAATTACTGTGTGTGTGTGTGTGTGTGTGTGTGTGTGTTGCAGGGTTTAATCGTGGCCGTCCTCTACTGTTTCCTCAACAGCGAGGTGAGTCAACACCCCCCCAACATCTCCTCCACCTTCTCTTCTTCTTCCTCCACCACCTCCTCTTCCTCTTCCTCCCCCTCCTCCTCTTCCTCTACCGCCTCCTCTTCCTCTACCGCCCCTCCCTCTTCCTCTTCCTCTTCCTCTACCGCCCCCTCCTCCTCTTCCTCTTCCTCCACCTCCTCTTCTTCTTCCTCCCCCTCCTCCTCTTCCTCTACTACCCCCTCCTCCTCTTCCTCTTCCCCCTCGTCCTCCCACTCCTCCTCTTCCTCCTCCTCACATCATGATCTCCTCAGGTCCAGGCTGAGCTGAAGAGGACGTGGAGGAGTGTGTCACTCTCACGCTATGTTGGGCGGGACTACAGGCAGCAGGGGGCGCCACTGAGCCCCGGTGGCAGGGAAAGCTGCAGCCAGGGCCGTGACTGCAGGGCTCAGTCCATCCTGCAGACGGAGACCTCGGTGCTGTGAGCAGCCGCTCGTCTCCGTCCTCTTCATCAACGTGTTCACGGCTGCGGTGGCCGAGCCAAGACCAAAAAGACTGAAAAAACAAACAAACAGTGAAAACTGTTTTATTTTCAAATGAACAGAAAAGAAAAAGTTTATTTCTGACTTTCTTCTGAACCTATTCATCTCACACTCCCTCACATGTGTCCGTCCATGATGCCAGCCGGTCAGGAAAACACACACATTTACTCATTATTTTTATCATTAACTGGTTTTTACATGTACTTTTCTATTGGCATTCAGAGTCTTTGCTGCAGCTGAACTCGAGTCTTTCTCAACTATTAGGACTTGATGTTGAGTTGAGGTAAACTGTCATATAAAACATTGAACGCCAACAAAATAATATTTTTTTACATTCACTGTTCAAATTGCGTGACCGTTTTCTATCATAGCTCTTCATTTAGTACATGATTGTGTTGGAAAATGATAAACTGTATAAACTTTGACTCCATGTATGTTCAAACATGTTTATATATGTATATAAATATATATATATGTGTGTGTGTGTGTGTATATATATGTGCATATATACATACATACATATATATTTATGTATATATATGTGTGTGTATGTATGCTCATATGTGTGTATATAGCGGAATATTTTCACGCCTCAAATTCATCGTTTTGAATTATTTTTATCTGTATTTTTCCTCATGAAAACAAAAAAGATCAATAAAAAATAGCAAAACCTGCAGCATCAATCGGATGGCAGCAGAGCTCTGTGAAGTGCAACACCTGCAGTATCCACAGGAGGGCAGCAGAGCCCTGTGATCTGCAACACCTGCAGCATCTCCCGGATGGCAGCAGAGCTCTGTGAAGTGCAACACCTGCAGTATCCACAGGAGGGCAGCAGAGCTCTGTGAAGTGCAACACCTGCAGTATCCACAGGAGGGCAGCAGAGCCCTGTGATCTGCAACACCTGCAGCATCTCCCGGATGGCAGCAGAGCTCTGTGAAGTGCAACACCTGCAGTATCCACAGGAGGGCAGCAGAGCACTGTGAAGTCCAACTCCTGCAGCCTTTTTTACGAGCGAACGAACGAACGATCGATCAATCGAACGATAGATAGATTAATAGATAGATAGATAGACAGACAGACAGACAGATAGATAGAGACAGACAGACAGATAGATAGATGGATAGATAGATAGCTTTGGTTATTGTTGTTAGCACAGTGCGTCATTGTTAACTCTCGTTTGAGGTAACTTCCGGCTAGCGCCATGTTGGGGTGCGTTCCACTTCGATACCGCTCAATATAAGGTGTCGCCTTTCTGACGCACCGCAAGTTATTCAGATAGAAATTATATATTACATTTATCTACTACGACTACTACATAACTACATTGTGGTCAAGTAGCAATAGCACCCGACTATGTACCTATTTACCCTATCGACCGCGATATAGTTTGTCCTAATAGAGTTGCCGTAAGGATCCTTGTCAGATCTCGTAGCTAGACAGATATTTGGAGCGAAATTAAGGACTTTATCCTCACGCTGCCTGTTTTATCTCAAACCTGTTTGGTTCATGAAGAATCAGTGCTGTTGTGTAACAAGATTTTGTAAGTTTAAAACGCTTTAAATTACATTTTTGGTGCGACAAGGAAGAGAAATAGCACAGATGTGTATGTTTACGCCAGAGCTGTAATTGGACTGAACCGTCAAGAACCACACACACAAGGTAATGGTCTGCGGAAATAAGGGGAATGTGATTGAATATGATTGTGCTGGATGTGTTATGAGTGTTGTGTGGCATGTGTCTTTTTAGTGTGGGTTTGAGTATTTATTGCTCCTTTTTCCACAATGCACCGAGGGAAGGCACTTTTAAATTTCGTTGCGCTTCTGTATAATGAAAATAAAGAGTTCATTTCAAAGCAATTCATAGAGATGAAGTCACTAGATAATAAATCTTTGCAGAGTTTTTGCTCAGCCTCTAAACATTCTAACACCTGTGTTTCTCCAGCAGCTTCCATTCTGGAGTCTGGACCTGGAGGATGTGGAAGTGACGTCAGCTCAGGTGAGCCATGTTATTTTTGTGTCATTAAATGAGTGAAATAGTTGCAACACGGCGGAAGCGGCTCTGAGAACTAACAGAGGAAAATGTCCAGAAAAGCTTCTCTGACTGGAGAAGCTAGTGGAACTGACTGACTGACCCCAGATCATCACCCAATGACGAGCAGTCGTTGCATTTTATAGAAAAGAAAGAAAACGAGAAATAGAGTTGAATTTGATGCAAAATGATTTTTATTACTGAATAGAGCTCCGTATGAAAATACTTGTGATAACAATCAGTGGTTTATGCGAGCACAGTGTGTGTGTGTGTGTGTGTGTGTGTGTGTGTGTGTGTGTGTGTGTGTGTGGCAGGAGCTGCAAGGTGGGCTTTGTCTTCTTCAACTACTTCATCATGGCCAACTTCTTCTGGCTGCTGGTGGAGGGCCTCTACCTGCACGCCCTGCTGCTGCTCACACACCTGCTGCAGCCGCCCGCCGTCTACATGCTGATTGGCTGGGGTAGGTGCACAGACGCACACACACACACACACGTTATCGTGTCCTGATTGTGACACTCAGCATTGCTCAGAGAGGGGAAGATGCCTCACACACAGTGCAAAGCAGAAGAGGACGAGCAGTAGCAACTGTCGTATTGTTAGTGTCGCACACTTTACACACACACACACACACACACACACACACACACACACAAGCCTAGACCAAAAAGACTGAAAAAACAAACAAACAGTGAAAACTGTTTTATTTTCAAATGAACAGAAAAGAAAAAGTTTATTTCTGACTTTCTTCTGAACCTATTCATCTCACACTCCCTCACATGTGTCCGTCCATGATGCCAGACGGTCAGGAAAACACACACATTTACTCATTATTTTTATCATTAACTGGTTTTTACATGTACTTTTCTATTGGGATTCAGAGTCTTTGCTGCAGCTGAACTCGAGTCTTTCTCAACTATTAGGACTTGATGTTGAGTTGAGGTAAGCTGTCATACAAAACATTGAACGCCAACAAAATAATATTTTTTTACATTCACTGTTCAAATTGCGTGACCGTTTTCTATCATAGCTCTTCATTTAGTACATGATTGTGTTGGAAAATGATAAACTGTATAAACTTTGACTCCATGTATGTTCAAACATGTTTATATATGTATATAAATATATATCTGTGTGTGTGTGTGTGTATATATATATGCATATATACATACATACATACATACATACATACATACATACATTTTCTATTGTTTTATTTTTACTTAGTTAGTTGCATGCTTCTATATTTTATGTACATTTCTTAAGTTGACTGGAATCCTTTTACGAAAAGAATTTCCTTTGGGATAAATAAAAGTATTTCTGATTCTGATTCTGATACATATATATGTATATATATATATATATATATATGTGTGTGTATGTATGCTCAAATGTGTGTATATAGCGGATTATTTTCACGCCTCAAATTCATCGTTTTGAATTATTTTTATCTGTATTTTTCCTCATGAAAACAAAAAAGATCAATAAAAAATAGCAAAACCTGCAGCATCAATCGGATGGCAGCAGAGCTCTGTGAAGTGCAACACCTGCAGTATCCACAGGAGGGCAGCAGAGCCCTGTGATCTGCAACACCTGCAGCATCTCCCGGATGGCAGCAGAGCTCTGTGAAGTGCAACACCTGCAGTATCCACAGGAGGGCAGCAGAGCACTGTGAAGTCCAACTCCTGCAGCCTTTTTTACGAGCGAGCGAACGAACGAACGATCGATCAATCGAACGATAGATAGATTAATAGATAGATAGACAGACAGACAGACAGACAGACAGATAGATAGATAGATAGATGGATGGATAGATAGATAGCTTTGGTTATTGTTGTTAGCACAGTGCGTCATTGTTAACTCTCGTTTGAGGTAACTTCCGGATAGCGCCATGTTGGGGTGCGTTCCACTTCGATACCGCTCAATATAAGGTGTCGCCTTTCTGACGCACCGCAAGTTATTCAGATAGAAATTATATATTACATTTATCTACTAGGACTACTACATAACTACATTGTGGTCAAGTAGCAATAGCACCCGACTATGTACCTAGTTACCCTATCGACCGCGATATAGTTTGTCCTAATAGAGTTGCCGTAAGGATCCTTGTCAGATTTCGTAGCTAGACAGATATTTGGAGCGAAATTAAGGACTTTATCCTCACGCTGCCTGTTTTATCTCAAACCTGTTTGGTTCATGAAGAATCAGTGCTGTTGTGTAACAAGATTTTGTAAGTTTAAAACGCTTTAAATTACATTTTTGGTGCGACAAGGAAGAGAAATAGCACAGATGTGTATGTTTACGCCAGAGCTGTAATTGGACTGAACCGTCAAGAACCACACACACAAGGTAATGGTCTGCGGAAATAAGGGGAATGTGATTGAATATGATTGTGCTGGATGTGTTATGAGTGTTGTGTGGCATGTGTCTTTTTAGTGTGGGTTTGAGTATTTATTGCTCCTTTTCCACAATGCACCGAGGGAAGGCACTTTTAAATTTCGTTGCGCTTCTGTATAATGAAAATAAAGAGTTCATTTCAAAGCAATTCATAGAGATGAAGTCACTAGATAATAAATCTTTGCAGAGTTTTTGCTCAGCCTCTAAACATTCTAACACCTGTGTTTTCCAGCAGCTTCCATTCTGGAGTCTGGACCTGGAGGATGTGGAAGTGACGTCAGCTCAGGTGAGCCATGTTATTTTTGTGTCATTAAATGAGTGAAATAGTTGCAACACGGCGGAAGCGGCTCTGAGAACTAACAGAGGAAAATGTCCAGAAAAGCTTCTCTGACTGGAGAAGCTAGTGGAACTGACTGACTGACCCCAGATCATCACCCAATGACGAGCAGTCGTTGCATTTTATAGAAAAGAAAGAAAACGAGAAATAGAGTTGAATTTGATGCAAAATGATTTTTATTACTGAATAGAGCTCCGTATGAAAATACTTGTGATAACAATCAGTGGTTTATGCGAGCACAGTGTGTGTGTGTGTGTGTGTGTGTGTGTGTGTGTGTGTGTGTGTGTGTGTGTGTGTGTGTGCAGGTGAGCTGCAAGGTGGGCTTTGTCTTCTTCAACTACTTCATCATGGCCAACTTCTTCTGGCTGCTGGTGGAGGGCCTCTACCTGCACGCCCTGCTGCTGCTCACACACACCTGCTGCAGCCGCCTCGCCGTCTACATGCTGATTGGCTGGGGTAGGTGCACAGACGCACACACACACACGTTATCGTGTCCTGATTGTGACACTCAGCATTGCTCAGAGAGGGGAAGATGCCTCACACACAGTGCAAAGCAGAAGAGGACGAGCAGTAGCAACTGTCGTATTGTTAGTGTCGCACACTTTGTACACACACACACACACACACACACACACACACAAGCCTAGACCAAAAAGACTGAAAAAACAAACAAACAGTGAAAACTGTTTTATTTTCAAATGAACAGAAAAGAAAAAGTTTATTTCTGACTTTCTTCTGAACCTATTCATCTCACACTCCCTCACATGTGTCCGTCCATGATGCCAGACGGTCAGGAAAACACACACATTTACTCATTATTTTTATCATTAACTGGTTTTTACATGTACTTTTCTATTGGGATTCAGAGTCTTTGCTGCAGCTGAACTCGAGTCTTTCTCAACTATTAGGACTTGATGTTGAGTTGAGGTAAGCTGTCATACAAAACATTGAACGCCAACAAAATAATATTTTTTTACATTCACTGTTCAAATTGCGTGACCGTTTTCTATCATAGCTCTTCATTTAGTACATGATTGTGTTGGAAAATGATAAACTGTATAAACTTTGACTCCATGTATGTTCAAACATGTTTATATATGTATATAAATATATATCTGTGTGTGTGTGTGTGTGTGTGTGTGTGTGTGTATATATATGCATATATATACACATACATACATACATACATACATACATATTCTATTTTTTTTTTACTTAGTTAGTTGCATGCTTCTATATTTTATGTACATTTCTTAAGTTGACTGGAATCCTTTTACGAAAAGAATTTCCTTCGGGATAAATAAAAGTATTTCTGATTCTGATTCTGATACATATATATGTGTGTGTATGTATGCTCAAATGTGTGTATATAGCGGATTATTTTCACGCCTCAAATTCATCGTTTTGAATTATTTTTATCTGTATTTTTCCTCATGAAAACAAAAAAGATCAATAAAAAATAGCAAAACCTGCAGCATCAATCGGATGGCAGCAGAGCTCTGTGAAGTGCAACACCTGCAGTATCCACAGGAGGGCAGCAGAGCCCTGTGATCTGCAACACCTGCAGCATCTCCCGGATGGCAGCAGAGCTCTGTGAAGTGCAACACCTGCAGTATCCACAGGAGGGCAGCAGAGCACTGTGAAGTCCAACTCCTGCAGCCTTTTTTACGAGCGAGCGAACGAACGAACGATCGATCAATCGAACGATAGATAGATTAATAGATAGATAGACAGACAGACAGACAGACAGATAGATAGATGGATGGATAGATAGATAGCTTTGGTTATTGTTGTTAGCACAGTGCGTCATTGTTAACTCTCGTTTGAGGTAACTTCCGGATAGCGCCATGTTGGGGTGCGTTCCACTTCGATACCGCTCAATATAAGGTGTCGCCTTTCTGACGCACCGCAAGTTATTCAGATAGAAATTATATATTACATTTATCTACTAGGACTACTACATAACTACATTGTGGTCAAGTAGCAATAGCACCCGACTATGTACCTAGTTACCCTATCGACCGCGATATAGTTTGTCCTAATAGAGTTGCCGTAAGGATCCTTGTCAGATCTCGTAGCTAGACAGATATTTGGAGCGAAATTAAGGACTTTATCCTCACGCTGCCTGTTTTATCTCAAACCTGTTTGGTTCATGAAGAATCAGTGCTGTTGTGTAACAAGATTTTGTAAGTTTAAAACGCTTTAAATTACATTTTGGTGCGACAAGGAAGAGAAATAGCACAGATGTGTATGTTTACGCCAGAGCTGTAATTGGACTGAACCGTCAAGAACCACACACACAAGGTAATGGTCTGCGGAAATAAGGGGAATGTGATTGAATATGATTGTGCTGGATGTGTTATGAGTGTTGTGTGGCATGTGTCTTTTTAGTGTGGGTTTGAGTATTTATTGCTCCTTTTTCCACAATGCACCGAGGAAGGCACTTTTAAATTTCGTTGCGCTTCTGTATAATGAAAATAAAGAGTTCATTTCAAAGCAATTCATAGAGATGAAGTCACTAGATAATAAATCTTTGCAGAGTTTTTGCTCAGCCTCTAAACATTCTAACACCTGTGTTTCTCCAGCAGCTTCCATTCTGGAGTCTGGACCTGGAGGATGTGGAAGTGACGTCAGCTCAGGTGAGCCATGTTATTTTGTGTCATTAAATGAGTGAAATAGTTGCAACACGGGCGAAGCGGCTCTGAGAACTAACAGAGGAAAATGTCCAGAAAAGCTTCTCTGACTGGAGAAGCTAGTGGAACTGACTGACTGACCCCAGATCATCACCCAATGACGAGCAGTCGTTGCATTTTATAGAAAAGAAAGAAAACGAGAAATAGAGTTGAATTTGATGCAAAATGATTTTTATTACTGAATAGAGCTCCGTATGAAAATACTTGTGATAACAATCAGTGGTTTATGCGAGCACAGCCGTGTGTGTGTGTGTGTGTGTGTGTGTGTGTGTGTGTGTGTGTGTGTGTGTGTGTGTGTGTGTGTGTGTGCGCAGGTGAGCTGCAAGGTGGGCTTTGTCTTCTTCAACTACTTCATCATGGCCAACTTCTTCTGGCTGCTGGTGGAGGGCCTCTACCTGCACGCCCTGCTGCTGCTCACACACACCTGCTGCAGCCGCCTCGCCGTCTACATGCTGATTGGCTGGGGTAGGTGCACAGACGCACACACACACACACGTTATCGTGTCCTGATTGTGACACTCAGCATTGCTCAGAGAGGGGAAGATGCCTCACACACAGTGCAAAGCAGAAGAGGACGAGCAGTAGCAACTGTCGTATTGTTAGTGTCGCACACTTTGTACACACACACACACACACACACACACACACACACAAGCCTAGACCAAAAAGACTGAAAAAACAAACAAACAGTGAAAACTGTTTTATTTTCAAATGAACAGAAAAGAAAAAGTTTATTTCTGACTTTCTTCTGAACCTATTCATCTCACACTCCCTCACATGTGTCCGTCCATGATGCCAGACGGTCAGGAAAACACACACATTTACTCATTATTTTTATCATTAACTGGTTTTTACATGTACTTTTCTATTGGGATTCAGAGTCTTTGCTGCAGCTGAACTCGAGTCTTTCTCAACTATTAGGACTTGATGTTGAGTTGAGGTAAGCTGTCATACAAAACATTGAACGCCAACAAAATAATATTTTTTTACATTCACTGTTCAAATTGCGTGACCGTTTTCTATCATAGCTCTTCATTTAGTACATGATTGTGTTGGAAAATGATAAACTGTATAAACTTTGACTCCATGTATGTTCAAACATGTTTATATATGTATATAAATATATATATCTGTGTGTGTGTGTGTGTGTGTGTGTGTGTGTGTGTGTATATATATGTGCATATATACATACATACATACATACATACATACACATACATACATTTTCTATTGTTTTATTTTTACTTAGTTAGTTGCATGCTTCTATATTTTATGTACATTTCTTAAGTTGACTGGAATCCTTTTACGAAAAGAATTTCCTTCGGGATAAATAAAAGTATTTCTGATTCTGATTCTGATACATATATATGTATGTATATATATATGTGTGTGTATGTATGCTCAAATGTGTGTATATAGCGGATTATTTTCACGCCTCAAATTCATCGTTTTGAATTATTTTTATCTGTATTTTTCCTCATGAAAACAAAAAAGATCAATAAAAAATAGCAAAACCTGCAGCATCAATCGGATGGCAGCAGAGCTCTGTGAAGTGCAACACCTGCAGTATCCACAGGAGGGCAGCAGAGCCCTGTGATCTGCAACACCTGCAGCATCTCCCGGATGGCAGCAGAGCTCTGTGAAGTGCAACACCTGCAGTATCCACAGGAGGGCAGCAGAGCACTGTGAAGTCCAACTCCTGCAGCCTTTTTTACGAGCGAGCGAACGAACGAACGATCGATCAATCGAACGATAGATAGATTAATAGATAGATAGACAGACAGACAGACAGACAGATAGATAGATAGATGGATGGATAGATAGATAGCTTTGGTTATTGTTGTTAGCACAGTGCGTCATTGTTAACTCTCGTTTGAGGTAACTTCCGGCTAGCGCCATGTTGGGGTGCGTTCCACTTCGATACCGCTCAATATAAGGTGTCGCCTTTCTGACGCACCGCAAGTTATTCAGATAGAAATTATATATTACATTTATCTACTAGGACTACTACATAACTACATTGTGGTCAAGTAGCAATAGCACCCGACTATGTACCTAGTTACCCTATCAACCGCGATATAGTGTGTCCTAATAGAGTTGCCGTAAGGATCCTTGTCAGATCTCGTAGCTAGACAGATATTTGGAGCGAAATTAAGGACTTTATCCTCACGCTGCCTGTTTTATCTCAAACCTGTTTGGTTCATGAAGAATCAGTGCTGTTGTGTAACAAGATTTTGTAAGTTTAAAACGCTTTAAATTACATTTTTGGTGCGACAAGGAAGAGAAATAGCACAGATGTGTATGTTTACGCCAGAGCTGTAATTGGACTGAACCGTCAAGAACCACACACACAAGGTAATGGTCTGCGGAAATAAGGGGAATGTGATTGAATATGATTGTGCTGGATGTGTTATGAGTGTTGTGTGGCATGTGTCTTTTTAGTGTGGGTTTGAGTATTTATTGCTCCTTTTTCCACAATGCACCGAGGGAAGGCACTTTTAAATTTCGTTGCGCTTCTGTATAATGAAAATAAAGAGTTCATTTCAAAGCAATTCATAGAGATGAAGTCACTAGATAATAAATCTTTGCAGAGTTTTTGCTCAGCCTCTAAACATTCTAACACCTGTGTTTCTCCAGCAGCTTCCATTCTGGAGTCTGGACCTGGAGGATGTGGAAGTGACGTCAGCTCAGGTGAGCCATGTTATTTTTGTGTCATTAAATGAGTGAAATAGTTGCAACACGGCGGAAGCGGCTCTGAGAACTAACAGAGGAAAATGTCCAGAAAAGCTTCTCTGACTGGAGAAGCTAGTGGAACTGACTGACTGACCCCAGATCATCACCCAATGACGAGCAGTCGTTGCATTTTATAGAAAAGAAAGAAAACGAGAAATAGAGTTGAATTTGATGCAAAATGATTTTTATTACTGAATAGAGCTCCGTATGAAAATACTTGTGATAACAATCAGTGGTTTATGAGCACAACAATCAGTGGTTTGTGTGTGTGCACAGTGTGTGTGTGTGTGTGTGTGTGTGTGTGTGTGTGTGTGTGTGTGTGTGTGTGTGTGTGCAGGTGAGCTGCAAGGTGGGCTTTGTCTTCTTCAACTACTTCATCATGGCCAACTTCTTCTGGCTGCTGGTGGAGGGCCTCTACCTGCACGCCCTGCTGCTGCTCACACACACCTGCTGCAGCCGCCTCGCCGTCTACATGCTGATTGGCTGGGGTAGGTGCACAGACGCACACACACACACGTTATCGTGTCCTGATTGTGACACTCAGCATTGCTCAGAGAGGGGAAGATGCCTCACACACAGTGCAAAGCAGAAGAGGACGAGCAGTAGCAACTGTCGTATTGTTAGTGTCGCACACTTTGTACACACACACACACACACACACACACACAAGCCTAGACCAAAAAGACTGAAAAAACAAACAAACAGTGAAAACTGTTTTATTTTCAAATGAACAGAAAAGAAAAAGTTTATTTCTGACTTTCTTCTGAACCTATTCATCTCACACTCCCTCACATGTGTCCGTCCATGATGCCAGACGGTCAGGAAAACACACACATTTACTCATTATTTTTATCATTAACTGGTTTTTACATGTACTTTTCTATTGGGATTCAGAGTCTTTGCTGCAGCTGAACTCGAGTCTTTCTCAACTATTAGGACTTGATGTTGAGTTGAGGTAAGCTGTCATACAAAACATTGAACGCCAACAAAATAATATTTTTTTACATTCACTGTTCAAATTGCGTGACCGTTTTCTATCATAGCTCTTCATTTAGTACATGATTGTGTTGGAAAATGATAAACTGTATAAACTTTGACTCCATGTATGTTCAAACATGTTTATATATGTATATAAATATATATCTGTGTGTGTGTGTGTGTATATATATGTATATATACATACATACATACATACATACATACATACATTTTCTATTGTTTTATTTTTACTTAGTTAGTTGCATGCTTCTATATTTTATGTACATTTCTTAAGTTGACTGGAATCCTTTTACGAAAAGAATTTCCTTCGGGATAAATAAAAGTATTTCTGATTCTGATTCTGATACATATATATGTATGTATATATATATATATGTGTGTGTATGTATGCTCAAATGTGTGTATATAGCGGATTATTTTCACGCCTCAAATTCATCGTTTTGAATTATTTTTATCTGTATTTTTCCTCATGAAAACAAAAAAGATCAATAAAAAATAGCAAAACCTGCAGCATCAATCGGATGGCAGCAGAGCTCTGTGAAGTGCAACACCTGCAGTATCCACAGGAGGGCAGCAGAGCCCTGTGATCTGCAACACCTGCAGCATCTCCCGGATGGCAGCAGAGCTCTGTGAAGTGCAACACCTGCAGTATCCACAGGAGGGCAGCAGAGCACTGTGAAGTCCAACTCCTGCAGCCTTTTTTACGAGCGAGCGAACGAACGAACGATCGATCAATCGAACGATAGATAGATTAATAGATAGATAGACAGACAGACAGACAGACAGACAGATAGATAGATGGATGGATAGATAGATAGCTTTGGTTATTGTTGTTAGCACAGTGCGTCATTGTTAACTCTCGTTTGAGGTAACTTCCGGATAGCGCCATGTTGGGGTGCGTTCCAGTTCGATACCGCTCAATATAAGGTGTCGCCTTTCTGACGCACCGCAAGTTATTCAGATAGAAATTATATATTACATTTATCTACTACGACTACTACATAACTACATTGTGGTCAAGTAGCAATAGCACCCGACTATGTACCTAGTTACCCTATCGACCGCGATATAGTTTGTCCTAATAGAGTTGCCGTAAGGATCCTTGTCAGATTTCGTAGCTAGACAGATATTTGGAGCGAAATTAAGGACTTTATCCTCACGCTGCCTGTTTTATCTCAAACCTGTTTTGTTCATGAAGAATCAGTGCTGTTGTGTAACAAGATTTTGTAAGTTTAAAACGCTTTAAATTACATTTTTGGTGCGACAAGGAAGAGAAATAGCACAGATGTGTATGTTTACGCCAGAGCTGTAATTGGACTGAACCGTCAAGAACCACACACACAAGGTAATGGTCTGCGGAAATAAGGGGAATGTGATTGAATATGATTGTGCTGGATGTGTTATGAGTGTTGTGTGGCATGTGTCTTTTTAGTGTGGGTTTGAGTATTTATTGCTCCTTTTCCACAATGCACCGAGGGAAGGCACTTTTAAATTTCGTTGCGCTTCTGTATAATGAAAATAAAGAGTTCATTTCAAAGCAATTCATAGAGATGAAGTCACTAGATAATAAATCTTTGCAGAGTTTTTGCTCAGCCTCTAAACATTCTAACACCTGTGTTTCTCCAGCAGCTTCCATTCTGGAGTCTGGACCTGGAGGATGTGGAAGTGACGTCAGCTCAGGTGAGCCATGTTATTTTTGTGTCATTAAATGAGTGAAATAGTTGCAACACGGCGGAAGCGGCTCTGAGAACTAACAGAGGAAAATGTCCAGAAAAGCTTCTCTGACTGGAGAAGCTAGTGGAACTGACTGACTGACCCCAGATCATCACCCAATGACGAGCAGTCGTTGCATTTTATAGAAAAGAAAGAAAACGAGAAATAGAGTTGAATTTGATGCAAAATGATTTTTATTACTGAATAGAGCTCCGTATGAAAATACTTGTGATAACAATCAGTGGTTTATGCGAGCACAGCCGTGTGTGTGTGTGTGTGTGTGTGTGTGTGTGTGTGTGTGTGTGTGTGTGTGTGTGTGTGTGTGCAGGTGAGCTGCAAGGTGGGCTTTGTCTTCTTCAACTACTTCATCATGGCCAACTTCTTCTGGCTGCTGGTGGAGGGCCTCACCTGCACGCCCTGCTGCTGCTCACACACACCTGCTGCAGCCGCCCGCCGCTCTACATGCTGATTGGCTGGGGTAGGTGCACACGCACACACACACACGCTATCGTGTCCTGATTGTGACACTCAGCATTGCTCAGAGAGGGGAAGATGCCTCACACACAGTGCAAAGCAGAAGAGGACGAGCAGTAGCAACTGTCGTATTGTTAGTGTCGCACACTTTGTACACACACACACACACACACACACACACACCTAGACCAAAAGACTGACCAAAAACTGAAAAACAAACAAACAGTGAAAACTGTTTTATTTTCAAATGAACAGAAAAGAAAAAGTTTATTTCTGACTTTCTTCTGAACCTATTCATCTCACACTCCCTCACATGTGTCCGTCCATGATGCCAGACGGTCAGGAAAACACACACATTTACTCATTATTTTTATCATTAACTGGTTTTTACATGTACTTTTCTATTGGGATTCAGAGTCTTTGCTGCAGCTGAACTCGAGTCTTTCTCAACTATTAGGACTTGATGTTGAGTTGAGGTAAGCTGTCATACAAAACATTGAACGCCAACAAAATAATATTTTTTTACATTCACTGTTCAAATTGCGTGACCGTTTTCTATCATAGCTCTTCATTTAGTACATGATTGTGTTGGAAAATGATAAACTGTATAAACTTTGACTCCATGTATGTTCAAACATGTTTATATATGTATATAAATATATATCTGTGTGTGTGTGTGTGTGTGTGTGTGTGTATATATATGTGCATATATACATACATACATACATACATACATACATACATTTTCTATTGTTTTATTTTTACTTAGTTAGTTGCATGCTTCTATATTTTATGTACATTTCTTAAGTTGACTGGAATCCTTTTACGAAAAGAATTTCCTTCGGGATAAATAAAAGTATTTCTGATTCTGATTCTGATACATATATATATGTATATATATATATGTGTGTGTATGTATGCTCAAATGTGTGTATATAGCGGATTATTTCACGCCTCAAATTCATCGTTTTGAATTATTTTTATCTGTATTTTTCCTCATGAAAACAAAAAGATCAATAAAAATAGCAAAACCTGCAGCATCAATCGGATGGCAGCAGAGCTCTGTGAAGTGCAACACCTGCAGTATCCACAGGAGGGCAGCAGAGCCCTGTGATCTGCAACACCTGCAGCATCTCCCGGATGGCAGCAGAGCTCTGTGAAGTGCAACACCTGCAGTATCCACAGGAGGGCAGCAGAGCACTGTGAAGTCCAACTCCTGCAGCCTTTTTTACGAGCGAGCGAACGAACGAACGATCGATCAATCGAACGATAGATAGATTAATAGATAGATAGACAGACAGACAGACAGATAGATAGATAGATGGATAGATAGCTTTGGTTATTGTTGTTAGCACAGTGCGTCATTGTTAACTCTCGTTTGAGGTAACTTCCGGATAGCGCCATGTTGGGGTGCGTTCCACTTCGATACCGCTCAATATAAGGTGTCGCCTTTCTGACGCACCGCAAGTTATTCAGATAGAAATTATATATTACATTTATCTACTAGGACTACTACATAACTACATTGTGGTCAAGTAGCAATAGCACCCGACTATGTACCTATTTACCCTATCGACCGCGATATAGTTTGTCCTAATAGAGTTGCCGTAAGGATCCTTGTCAGATTTCGTAGCTAGACAGATATTTGGAGCGAAATTAAGGACTTTATCCTCACGCTGCCTGTTTTATCTCAAACCTGTTTGGTTCATGAAGAATCAGTGCTGTTGTGTAACAAGATTTTGTAAGTTTAAAACGCTTTAAATTACATTTTTGGTGCGACAAGGAAGAGAAATAGCACAGATGTGTATGTTTACGCCAGAGCTGTAATTGGACTGAACCGTCAAGAACCACACACACAAGGTAATGGTCTGCGGAAATAAGGGGAATGTGATTGAATATGATTGTGCTGGATGTGTTATGAGTGTTGTGTGGCATGTCTTTTTTAGTGTGGGTTTGAGTATTTATTGCTCCTTTTTCCACAATGCATCGAGGGAAGGCACTTTTAAATTTCGTTGCGCTTCTGTATAATGAAAATAAAGAGTTCATTTCAAAGCAATTCATAGAGATGAAGTCACTAGATAATAAATCTTTGCAGAGTTTTTGCTCAGCCTCTAAACATTCTAACACCTGTGTTTCTCCCAGCAGCTTCCATTCTGGAGTCTGGACCTGGAGGATGTGGAAGTGACGTCAGCTCAGGTGAGCCATGTTATTTTGTGTCATTAAATGAGTGAAATAGTTGCAACACGGCGGAAGCGGCTCTGAGAACTAACAGAGGAAAATGTCCAGAAAAGCTTCTCTGACTGGAGAAGCTAGTGGAACTGACTGACTGACCCCAGATCATCACCCAATGACGAGCAGTCGTTGCATTTTATAGAAAAGAAAGAAAACGAGAAATAGAGTTGAATTTGATGCAAAATGATTTTTATTACTGAATAGAGCTCCGTATGAAAATACTTGTGATGACAATCAGTGGTTTATGCGAGCACAGCCGTGTGTGTGTGTGTGTGTGTGTGTGCGTGTGTGTGTTGCAGGGTTTAATCGTGGCCGTCCTCACTTGTTCCTCAACAGCGAGGTGAACTCTTCCTCTTCCCTCCCTTCCTCCTCTTCCTCTTCCTCCACCTCCTCCTTCAAGGTGGGCTTTGTCTCCCTCCTCTTGCCTCTTCCCCTCGTGCCCTCCCACCACGCCCTCTGCTCCTCCTCACATCCTGCTCTCCGCCTACTTCGTCCAGGCTGATTGGCTGGGGGAGGTGTGGAGGAGTGTCACACACACGCTTATGTTGGGCTGACCACAGGCAGCAGGGGCGCCACTTGCTCGGTGAGAGGGGAAGATGCCTCACAGGCCGTGAAAGCAGGCTCAGTCCATCGAGCAGACGGAGACTGTCGTGCTGTAGTGCAGCACACTTTGTACACTTCATCAACACACACACGGCCAGATGTGGCCTGAGCCAAGACCAAAAGACTGAAAAACAAACAAACAGTGAAAACTGTTTTATTTTCAAATGAACAGAAAAGAAAAGTTTATTTCTGACTTTCTTCTGAACCTATTCATCTCACACTCCCTCACATGTGTCCGTCCATGATGCCAGACGGTCAGGAAAACACACACATTTACTCATTATTTTTATCATTAACTGGTTTTACATGTACTTTTCTATTGGGATTCAGAGTCTTTGCTGCAGCTGAACTCGAGTCTTTCTCAACTATTAGGACTTGATGTTGAGTTGAGGTAAGCTGTCATACAAAACATTGAACGCCAACAAAATAATATTTTTTACATTCACTGTTCAAATTATGTGACCGTTTCTATCATAGCTCTTCATTTAGTACATGATTGTGTTGGAAAATGATAAACTGTATAAACTTTGACTCCATGTATGTTCAAACATGTTTATATATGTATATAAATATATATCTGTGTGTGTGTGTGTGTGTGTGTGTGTGTGTGTGTATATATATATGCATATATATACATACATACATATATATTGTTTTATTTTTATATATGTATATATTTTATGTACATTTCTTAAGTTGACTGGAATCCTTTTACGAAAAAATATGTGATAAATAAAGTATTTCTATTCTGATTCTGATACATATATATGTATGTATATATATGTGTGTGTATGTATGCTCATATGTGTATATAGCGGATTATTTTCACGCCTCAAATTCATCGTTTTGAATTATTTTTTATCTGTATTTTCCTCATGAAAACAAAAAAGATCAATAAAATAGCAAAACCTGCAGCATCAATCGGATGGCAGTGCAGAGCTCTGTGAAGTGCAACACCTGCAGTATCCACAGGAGGGCAGCAGAGCCCTGTGATCTGCAACACCTGCAGCATCTCCCGGATGGCAGCAGAGCACTGTGAAGTGCAACACCTGCAGCATCCACAGGAGGGCAGCAGAGCCCTGTGATCTGCAACACCTGCAGCATCCACAGGAGGGCAGCAGAGCCCTGTGATCTGCAACACCTGCAACATCTCCCGGAAGGCAGCAGAGCTCTGTGAAGTGCAACACCTGCAGCATCCACAGGAGGGCAGCAGAGGCCTGTGATCTGCAACACCTGCAACATCTCCCGGATGGCAGCAGAGCTCTGTGAAGTGCAACACCCGTGCAGTATCCACAGAGAGGGCAGCAGAGCCTGTGAACTGCAAACACCTGCAGCCAGAGCCTCTGTGAAGTGCAACACCTGCATCCTCACAGGAGGGCAGCAGAGCATGAAGTCTCAACTCCTGCAGCCTTTTTACGAGCAGGAACGAGACGAACGATCGAATCAATCGAACGATAGATAGATTAATAGATAGATAGACAGATGACAGACAGACAGACAGACAGATAGATAGATGGATAGATGGATGGATAGATAGATAGCTTTGGTTATTGTTGTTAGCACAGTCGTCATTGTTAACTCTCGTTTGAGGTAACTTCCGGCTAGCGCCATGTTGGGGTGCGTTCCACTTCCGATACCGCTCAATATAAAGAGTGTCGCCTTTCTGACGCACCGCATAGTTATTCAGATAGAAAATTATATATTACATTTATCTACTGGGACTACTACATAACTATTTTGTGGTCCAAGTAGCAATAGCACTCCGACTATGTACCTATTTACCCTATCAACCGCGTATATAGTGTGTCCTAATAGAGTTGCCGTAGGATCCTTGCTCAGATTCTCGTGAACTAGGACAGATATTTGGAGCGAAAATTAGGACTTTATCCTCACGCTGCCTGTTTTATCTCAAACCTGTTTGGTTCTATGAAGAATCAGTGCTGTTGTGTAACAAGATTTTGTAAGTTTAAAAACGCTTTAAATTACATTTTGGTGCGACAAGGAAGAGAAATAGCACAGATGTGTATACGCCAGAGCTGTAATTGGACTGAACCGTCAAGAACCACACACACAAAGTAATGGTCTGCGGAAATAAGGGGAATGTGATTGAATATGATTGTGCTGGATGTGTTAAGGAGTGTTGTGTGGCATGTGTCTTTTTAGTGTGGGTTGAGTATTTATTGCTCCTTTTTCCATAATGCATCGAGGGGAAGGCACTTTTTAAATTTCGTTGCGCTTCATAATGAAAATAAAGAGTTCATTTCAAAGCAATTCATAGAGATGAAGTCACTAGATAATAAAATCTTTGCAGAGTTTTTGCTCAGCCTCTAAACATTCTAACACTGTGTTTCTCCAGCAGCTCTCCATTCTGGAGTCTGGACCTGGAGGATGTGGAAGTAGACGTCAGCTCAGGTGAGCCGGCATGTTATTTTTGTGTCATTAAATGAGTGAAATAGTTGCAACACGGCGGAAGCGGCTCTGAGAACTAACAGAGGAGAATATGTCCAGAAAAGCTTCTCTGACTGAGAAGCTTAGTGGAACTGACTGACTGACCCCAGATCATCACCCAATGACGAGCAGTCGTTGCATTTATAGAAAAGAAAGAAACGAGAAATAGAGTTGAATTTGATGCAAAATGATTTTATTACTGAATAGAGCTCCGTATACTTGTGAAAATAATTCTAGTGTTTAACAATCAGTGTGTTTGTGTGTGTGTGTGTGTGTGTGTGTGTGTGTGTGTGTGTGTGTGTGTGTGTGTGCGCAGGTGAGCTGCAAGGTGGGCTTTGTCTTCTTCAACTACTTCATCATGGCCAACTTCTTCTGGCTGCTGGTGGAGGGCCTCTACCTGCACGCCCTGCTGCTGCTCACACACCTGCTGCAGCCGCCCGCCGATCTACATGCTGATTGATTGGCTGGGGTGGGTGCACAGCCGCACACACACACACGTTATCGTGTCCTGATTGTGACACTCAGCATTGCTCAGAGAGGAAGATGCCTCACACACAGTGCAAAGCAGAAGAGGACGAGAGCAGTAGTAACTGTCGATTGTTAGTGCTCGACACTTTGTACACACACACACACACACACACACACACACACACACACACAAGCCTAGACCAAAAGACTGAAAAAACAAACAAACAGTGAAAACTGTTTTATTTTCAAATGAACAGAAAAGAAAAGTTTATTTCTGACTTTCTTCTGAACCTATTCATCTCACACTCCCTCACATGTGTCCGTCCCATGATGCCAGACGGTCAGGAAAAACACACATTTACTCATTATTTTTATCATTAACTGGCTTTTTACATGTACTTTTCTATTGGGATTCAGAGTCTTTGCTGCAGCTGAACTCTAGTCTTTCTCAACTATTAGGACTTGATGTTGAGTTGAGGTAAGCTGTCATACAAAACATTGAACGCCAACAAAATAATATTTTTACATTCACTGTTCAAATTACGTGACCGCTTTTCTATCATAGCTCTTCATTTAGTACATGATTGTGTTGGAAAATGATAAACTGTATAAACTTTTGACTCCATGTTCAAACATGTTTATATATGTATATAAATATGTATATGTGTGTGTGTGTGTGTGTGTGTGTGTGTGTGTATATGTGCATATATACATACATATACATACACATACATACATACATTTTCTATTGTTTTATTTTACTTAGTTAGTTGTATGCTTCTATATTTTATGTACATTTTTAAGTTGACTGGAATCCTTTTACGAAAAGAATTTCCTTGGGATAAATAAAAGTATTTCTGATTCTGATTCTGATACATATATATGTATGTATATATATATGTGTGTATGTATGCTCATATGTGTGTATATAGCGGATTATTTTCACGCTCATCAAATTCATCGTTTTGAATTATTTTTATCTGTATTTTCCTCATGAAAACAAAAAGATCAATAAAAATAGCAAAACCTGCAGCATCAATCGGATGGCAGCAGAGCTCTGTGAAGTGCAACACCTGCAGTATCCACAGGAGGGCAGCAGAGCCCTGTGATCTGCAACACCTGCAGCATCTCCCGGATGGCAGCAGAGCTCTGTGAAGTGCAACACCTGCAGTATCCACAGGAGGGCAGCAGAGCACTGTGAAGTCCAACTCCTGCAGCCTTTTTTACGAGCGAGCGAACGAACGAACGAACGATCGATCAATCGAACGATAGATAGATTAATAAATAGATAGACAGACAGACAGACAGACAGACAGATAGATGGATAGATAGATAGCTTTGTTTATTGTTGTTAGCACAGTGCGTCATTGTTAACTCTCGTTTGAGGTAACTTCCGGATAGCGCCATGTTGGGGTGCGTTCCACTTCGATACCGCTCAATATAAGGTGTCGCCTTTCTGACGCACCGCAAGTTATTCAGATAGAAATTATATATTACATTTATCTACTAGGACTACTACATAACTACATTGTGGTCAAGTAGCAATAGCACCCGACTATGTACCTATTTACCCTATCGACCGCGATATAGTTTGTCCTAATAGAGTTGCCGTAAGGATCCTTGTCAGATTTCGTAGCTAGACAGATATTTGGAGCGAAATTAAGGACTTTATCCTCACGCTGCCTGTTTTATCTCAAACCTGTTTGGTTCATGAAGAATCAGTGCTGTTGTGTAACAAGATTTTGTAAGTTTAAAACGCTTTAAATTACATTTTGGTGCGACAAGGAAGAGAAATAGCACAGATGTGTATGTTTACGCCAGAGCTGTAATTGACTGAACCGTCAAAGACCACACACACAAGGTAATGGTCTGCGGAAATAAGGGGAATGTGATTGAATATGATTGTGCTGGATGTGTTATGAGTGTTGTGTGGCATGTCTTTTTTAGTGTGGGTTTGAGTATTTATTGCTCCTTTTTCCACAATGCACCGAGGAAGGCACTTTTAAATTTCGTTGCGCTTCTGTATAATGAAAATAAAGAGTTCATTTCAAAGCAATTCATAGAGATGAAGTCACTAGATAATAAATCTTTGCAGAGTTTTTGCTCAGCCTCTAAACATTCTAACACTCCTGTTTCTCCAGCAGCTTCCATTCTGGAGTCTGGACCTGGAGGATGTGGAAGTGACGTCAGCTCAGGTGAGCCATGTTATTTTTGTGTCATTAAATGAGTGAAATAGTTGCAACACGGCGGAAGCGGCTCTGAGAACTAACAGAGGAAAATGTCCAGAAAAGCTTCTCTGACTGGAGAAGCTAGTGGAACTGACTGACTGACCCCAGATCATCACCCAATGACGAGCAGTCGTTGCATTTTATAGAAAAGAAAGAAAACGAGAAATAGAGTTGAATTTGATGCAAAATGATTTTTATTACTGAATAGAGCTCCGTATGAAAATACTTGTGATAACAATCAGTGGTTTATGCGAGCACAGCGTGTGTGTGTGTGTGTGTGTGTGTGTGTGTGTGTGTGTGTGTGTGTGTGCGCAGGTGAGCTGCAAGGTGGGCTTTGTCTTCTTCAACTACTTCATCATGGCCAACTTCTTCTGGCTGCTGGTGGAGGGCCTCTACCTGCACGCCCTGCTGCTGCTCACACACACCTGCTGCAGCCCCGCCGTCTACATGCTGATTGGCTGGGGTAGGTGCACAGACGCACACACACACACACGTTATATCGTGTCCTGATTGTGACACTCAGCATTGCTCAGAGAGGGAAGATGCCTCACACACAGTGCAAAGCAGAAGAGGACGACGAGCAGTAGCAACTGTCGTATTGTTAGTGTCGCACACTTTGTACACACACACACACACACACACACACAAGCCTAGACACACAAGCCTAGACCAAAAAGACTGAAAAACAAACAAACAGTGAAAACTGTTTTATTTTCAAATGAACCGAAAAGAAAAGTTTATTTCTGACTTTCTTCTGAACCTATTCATCTCACACTCCTCACATGTGTCCGGCCCATGATGCCAGACGGTCAGGAAAACACACACACATTTACTCATTATTTTTATCATTAACTGGTTTTTACATGTACTTTTCTATTGGGATTCAGAGTCTTTGCTGCAGCTGAACTCCTAGTCTTTCTCAACTATTAGGACTTGATGTTGAGTTGAGGTAAGCTGTCATACAAAACATTGAACGCCAACAAAATAATATTTTTTTACATTCACTGTTCAAATTGCGTGACCGTTTTCTATCATAGCTCTTCATTTAGTACATGATTGTGTTGGAAAATGATAAACTGTATAAACTTTGACTCCATGTATGTTCAAACATGTTTATATATGTATAGAAATATATATCTGTGTGTGTGTGTGTGTGTGTGTGTGTGTGTGTATATATGTGCATATATACATACATACATACATACATACATACATTTTCTATTGTTTTATTTTTACTTAGTTAGTTGCATGCTTCTATATTTTATGTACATTTCTTAAGTTGACTGGAATCCTTTACTTAAAAGAATTTCCTTCGGGATAAATAAAAGTATTTCTGATTCTGATTCTGATACATATATATGTATGTATATATATATGTGTGTGTATGTATGCTCAAATGTGTGTATATAGCGGATTATTTTCACGCCTCAAATTCATCGTTTTGAATTATTTTATCTGTATTTTCCTCATGAAAACAAAAAGATCAATAAAAATAGCAAAACCTGCAGCATCAATCGGATGGCAGCAGAGCTCTGTGAAGTGCAACACCTGCAGTATCCACAGGAGGGCAGCAGAGCCCTGTGATCTGCAACACCTGCAGCATCTCCCGGATGGCAGCAGAGCTCTGTGAAGTGCAACACCTGCAGTATCCACAGGAGGGCAGCAGAGCACTGTGAAGTCCAACTCCTGCAGCCTTTTTTACGAGCGAACGAACGAACGATCGATCAATCGAACGATAGATAGATTAATAGATAGATAGATAGACAGACAGACAGACAGATAGATGGATAGATGGATGGATAGATAGATAGCTTTGGTTATTGTTGTTAGCACAGTGCGTCATTGTTAACTCTCGTTTGAGGTAACTTCCGGCTAGCGCCATGTTGGGGTGCGTTCCACTTCGATACCGCTCAATATAAGGTGTCGCCTTTCTGACGCACCGCAAGTTATTCAGATAGAAATTATATATTACATTTATCTACTAGGACTACTACATAACTACATTGTGGTCAAGTAGCAATAGCACCCGACTATGTACCTAGTTACCCTATCAACCGCGATATAGTGTGTCCTAATAGAGTTGCCGTAAGGATCCTTGTCAGATTCTAAGTAGCTAGACAGATATTTGGAGCGAAATTAAGGACTTTATCCTCACGCTGCCTGTTTTATCTCAAACCTGTTTGGTTCATGAAGAATCAGTGCTGTTGTGTAACAAGATTTTGTAAGTTTAAAACGCTTTAAATTACATTTTTGGTGCGACAAGGAAGAGAAATAGCACAGATGTGTATGTTTACGCCAGAGCTGTAATTGGACTGAACCGTCCAAGAACCACACACACAAGGTAATGGTCTGCGGAAATAAGGGAATGTGATTGAATATGATTGTGCTGGATGTGTTATGAGTGTTGTGTGGCATGTGTCTTTTTAGTGTGGGTTTGAGTATTTATTGCTCCTTTTTCCACAATGCATCGAGGAAGGCACTTTTAAATTTCGTTGCGCTTCTGTATAATGAAAATAAGAGTTCATTTCAAAGCAATTCATAGAGATGAAGTCACTAGATAATAAATCTTTGCAGAGTTTTTGCTCAGCCTCTAAACATTCTAACACCTGTGTTTCTCCAGCAGCTTCCATTCTGGAGTCTGGACCTGGAGGATGTGGAAGTGACGTCAGCTCAGGTGAGCCATGTTATTTTGTGTCATTAAATGAGTGAAATAGTTGCAACACGCGAAGCGGCTCTGAGAACTAACAGAGGAAAATGTCAGAAAAGCTTCTCTGACTGGAGAAGCTAGTGGAACTGACTGACTGACCCCAGATCATCACCCAATGACGAGCAGTCGTTGCATTTTATAGAAAAGAAAGAAAAGGTTGAATTTGATGCAAAATGATTTTTATTACTGAATAGAGCTCCGTGATGAAAATACTTGTGATAACAATCAGTGGTTTATCGCGAGCACAGCCGTAATGTGTGTGTGTGTGTGTGTGTGTGTGTGTGTGTGTGTGTGTGTGCAGGGTGAGCTGCAAGGTGGGCTTTGTCTTCTTCAACTACTTCATCATGGCCAACTTCTTCTGGCTGCTGGTGGAGGGCCTCTACCTGCACGCCCCTGCTGCTCACACACACCTGCTGCAACCGCCCCGCCTCACATGCTGATTGGCTGGGGTAGGTGCACAGGCGCACACACACACACACGTTATCGTGTCCTGATTGTGACACTCAGCATTGCTCAGAGAGGGGAAGATGCCTCACACACAGTGCAAAGCAGAAGAGGACGAGCAGTAGCAACTGTCGTATTGTTAGTGTCGCACACTTTGTACACACACACACACACACACAAGCCTAGACCAAAAAGACTGAAAAAACAAACAAACAGTGAAAACTGTTTTATTTTCAAATGAACAGAAAAAAAAAGTTTATTTCTGACTTTCTTCTGAACCTATTCATCTCACACTCCCTCACATGTGTCCGTCCATGATGCCAGACGGTCAGGAAAACACACACATTTACTCATTATTTTTATCATTAACTGGTTTTTACATGTACTTTTCTATTGGGATTCAGAGTCTTTGCTGCAGCTGAACTCGAGTCTTTCTCAACTATTAGGACTTGATGTTGAGTTGAGGTAAACTGTCATACAAAACATTGAACGCCAACAAAATAATATTTTTTTACATTCACTGTTCAAATTGCGTGACCGTTTTCTATCATAGCTCTTCATTTAGTACATGATTGTGTTGGAAAATGATAAACTGTATAAACTTTGACTCCATGTATGTTCAAACATGTTTATCTATGTATAGAAATATATATCTGTGTGTGTGTGTGTGTGTGTGTGTGTGTGTATATATATGTGCATATATACATACATACATACATACATACATACATTTTCTATTGTTTTATTTTTACTTAGTTAGTTGCATGCTTCTATATTTTATGTACATTTCTTAAGTTGACTGGAATCCTTTTACGAAAAGAATTTCCTTAAAGGATAAATAAAAGTATTTCTGATTCTGATTCTGATACATATATATGTATGTATATATATATGTGTGTGTATGTATGCTCAAATGTGTGTATATAGCGGATTATTTTCACGCCTCAAATTCATCGTTTTGAATTATTTTTATCTGTATTTTTCCTCATGAAAACAAAAAAGATCAATAAAAAATAGCAAAACCTGCAGCATCAATCGGATGGCAGCAGAGCTCTGTGAAGTGCAACACCTGCAGTATCCACAGGAGGGCAGCAGAGCCCTGTGATCTGCAACACCTGCAGCATCTCCCGGATGGCAGCAGAGCTCTGTGAAGTGCAACACCTGCAGTATCCCACAGGAGGCAGCAGAGCACTGTGAAGTCCAACTCCTGCAGCCTTTTACGAGGCAGCGAACGAACGAACGAACGATCGATCAATCTGAACGATAGATAGATTAATAGATAGATATAGATAGACAGACAGACAGACAGACAGATACAGATAGATGGATGGATAGATAGATAGCTTTGTTATTGTTGTTAGCAGCTGTTAGCGCGCCATTGTTAACTCGTTTGAGGTAACTTCCGGCTAGCGCCATGTTGGGGTGCGTTCAGTACCTCGATACTACTCAATATAAAGTGTCGCCTTTCTGACGCACCGCAAGTTATTCAGATAGAAATTATATATTACATTTATCTACTAGGACTACTACATAACTACATTGTGGTCAAGTAGCAATAGCACCGACTATGTACCTATTTACCCTATCGACCCGCGATATAGTGTGTCCTAATAGAGTTGCCGTAAGGATCCTTTGTCGGGATCTCGAAGCTAGACAGATATTTGGAGCGAAATTATGGACTTTATCCTCACGCTGCCTGTTTTATCTCAAACCTGTTTGGTTCATGAAGAATCAGTGCTGTTGTGTAACAAGATTTTGTAAGTTTAAAACGCTTTTAAATTACATTTTGGTGCGATGCAAGGAAGAAGAGAAATAGCACAGATGTGTATGTTTACGCCAGAGCTGTAATTGGACTGAACTGTCAAGAACCACACACACAAGGTAATGGTCTGCGGAAATAAGGGGAATGTGATTGAATATGATTGTGCTGGATGTGTTATGGAGTGTTGTGTGGCATGTGTCTTTTAGTGTGGGTTTGAGTATTTATTATAACTCCTTTTCCACAATGCATCGAGGGAAGGCACTTTTAAATTCGTTGCGCTTCTGTATAATGAAAATAAAGAGTTCATTTCAAAGCAATTCATAGAGATGAAGTCACTAGATAATAAATCTTTGCAGAGTTTTTGCTCAGCCTCTAAACATTCTAACACCTGTGTTTCTCAGCAGCTTCCATTCTGGAGTCTGGACCTGGAGGATGTGGAAGTGACGCCAGCTCAGGTGAGCCATGTTATTTTGTGTGTCATTAAATGAGTGAAATAGTTGCAACACGCGGAAGCGGCTCTGAGAACTAACAGAGAAAATGTGTCAGAAAAGCTTCTCTGACTGGAGAAGCTAGTGGAACTGACTGACTGACCCCAGATCATCACCCAATGACGAGCAGTCGTTGCATTTTATAGAAAAGAAAGAAACGAGAAATAGAGTTGAATTTGATGCAAAATGATTTTTATTACTGAATAGAGCTCCGTGATGAAAATACTTGTGATAACAATCAGTGGTTTATGCGAGCACAGCCTGTGTGTGTGTGTGTGTGTGTGTGTGTGTGTGTGTGTGTGTGTGTGAGGTGTGTGTGCTGCAAGGTGGGCTTTGTCTTCTTCAACTACTTCATCATGGCCAACTTCTTCTGGCTGCTGGTGGGGCCTCTACCTGCACGCCCTGCTGCTGCTCACACACACCTGCTGCAGCCGCCCGCCGCGTCTACATGCTGATTGGCTGGGGTGGGTGACAGGCACACACACACGTTATCGTGTCCTGATTGTGACACTCAGCATTGCTCAGAGAGGGGAAGATGCCTCACACACAGTGCAAAGCAGAAGAGGACGAGCAGTAGCAACTGTCGTACAGTTAGTGTCGCACACTTTGTACACACACACACACACACACACACACACACACACAAGCTAGACCAAAAAGACTGAAAAACAAACAAACAGTGAAAACTGTTTTATTTTCAAATGAATAGAAAAGAAAAGTTTATTTCTGACTTTCTTCTGAACCTATTCATCTCACACTCCTCACATGTGTCCGTCCATGATGCCAGACGGTCAGGAAAACACACACATTTACTCATTATTTTTATCATTAACTGGTTTTACATGTACTTTTCTATTGGGATTCAGAGTCTTTGCTGCAGCTGAACCTCGAGTCTTTCTCAACTATTAGGACTTGATGTTGAGTTGAGGTAAGCTGTCATACAAAACATTGAACGCCAACAAAATAATATTTTTTACATTCACTGTTCAAATTATGTGACCGCTTTCTATCATAGCTCTTCATTTAGTACATGATTGTGTTGGAAAATGATAAACTGTATAAACTTTGACTCCATGTATGTTCAAACATGTTTATATATGTATAGAAATATATATCTGTGTGTGTGTGTGTGTGTGTGTGTGTATATATATATATACATACATACATACATACATACATACATACATTTTCTATTGTTTTATTTTTACTTAGTTAGTTGCATGCTTCTATATTTTATGTACATTTCTTAAGTTGACTGGAATCCTTTTACGAAAAGAATTTCCTTCGGGATAAATAAAAGTATTTCTGATTCTGATTCTGACATATATATGTATGTATATATATATATATGTGTGTGTATGTATGCTCAAATGTGTGTATATAGCGGATTATTTTCACGCCTCAAATTCATCGTTTTGAATTATTTTATCTGTATTTTCCTCATGAAAACAAAAAGATCAATAAAAAATAGCAAAACCTGCAGCATCAATCGGATGGCAGCAGAGCTCTGTGAAGTGCAACACCTGCAGTATCCACAGGAGGGCAGCAGAGCCCTGTGATCTGCAACACCTGCAGCATCTCCCGGATGGCAGCAGAGCTCTGTGAAGTGCAACACCTGCAGTATCCACAGGAGGCAGCAGAGCACTGTGAAGTCCAACTCCTGCAGCCTTTTTTACGAGCGAGCGAACGAACGAACGATCGATCAATCGAACGATAGATAGATTAATAAATAGATAGACAGACAGACAGACAGACAGATAGATGGATAGATAGATAGCTTTGTTTATTGTTGTTAGCACAGTGCGTCATTGTTAACTCTCGTTTGGAGGTAACTTCCGGATAGCGCCATGTTGGAGGTGCGTTCCACTTCGATACCGCTCAATATAAGGTGTCGCCTTTCTGACGCACCGCAAGTTATTCAGATAGAAATTATATATTACATTTATCTACTAGGACTACTACATAACTACATTGTGGTCAAGTAGCAATAGCATCCGACTATGTACCTAGTTACCCTATCAACCGCTGATATAGTGTGTCCTAATAGAGTTGCCGTAAGGATCCTTGTCAGAATCTCGTAGCTAGACAGATATTTGGAGCGAAATTAAGGACTTTATCCTCACGCTGCCTGTTTTATCTCAAACCTGTTTGGTTCATGAAGAATCAGTGCTGTTGTGTAACAAGATTTTGTAAGTTTAAAACGCTTTAAATTACATTTTTGGTGCGACAAGGAAGAGAAAATAGCACAGATGTGTGTATGTTTTACGCCAGAGCTGTAATTGGACTGAACCGTCAAGAACCACACACACAAGGTAATGGTCTGCGGAAATAAGGGGAATGTGATTGAATATGATTGTGCTGGATGTGTTATGAGTGTTGTGTGGCATGTGTCTTTTAGTGTGGGTTTGAGTATTTATTGCTCCTTTTTCCACAATGCACTCGAGAGGAAGGCACTTTTTAAATTTCGTTGCGCTTCTGTATAATGAAAATAAAGAGTTCATTTCAAAGCAATTCATAGAGATGAAGTCACTAGATAATAAATCTTTGCAGAGTTTTGCTCAGCCTCTAAACATTCTAACACCTGTGTTTCTCCAGCAGCTTCCATTCTGGAGTCTGGACCTGGAGGATGTGGAAGTGACGTCAGCTCAGGTGAGCCATGTTATTTTGTGTCATTAAATGAGTGAAATAGTTGCAACACGGCGGAAGCGGCTCTGAGAACTAACAGAGGAAAATGTCCAGAAAAGCTTCTCTGACTGGAGAAGCTAGTGGAACTGACTGACTGACCCCAGATCATCACCCAATGACGAGCAGTCGTTGCATTTTATAGAAAAGAAAGAAAACGAGAAATAGAGTTGAATTTGATGCAAAATGATTTTTATTACTGAATAGAGCTCCCGATGAACAATCACTGGTTATCTGAGCACAACAATCAGTGTGTGTGTGTGTGTGCACAGTGTGTGTGTGTGTGTGTGTGTGTGTGTGTGTGTGTGTGTGTGTGTGTGTGTGCTCCACCAGGTGAGCTGCTCCACCACCTCCTGGGCTTTGTCTTCTTCAACTACTTCATCATGGCCAACTTCTTCCTGGCTGCTGGTGGAGGGCCTCTCCTCCTGCACGCCCTGCTGCTGCTCACACACCTGCTGCAGCCGCCTTCTCGCCGTCTCACATGCTGATTGGCTGGGGTAGGTGCACAGACGCACACACACACACTCTATCGTGTCCTGATTGTGACACTCAGCATTGCTCAGAGAGGGAAGATGCCTCACACACAGTGCAAAGCAGAAGAGGCTCCAGCAGTAGCAACTGTCGTATTGTTAGTGTCGCACACTTTGTACACTTCATACACACACACACACACACACACACACACACGAGCCTAGACCAAAAGACTGAAAAACAAACAAACAGTGAAAACTGTTTTATTTTCAAATGAACAGAAAAGAAAAAGTTTATTTCTGACTTTCTTCTGAACCTATTCATCTCACACTCCCTCACATGTGTCCGTCCATGATGCCAGAGACGGTCAGGAAAACACACACATTTACTCATTATTTTTATCATTAACTGGTTTTTACATGTACTTTTCTATTGGGATTCAGAGTCTTTGCTGCAGCTGAACTCGAGTCTTTCTCAACTATTAGGACTTGATGTTGAGTTGAGGTAAGCTGTCATACAAAACATTGAACGCCAACAAAATAATATTTTTTACATTCACTGTTCAAATTATACGTGTGACCGTTTTCTATCATAGCTCTTCATTTAGTACATGATTGTGTTGGAAAATGATAAACTGTATAAACTTTGACTCCATGTATGTTCAAACATGTTTATATATGTATATAAATATATATCTGTGTGTGTGTGTGTGTATATATATGTGCATATATACATACATACATATACATACATACATACATTTTCTATGTTTTTTATTTTACTTAGTTAGTTGCATGCTTCTATATTTTATGTACATTTCTTAAGTTGACTGGAATCCTTTTACGAAAAGAATTTCCTTCGGGATAAATAAAGTATTTCTGATTCTGATTCTGATACATATATATGTATATATATATGTGTGTGTATGTATGCTCAAATGTGTGTATATAGCGGACCTGCAGCATCTCCCGGATGGCAGCAGAGCTCTGTGAAGTGCAACACCTGCAGTATCCACAGGAGGGCAGCAGAGCTTTTTGATCTGCAACACCTGCAGCATCTCCCGGATGGCAGCAGAGCTCTGTGAAGTGCAACACCTGCAGTATCCACAGGAGGGCAGCAGAGCACTGTGAAGTCCAACTCCTGCAGCCTTTTTTACGAGCGAACGAACGAACGATCGATCAATCGAACGATAGATAGATTAATAGATAGATAGATAGACAGACAGACAGACAGATAGATAGATAGATGGATGGATAGATAGATAGATAGATAGCTTTGGTTATTGTTGTTAGCACAGTGCGTCATTGTTAACTCTCGTTTGAGGTAACTTCCGGCTAGCGCCATGTTGGGGTGCGTTCCACTTCGATACCGCTCAATATAAGGTGTCGCCTTTCTGACGCACCGCAAGTTATTCAGATAGAAATTATATATTACATTTATCTACTAGGACTACTACATAACTACATTGTGGTCAAGTAGCAATAGCACCCGACTATGTACCTATTTACCCTATCGACCGCGATATAGTTTGTCCTAATAGAGTTGCCGTAAGGATCCTTGTCAGATCTCGTAGCTAGACAGATATTTGGAGCGAAATTAAGGACTTTATCCTCACGCTGCCTGTTTTATCTCAAACCTGTTTGGTTCATGAAGAATCAGTGCTGTTGTGTAACAAGATTTTGTAAGTTTAAAACGCTTTAAATTACATTTTTGGTGCGACAAGGAAGAGCAATAGCACAGATGTGTATGTTTACGCCAGAGCTGTAATTGGACTGAACCGTCAAGAACCACACACACAAGGTAATGGTCTGCGCAATTAAGGGGAATGTGATTGTGCTGGATGTGTTATGAGTGTTGTGTGGCATGTGTCTTTTTAGTGTGGGTTTGAGTATTTATTGCTCTTTTTTCCACAATGCACCGAGGGAAGGCACTTTTAAATTTCGTTGCGCTTCTGTATAATGAAAATAAAGAGTTCATTTCAAAGCAATTCATAGAGATGAAGTCACTAGATAATAAATCTTTGCAGAGTTTTTGCTCAGCCTCTAAACATTCTAACACCTGTG